>SSNP01000025.1:2987507-3249100 GCA_006937955.1 Pachypanchax playfairii | reverse complement strand
ATATATAGCTGTGTGTCATCGGCGTAGCTATGGTAACTAACATTTTTGCTCTTTATGACCTGGGCCAGTGGGAGCATGTAGATGTTAAACAGAAGAGGCCCCAGGATGGAACCCTGGGGAACTCCACAAGTAATTCTGGTCTGCTCAGATGTAAAATTACCTACTGACACAAAATACTTCCTGTTCTCCAAGTATGTTTTAAACCAGTTTAGTACAGGACCAGAAAGACCCACCCAGTTCTCCAGTCGTTGTAGTAATATAATGTGGTCGACTGTATCAAACGCAGCACTGAGATCCAGTAGAACCAACACCGACATTTTTCCACCATCTGTGTTCAGACATATATCATTAATAACTTTGGTCAGAGCAGTCTCGGTGCTGTGGTGCTGTCTAAAACCTGACTGGAAGACATCATAGCAGTGGTTTTGTCTAATAAAGTCATTTAGCTGATGATAAACTGCTTTTTCAATGATTTTACTCAAGAACGGAAGATTGGAGATCGGCCTGTAGTTAATCATCTGTGTTTTGTCTAGATTGTCCCTTTTTAGTAGAGGTTTAATAACGGCTGTTTTCAGCAGTTCTGGGAAAACACCCGTCGTTAAAGACGAGTTCACAATCTGTAGCAGATCTGGCTCTAAGGTCTTTGAGACCTTTTTTAGAAAACCAGTGGGCAGGATGTCCAGACAGCAAGAGGAGGAGTTCAGTTGACCTAAGATGTCCTCCAGATCTTTGCTGTTAATGGGATAAAACTGTGTCATGGTGTTTGGACTCTGTGGACACAGAACATGACCTGAACCTGCTGTTGATGAGCTAATTGCTTGTCTAATATTTTGAATTTTCTCAGTGAAGAATTTAGCAAAGTCATTGCAGGCCTTGATGGAACAAAGTTCTGGAGCTACTGAAACAGGAGGGTTTGTTAGCCTGTCGACTGTAGCAAATAAGGACCGAGCGTTATGACAAGCACATGGCTTTAAACGTACAGCCATATAACAGTCAGAAAGATCGACTTTGAGCAACAATGTAGGAGAAGATTTTACCAAACCACAAATAAGCTTAATAAACTGTGTCTTTAAAGTTTGAAAGATTAGAAGGAACAAGCTTAGCAGGAGGTGTTTCACAGATTTTCATTAAAATATGCACCGCTGCACCAGGCTTGTGTCGGCCCCTGTTTTACACAGTCAATAAATATTTGTTCATTAAATATTGTTTCTATTGCAAGTACATGCTCCTGCAATAAAGGTCCATTTATTTTTGTACTAAAACTGCTGATGGAACCAGACCTTTAAAAAAAATCCCGCTGTTGACAGGGGAAGTTCTTTCTTTTCTTAGTATAAATTGTCATGTTTTTCTAAAATGTCAAACTTATACCAGAGTTATTGAGTGAGAGGCGGAGTTACATCCTGGACAGGTCATCAGTATATCACAGGGCCACATATAGATGAACAAAATCAACACGAACAATCACACGGACAATTTAGAGTTTGAATCCATCATGCATGTTTTTAGTCTGTGGGGGGAAGTTGAAGTCCCAAAAACCTACACATACACAGAGAGAACATACAAACTCCATGCAGAAAGATCCTGGCTGGTTTTGAACCCACAACCTTCTTGCTGCAAGGTAATAGTGAAGCTGCTACCATTAGAGAGACAAATTTAAGTTATTTCTTTGTGTTTGTATTTGTCAGTTAAGACTTTCTGCAGTGTATCAGATTACACACATAACCCAAAAAGCAGTGAACAAACTAGTGGTGCTAGTCCATCAATCTTTACTGAGTTGCTCACTCATTCAAGTCACATTAGTGAAATAATGTACCATTCACTGCAACAGTTTTATCTTTTTCTGCTCTAAAATATTAATATTTCCTGTATGAACAATATGTAGTTACAACATTTTAAGTGTAAATTAAACAAAAAACACAAAGTAAAATGTAATTTTGAATTCATGCATTAAATTACGGTTGGATTTTTAAATAAATGTCACAATTTAGTCTCTATAGGACAAAAATGGATGTTTTCTTCTGAGTGACTGCACATAGAATTTACAATGACAAGGCCACTGAAATGGCTCTAGCTACAGTGAGTCACCAGCTTTTTTCAGGCTCCTGAACAAACACAGATTCACACAGTTTTGCATTGCTGGGTCTGAAAAAGTAATAACAGCAAATGCTGGGAAGACACACATCCCAGTGAGAGTACAACTTTCAAAACTGCAGGGGGGAGGAAGTAAAAGGTAAAATAATATCCAATATCCAAACATAAATATCTTGAAGTCTTTCATAGAAGATTTATCTAGGAAGAGAATAAACATGACAGGAGGATGATTCAGACATCGGAGAAATAACAGGCCTGTGGTTCAAAAAGTCCACCAACAGTTGGTGGATTTTGAGTCATCACTCAAGACCTCTATGGCCTCCCAGCGAGGAAGAATTTCTCTGATTTGCACAATAATTATTCTGCAGAGATGCAATCAGCAGGCTGCCTGGCACATTTTACAAAAAAAATTCTATGTAATCACAACATAATACCAGCATTCAAACCTGGCTGAATAACCAGAGTGGAGCTCTTCATCTTAAGGCCATTGTGAATTTTGAAATACTGTTAGTATTTTGCTTTTTTGTCTGTTTGTTTTGAACTTGTATCTGCACAATCACCTCACTTTTGGGTTTTATGTATGATAGCCACAAAGACAGTCTGTTTAAACATGGTGTAATGTTTTTAATTTCTGAGACACAAAAACTGGTCTGTGGGGGTGTACATTTTAATCTGACATTTGGACCAACATGAGACTTAAAATCTGCAGTCTAAGTTTATAATCTATTAGAGTGCAGATTGTTTTTAAAAAGATGTACATATGTACTGTGGCTTTAATCAAAATAACTGACATAAACTCATCCCCTGTGTAATTATACAATGTGTGTGATTCTTAAATTATTTTGTGTGGGATTCTTAACCCTGTGACTCAGTTTTTTTTTTTGTTTGTTTTTTATGTCTTGTCACCATGGTCACCCATGTTATTTGGTGCATGTGCATTTTTGCCTAAAATGTTAATGAAAGTGCATCACAAATTAAAACTATTAGCTGTTGCACTTACTGCACGTAACTGAAGTGGCTCTTTTGGTTCTTGAGTAAAGGTTTGAATGGACTAATCAGTTCTTCAAATGTCAGCTCATGATTAGGTCATTTATCCACTACTAAGTTAAACTGGAAGTTTGTTTACAACAGACTGAGGCACGTGACCTATCAGTCTGTACGGGGCCTGAAACAACAACCCATAGATCCCATCCGTTAACTATTCCTGCTTGTTCCTGTTCAGGATTGTGGGGGAGTTGGTGTCTGTCTCCAGCAGTCATGTGATGAAAGGCAAGTTATAAAAACTGTAGTCTGACTATGACTCAAAATAATGAGTGGGTCACTGCAATGAAAAACCAACCCTAATTACAACATTTTGTTAAAACCTTAACTGTTATTGTTTTCATTTTCATAAAAACATGTCTTCCATGCAAAAGCAGCACAAATGACATCAAATTATGCATTTTATTCTTCTTCTGTGTCGATTGTAATATTAGAGGGAATGATAACTGGTTGTGACTCCTTATAGCAGCAGCTTCAACGCAACATGGTACAATACATATAATGAATTTATTTTCCATTTCTTTTTTTCAGCTATGTTCCTCCATCTCCACCTGAGAAGCTCCAACATGTCAGACCACAGCTGTAAATCCCTGCTGCAGTGACTGACAAAGATTTTATCTATAATTTAATACTGTAATAGTATTTTTTTTGGCCACAATCTTTTCCATGCACAGGAATGAGAAAAGGACACACTCTCATCTATGAAACTCCTGGTGGTGAATTCATATGCTTTGAGTGACAACATGTCCTATTCTGTACTAATCTAAAAACCAAGACAATCCTTTAATCAGAATCTTAGTCAACATACACGCCTATTCTGCAGGAAAACTCTTACATTCTTGGCATAATTATAGTTGCTTCCTGCACACATCAGTTGGAAGATAAGTGTAATATTAATGCATATTATTAACTTACAGTTAATGTGTGAGTTTCTGGTCAGATATCTCAGAAGTGTCCCATTTCTGCTGCCATGCTGCATGTTTAGTAAAGCAAATAGGACAATAGATCACTATGGTTACCTGTTGCATTTCACAACCTCCTAAACAAGCACTGAATATCTACTTTGGTTAATGAAGCTTCTAATGAGTTTCAAATGACAGAGAGTAAAACAGAACATCGAAAAGGGTTTTTTTGGTCTGAAAAAAATATTTTATTCTATCTAACAGCAAACAAAGTCACATGGTCTGAAGTTTGTTTTTCACAGGACTTAAAAAACGTGTTTTAGCTAAACACACTTTTTTAATTGAAAATAATTGGCACATTGAGGATATATGTCATTTTTCTGTATCTGTTAGAAAGTGTGTGTTTTACACAAAGTTAAAGTGGAATCAAGTGTCTAACTGCACCACTTTAAATCTGCAGCAACAGAGTTCGAAGCTGTAATCTTTTAAACCCTTTCAGAGGTCACTGCAACTACTCAAAAGCTTTTTTCTACATAAATGGGTGTTAATGGTTTACTTTCACCTAAGCTGCCATATTGGACTCAAAAATATCACTGTGTAAGTGTAATTTTTTTTGACATAACAAGCAAAAGGAAAAGTTTGAGTGAAGTTCAAAATTATGCTTTGTACCCATAAAGAAATAAAAATGTTTAGAGGTTATAAAAAGTCCTGAAATGATGTTAGAACTCATGCATGAAACAGTTAAAATGTTTTCCAAAACCGTGATTAAGACCTTCAGTAACTGTGTCAACTCATGAGAACAACATGTCACCTTTAATATTCTTAAATATACTGACACAAATATGAACCAGTGAAATCTGAGACAATGAAATTGTCTGTTATAGACTAACTTGTTGTTAAATTTATTGAATTTCAACATTTTTCATTTTTTCACATTTACTATCTCACTAGAGCCTGTCTGTGCTCATCATTCTTCAAATGACAAGAGTGCAGTTCATGTTACCAAAAACTTTCAGCCTAATACTTTGTGTCCTTCCTTTTATATGTTTATGATGCTTGCATGTTTAAAACAACAAAACAAAGTGCCTGCACGGTAAAGGCTGCTGTGACATCACTTGAACTAAACGAGATGCTTTCAGCAGATGATATTGTATCTTCCTGATAGAAATGACTCACTGACAGCGAGAACCAGAACATCCATTAACCCTGTGTGCCGCTGTGCTTTTTGGTTGCTGCTCTGACTGCTGATGTGGAAAATGTTTAAATACAAATCCCTTGATTAAAGCATTTAAGTAAGTTTAGGAAATGAACAGGTAATGAACCTGCTCTGTGTTTTCAAAGACCTACAAGGTTACAACCTCCATTAAATCACATAATCACCCAGTGGTGTCTTTAATAGTCACAGACATGATTGTTCTCATTATAAATCTAGTATGAAGCTAAATTGATTTCAATGTTTCTCTTCCCATCTTTTCCATTCCAGTCATTCCTTCTTTTTTTTTTTTGCTGTTTTTGTGCTCTTTCTGGGTTGTATCTGGTTATATCTTCAAGGGAGATGAGAGTACATGAGAAAATGTTGATGTGATTGTTGTGGCTTTGATGGCTAACCTCATGGTACTTTTATCTCTTGCATTTTTGCCTCCGAGATCTATCATCTTAACACGCCAATCACAGTAATGCAGCTGCAGTACATCAGCAAAAAATACTCAAAGCAACACAGATGAAAAATGGATTGGAGATAAAACAGTAAAGCTCAAGCAACAAAGAAATGTATGAGGAATATTATCCTTATCATGGATTTGTATGATGTTATAAACCCTGGCAAAAAAAACTAAAAATAACTCACTCTCTCTTTTATGCAAAGCAAATACGTGATAGTCCCACCATCCTTCCATCCAGTTTTACACTGTTATCAAAGCTTGGGTCACAAAGGTAAAAGTTCCAGAGGGGAAAGTAAGAAGTTTCTTAAAGAGGCGTTAAAATTCAGGTGGTTCCGGCTCCTTCCGTCAGGCTGCTTCGTCAGCAGCTTGTTAATATTCATTGCTCGAATTTGCTGGACTCTGACTGGCTAACAAACTAGCCTATGAGAGCAAGGTATACTGTTTCCTGCCCCGCTGCGCATGGCAACGTCAGTCGTTGTGTCTTCCTGTTTGTTACATTATGCTACAGCTTTTTAGCCAGCAGCATGCTAGCTGTGGTTTCAACTGTGGAAGCTGCCAAAAACTAACAAACAAAGGAGTTGTGACGAAACAGATACAGGCCGTTCGGACTCGGGAGAACTCGGGTGTTATCCCCACCTGCGTAGTTTGAGAGATTAAAACTGAACGAGAAGTTGTTGAACTGTTTTCACACCCACTATGAAGGTAAAAACACCTGTGGAGCTAAAATATTCAACATAAACCTCAGAAAAAACGTTTTTAATGGAAGGGCCTCTTTAAAATCTGAAATAGACTATTCAGTATCCATACAAGTCAGGCTACAGGGATATTTTAAAGTTTGCATTTCAATGAGGATTCAGATGAAGGCACAGCATCTCTGACTCAGAAGGATTAGAACCTGAAGCAAAAGAACTGTAACTTTGCTGAATAGAATGATACTGGATTATTACTCATGTTCACTTTCCTTTGACAACCGGTATGTGAGACCTTCAGGTGAGAATCAATAAACCAGTGTTTCCCCTCTTGAAATGTTCTCAGCAGAAGCCAAGAGAATACAGCAAAGGTGATGGGGAGGAGAAAACAGATGAACAAGTGATTTCATAATTTTACAGGTGATTTTTTTTTGGGCAGGGGGAAGTAATGACTCTGTAGAATGTGACAGGTAGGGTGCAGATAAGTAAACTTTCTCCTTTAATAGGTGTCACAGATATGAAAGGTGAAGCAAGCAGTTGACAAGTCAAAGCTATTGGAGTTTGGAGCCCGAAACCTGACGAAGCCAGCCGAATCTTCACGCAGACAGTTTGAAAGGTCTGTTAATCAGTGTTTCCTAACATTTACATGTAACATGAAAATGTTTCATATTACAGGTTAATACTTCAGAAATAACCACAAAGTCATGAAATTTTTGTGAAATGTTTTTTTAAAACACGTCAGAAATTCTAGAATTTGCACAATGACTTTGTGTACTTGTTGAGTTCCTAAACCCAAACTAAAATATGAAGATCATAATTGCAACAGAGAACATAAAGATCTAAAATGTCATGTTTTTATGTATAAACTGTACAAATAACTTTGTATATACTGAATATTCCTTTAGGCTAGACACTGTATTTCAGCCTCACTTTAGAGAGCTTTCCCTATTTTCTAAACAACTTTTGAGCATTTTGTACAGGATTGTCAGAGTGGGATCAATCAGCGAACCTCCTAAGAGTTAGGTGCCACATCCTCTTGACAGTAAAATCTTTCTGTTCAACCCTGAATGACTAGCGCTACCTTTAAACACAGATTTTATACTTTCAGCCTTCAATTTCTAAAGAATTCAAATATAAACTTTAACATTTGTGCATTAGATTTCTTTTTCAAGCGAGTAATACCAGGATACCAGGTTGTTCTTTTTATTGTCATTAGTTGGAACTCATAAAGACTCAATACTGAAAGTGGTATTTTATCAATGCTTTACATTCTGTTGGTCCCTCCAGGCAGGGTATGTAACAGATGACAATTTCTTGCATCATCTCTAATATGAACACAGCAGTTATAGTTTCTTCACTTCAATAAAATGATTTCACAAAGCTTCAAACTTTCTTTAATCCTGTTTTGTCTAACCTTTACGAGGCAAGTTGTGTATTTAAAAATAATAAAAGAACAAATTCCTTCTTCTCTCTTACCACAATGTCTCTGTCTTACCTCATTCCAAACATCCTCCTCTGTCACTTCAACCAGCTTCATGGCTTCCAAACCTTCTCTGCCTTGACTCTCATTTTTATTTTCTGCCCATTTTGGTCCCTCCCAATAAAAATCTTTGTTCCACCTCCTGACTTTTTATTACTGCCACTGGCTCCAGACCATACATCATAGCATGTCTCACCATCTTGTAAACATTTTTTTTCACTTTTTCAGCCATTCTTCAACCATATATCTCCTACTTGACACTGAGAATGTTATCATATTTTATCAGCTTCAATTCTTAGTTTAATTTGTTTTGTCTTTCTTCACATTAAAACCAGCTCCTTTCCTAAATGTGTGTCAGGATGAGTCATATTCCAATTTTTCTGCAGAAACATTTGAACTTTTACCTTCAGTTTATTGACTTGTCAAATAATATGAAGAGGACAGAGGACATTTTAAGACATTACAATATGTTTAGACTCTAGCAGACTAAAAAAATCAAGTCTAAAATTGTACCGTAAATTAAGAACGCCATTAGACTTGGGGGTTCGGACTGAACATCATTGGCTTGGACAGTGTTTAAGATCTTGAATGATAAAATAAACAACTACTGCTTATAGAAATTACTTACGCAGCAAATTGTTCCCCTTTTTTTGCTTTGAATTCAAACAATAGAACATGTGAAGGTCTGATTCTGATTCAGATTCTCGGTGTGGCTGATGTAATTATTTAATTCCTATATTTTATTGTAATACAGTATGTTAAGAACTTAGTCCATTGCATGGGGCTCTTTACAGTCCCTTAATAAGAACATAAAATAGCTTAAAAATAAATTTTTGAGTTCAAGATGAAAGATGAGAATAAAATTACAGACTCCCAACCAAGTTTGATTATTAAGGAGATCTGTGATATTATATTATCCAGTATTTTTGTGCAGCAGTGGAGAGAAACAGAATTATTCTCACAGACAAGCCAATCAAAATGCATGATCAGCAACATTTCCGAAGTGTTTCTAAACCAGCACAATCTGCAGATGTCAGTATTAATTTATTTTCTTGCTGCATGCAGCAGATGTCTACAGATGCACACTGCAGAGTATTAAAGACAATCCAATACACATCTGTACACAAAATCTCCTACAAAAGGATCAGATTAAATTTAATTTGGTGCAGCCTGATAAAGTTCTTCAAATTTATTAAATACATTTTCTATTCAAAATACAATAATCAATTTAATATTGGCTAAATACATTCAAATAAAAGTATTCTATAAATATTAGAGATGGTCTTATATTCAAGTCTGGTGTACATCAATAAATACATGACTTAGTCTAGTTTGTGAAGTAAGACCTGCTTTGACAATTATTTTTCACAGTGACACAGAAATCTATATTCCAAAAATATGTCAAGGAAGTTTTCAGGTTGCATTTTAGATGTGTCTTGTTTATGTCAAATCACCAGAAAAAAAAGCTTTGACATCAAATTTTACAATGAAGAAGAGGGAAATTAAACGAGCATCATGTAATTGGGCATGGGTTCATAATATCCCCAAATGTTTGGAGAGTTTAGGTCCAGGAGCTTCTTCTGTATAGTGCAAGTTTTACCTAATTACCTACAGACTGAGAGAGTGACTGTGTGTTGGCATGTTATAAAGAATCCCATTGCACTGTTTCATCACAGTACTGAAGTTAGAATCCCTTTAACTTTAATGCAGCGAGCTGAACAACACAGTCCAGAACAACAAGGGCCTTTTTTTACAAGTACATTTTATATCTCAAAATTTCTCCTGCATGAATCCCCATAAGAATAATTTCAAGTGTGAATGTGATTTATATTTAATTAGATTTACTTTAAATTTATCATACCAAAGTGTTGGAGAAAAAAAACATGTTCTTTTTTTTAACTATAAAAGTAGGGACCCTGGGTTTTGTGCAGTCACGCCAAAAACAGCTGAACCATTAAGATAAAAATCTTTTTTTAAGTTTACATAAAGCCAGCACATGATTTGGGACAAATTATTTTAAATACACAAAAATATGTTCTGTAGACCTGCAGGGAAAAAATACCCCGTGGAACATAATGTCTTATTTTGTTGATAATAGATGCAATTACATCTTATTATGAGACATGAGCAGGACACTCTGTTCTGTTTCCAGACTTGAAGCCAGCACAAAAAGTACAAAATAATAATGCAGACTAATTACAGGTAATCAAAGCCCAGATTGTCATGTTTGCCATGCAACTTTGTCTGATTTGGGTGCAACTATACTAAAATATAACCAGAAACAGGCTGAAGCAGATCTTAACCTCTAAAGTTTCTGCTTCATTGAGAAGCTGAAAGGATAAATTCAGTTATACTTTATCAAACACCGCTTCAAATGTTTGAAAAACAATTGTCAACAGGGTGTTAGCTTGATTCAATTATCATTAATCAGGAATTTTTTCTTTAATCAGCAGATGAACCATGCAAAATGACTGAAAATAATTTTAGTATAAAACAGAATAATAAACTGTTAATGCCAATCAAATTTGGTCCCACTACTAATGCAGGTCCTACTTTGCAAAAATAAGGTAGAAAAAATATATGTGGTATTAAAACTGACAGTAATTCTAAACATAATTTGCTTATTTGCAAATGATTTTCCTTTATGATTTAAGACTCAATCCATCCAAGCACGGTTGGTAAAGCTGAAAATATTCACAAATCTTTTTTTTTTTCAAGCAACTCTAACACAGCAGCTGCAAACAAATAATACTCAGAACACAAATTTCTCCAAAAACATGTTGAATGTGAGCATCCCAGATGAATCAAGCTCCCAAGTGTTTATTTTCTGTGTTTATCCAATATTGAAAAGAATGATTATGCTAGCTGGAGTACAGGGAAAAAACCAAGACAAGTGTTTCTGTGATTGTAATTATAGTGGCAGCAAAAGTATTTTAATTCAGTATTCTATAATGAAAAAGGGAAGAACACTCACACAGCATGAAAATGTCAACGCATTCAAGTGTGAGGCAGATGGCTCACAGGTTACTCCTGTCATGTAGTCAAATTAATTTAAACTTTCTAAAAAAAAACAAAAGTCCAATAACCATTTCAGAACTGCTGTATGAAAACAAAATTAAAAATGAAGCTTGCAGTAAATGTTGATTTATCTGGTCCACATTAACCCAATATTCAAATTTGATAATAAATCAAACCAGAACAAACTTCATATCAATGCAAATTCATTCAATAACAAATAAGGTAATCTGAATTTGTTCTGCAAATATTCCTTGCATAGATTAAATAAACAGAGCTGGTACATAATTAGCATTCAAACTGAACTATAGGGTAGCAACACTAATGTGACAACATGCATGTAAAATCTAGATGACTGTTTTTAAGCATTCACACACGGAGTCCACATTACTGATTAAATTCTACAGAAGAAGAATCTGCAGCTAACCCGAACCAAACAATCTGAAACACATTGTTTCTAGCCCATGTGTTCATTTATTTAAAAAAAATCCTAATTAAAATGACTAAAAATCAAAAATGGAAAAAGAAATTCCTAGGAACTTTTTAGCAACTTGTTTACAAAACCTCACACCTCACTATGCTAAGTGGCCTTTTCTGACCAACCTGAGCAACCTGAACTACAACTGAGTAGTTTTGATCAAAACTAACAAATTAAAGTATCACTGTACAGTATAAAGAATGTTTAAGCAGATAATGTCTTTGTTAACCCTTTAATAAAATAATAATGACAATAGTTTGGGCTCTAAAAAAAAAATAAACTTAATGTCACAAATTGTCACAGTTCCATCTTTATTTACCTTGATCCAGATCATACTCCTCCGTGGTGCTGACAAAGTGAGGTCTGGAGTAGAAGTTATGAGGCCCCGGCTGCTGAAGCCCCCCCAGGCTGAAGAGACTTCGCTCATTGGATGCGCAGCAGGAAAAAGCTCTCCGACTGGGGATGCAAGGATAACGTGTCCAGCTCTTCATTTCCAGGTCAAAAGCCTCCAGAGCCGTAACAGGCATCTTCCCCTGGCGACCCCCTGGAAGAAGGGAGGAAATTTTAAACACTGTTTTGAAACAGGTTTGAGATGTCCACAGACAAAAAAAATGTTTAAAGTGAAACTAATTGTACCGTGTAACAACAAATTCAGTTGAATAATTTTCACAGTTGCTGAAGAGAATGTAATAACTCGCTCTACGTTCACATGTATCCATAATATTGACCTTTATTTATGATTATTACGTGCTACTTTTCTTTCTATAACGCTTTTTCAGGATTGAACTGATGTTTAATGACAAGAAGAGCTTCAAACAATTATCAACTTCACATGCAACAATGATTATATTACAGGTCAGACTTGATGCTCACACAGAGCAGAGAGCAAGAGCCTGAGAGATAACAGAAAAAATCAGGTATTTCAAAGATTACACTAAAGGGAGAGAAAATATGTCAAGAAAATCAACATGTATGATACTTAGGTGTTAAAGTGTTAAGTTGGAAGGATTTTACTCATCAGTGACACAGAAAAGGTAGAAACTGAGATAGCTGCCAGGGCTTGATGATTTGATTCTACAATGGATGCCAAGAGATGTCAGTCATGTCAAACACACACCGACAATGGACTGACATGTCATCCGAAATCTGCTGATTGCCATTATTCCCCCCTTGTGAGAGTGTCTGGGAGGCAGGAGGAAACATAAGTCTGGAAAACATAATCCAGCTTTATAAAAGAGATCAGGTATTCTTTGCTCTGCTCCATGGCCTCCTGGGGACAGCAACGTCAGACCAAGAACAAAGAACAAGGATTTATTTTACAGCAGGACTTGAGTAACCCAGGAGGAAGCAAGCTGTGGGACAATAAATTGGATTTAATTTTACTTCTGAAACTCTGCTGTAGGATAAAGACAACTGTAGATTTATTTCTGATGATTTTTAATGTTAAAAGACAGTATCACATAAGGACATCTGGAACTGAACACAATTTTTGAGAAAACTTTACAAAAAAACATTTCATCAACATTTCAACATCAAAGGATGGGAAGCATCAAGCATCGCAACATCTCAGGCTGCATGTCTCGATAATGTGCTGCTTGAAAAAGCAGTTCAGGACTCTGTTCTTTTCTTATCTAATTTTTACCAGCCAAAAATGGACTGTTTGTGTTTCCATTCATTAAGAAAGAGGGAAAGATGATGATTTGCCTGGTGGGAAACAGTAGAGGAAGGTTGCTGTCTTGGCTGTCTTGAGAGAAGCAGGGAATATCATAGGTCCTTGCAACAATGCATGAGGGTCAGAGGCACATCATACTGGAAGAGTGACAACTCAAGACTTGCACTATCTGCCAGAAGTTAATGTGCATTTGAATAAATTAAGCTTCCAAACTCATTTGTTAACATAAGTATAATTTACCAAGTTGAGCAGCACAGTTGTAGACCATTCCTCAAAGAAAAGTTTTAAAAGTGTAGAGACACATTAGCTTGTAGCTACTGATAACCAGAAGAATACTTTGTTGGTAAAAGCCTCTCAGAAGTATGATTAAAAGCTTCAAACATGCCAGAGAGCATGCAAGAGACTTCTCTACTATTACGGGAGTAAAAGGACTGCAAAGTCCTAAAAGGAAGTTCGCCATAGACTTGTGAAATACTAACTGCAAGCTACTGATACATAATATCAGAGCAAACTTTGAATGAGCATGTGACAGGTCTGTGAGAAGGCAAGGGTGACCAGCAGTGAAAGAAAATGTGTTTTTTGATTTTACTTAAGTACTCAAGTAGTCAGAAACAGCCACACCTCTACTGCTGGTGAGAGAAGATGACAGAACAGCTACAAATACAGCCTACAACACTTGGTGGAGGCTAACAACGACAGAATGTTACAGGACATCCCCAGAACGATGAAACAATACACGGAAATGGCTAAAGAGTGAAGATACTCATGAGTTAGAGGAAAGGGACAACCAAGAGCAGTGAAATAAGTTCTCTACAGCATCAAATGACCCCCTATGATAACTTCAGAAAAATATCCTCAAAAAGAAAACACCTGATGACATCCTCAACATGACATCATACAGGAACTATGTGATGGCATCTCACATCAGAACAGCAGTCTCAAGGGCAGTGATGACATCACATAAGATGTATCTGCTCTGAGGCAGCTATGACTTTCATTAATGATGGATTCATCTCACTTAGAGAACGAGCTGATGATGACATCAAGAGCAGCAAGGCCAATTTTAGCAGAACACTTCTCTCAAAGGCATCAGAATGATGACAGAGGACATCTTACGCAATCAGGTTCAAGGGAGGAGTCTCCAAGAAATTGGCGGAAGGAGTGTGTATGATACACACAAACCTGCATATGTACAACTGAGGACCATATCCACCAACCACTTGGGTCCTATGTGTTTAAGGGGACACTAGTTACACCGAAGCTGTAAAGGCGCATCTGTTTGCTGAAATGGGCTTCCAGCCATCACTATTATACTTTTCAGGGCATTTCACTAAGATAAATAAATGTAGCTTATTTTGTCATCTGGCTTGTGCATTATATTGTATTTTTCCTTTTTTCCATTTGAGAAATGACATCATTGGGTTTATTGTCTGCATGGTGGTACATTTTTCTTTATTTCCTCTTCAATTAATGTTTATGCTGTTTAAGATGCCTTTTGTGGGTTACAACTACTCAAACTGAACCATCATCTAAAGAAAACCAGCTCTGCTTTGCAAGTTCTTCCTTGTGGATTTCATTAAATTAACCATTAAATTAAATTCATCATCACATAGGATTCCGACAGAACTGTAAATCACAAGCTCTGTTGCCTCAAATCATGATACACTGAAACTGACCTACTCTAAGCATGTATAAGGCAAAGAGGTCCCTGTAGGACTTTATGTACCCTTTTGTAGTTTAATTTAATTCTAGCTGAACTCTGCAAGATAGATTAAAGGATTGGGCTGTTAATTAGACTACAACTTCATATTTATTGACTCCCTCTTACCTATTTTGAATATTAATTATCTGAGCTAATTCTTCTCTGCTAACTTCAATAAATGACTTTCCCATCAAAATTGAAGCCAGTCATCATTTGTTTCATGGGACCATAAAGCCTGGATACTTAGAACATCTGCTTAAAGCAGGGGTGTCCAATTCCAGGCCTCGAGGGCCACTATCCTGCATCTTTTGCTGATTCAACACACCTGATTCAGAGGAACAGGTCATTAACAGGCTTCTGCAGGACTTTCTGACATGTTGAAGAATTGAATCAGGTGTGTTGAAACAGGGAAACATGCAGGATAGTGCCCCTCGAGGACTGGAGTTTGACACCTTGGTTCAAAGGTTCATATAGATTGTTCTTTGCCCAGTTAAAACATAACACAACCCTTAGGACCTACAGTTGAGGTCAGGAAAACTCTCTAACTGTAACAAGAGGCAGTAGACGCCAGACTTAAGCCCCCATCATCAGCTTACAGTTAATCTTATGAATCTCAAAGTGAATAATGTTCTGTGAACATAAGAACTGAGAAAATCTCTGAATCAAGATCACCTGAGGTCTAAGACAAACTCTTACAAGAGTGCAGATCAGCTTTTGAACCACATTGCATTAAAGGCTAAAAAGAAAAGACAAGCAGCAGGGTGCTCCCGCAGGATGCCCACACGTTGTTTACTTTGGTAAATCATAACCTTGGCAGATGCAACTACTGTTGTGAAATGATGGAAGAATATCATTCTAACACTAATTAAATGAAAAATGCTGCAAGGAATGATGCTACAGATGACCAAAGAGGCAGGAGTTACATGAAAAGGTAAAGTGCTATACAGGAAGCTCAAAATACATAATTAAATGCAAAGAAGAAATGAGACACTGACAAAGATACATTTTGGAGAGAGGGAACACAAAGAGGAGAATGTGGGGGAGTAAAAGAAGAAAGTGGAAGAGGGTCAGCTGGAGTGGGCCGGATGGCATGGAGATCGATAGCAATAGTGAGAAAAAGAATTGAACTGAGTAGGAAGCTGAGTGAAAGAAAGAAAAGAGATTTTTAGGAAAAAGATTTGTTGATTGCATATGAATTCCATTTTTGCCTCAATAGTTTACAATTAAAATACGAAACATCCAGACAAATCTTTTTTTTGAACAAAGGGTCAAAAAATCTGCACCACATTGCTGAGAGCTTCACAGTGGTTGGACCGGGTTTGTTTACAGTCATCATGTGATCTAAACCACATTTTGAGTTTGTTCCTATATTTGGCTGGATAGTGGTAGAACATTAATTTAATGTTTACAGCCCCCACATACTGCATGTAAATAACATTGTAGGGGAAGACTGCAGCAACATGTGGCAGCGTGCAGTTTATTTATGTTTTAAAAGCACAAAGTAAAATCAGAATACAAACGAGTGTTTAAAAGACTACAATTTGCTGATAACACTGATGAACACTTGACTGAGATGAGTGAGGCCTGCAGTAATATGGTTCTGGGTTCTTTTATGATCTGTCTGAGTCATTGATGCAGTCATGGAGTCATTTTGATAGACCAGTCATTCCTGAGAAGGTTCACCACTATTCCATGTTTCCACATTTATAGATAATTTCTCTAAATGTGGTTTGCTGGAGTCCCAAAGTCAGGAGGGAAAGTCAAACATTATCATTTGATAATTCATTTAAAATCTGTGGCAAAATGGAAGAAATCTGTTTAGGATCAAATATTTTTTTCATATCACTGTAGATAAATCTTAGAAATTAATTTTATTGAATTCTTTTCTTGAAAACAATCCTAAATCAATATTATATAGTCTAGAAATACATTTATTTATTTATCACAGATTTTTCTAATGAAATTTGATTTGGGCTCAGATCTGGTATTCACATTTCTATATTTTCAGGGGATGTTTTCTAATTTCTAAAAGATAAGGATATTTATTCACTTCATCACAACACCCCAAGCCCATAGAACAGAACTCTTTTTTTTATTTTGCTCAGCTCCAGATGGGGCTACATCCTAACTTCTAGTCTGCTGTATTTTTCATACACTTCTAATACATTTCCTTCCTGTGTGTGATGTAGTGAACTAATGGATTATATAATCTGTGTGGAACCACAGCGCAATAAATGATAGAGGTTTCCATGGCTAATTACTTATTGCTAGTTGAATTGTTTCACATCTTTAATGTCTCCCTCAATCATGAGAAAAGGATCAAACTACCAGCTGCATAATGATTTTTCTTCTTCACTTGTTTTATAAATCTGTTGTTTACTTAATAGCAGTGGCTGCTCCTGTCAATTTAAAGTAAGTGTTAAATCGTGGCTGGTATATCACTGAATTATGACCCTAAAGAGGTACGTGTTTATACTTACAGTCTTGTTTCACAGAATAAGTTTTGATCCTGGACTTGCTGACATTTATTTTTCAACTGCATGTGCTGACTACCATCCCTGATTTGTTGAATAAATCTTTAATTCAAATTGTGTCCACACACACAGGCACTCACGCAGCGTGAAACCTGATGATTTGTGTCATCTACCAGTAATTCACTGAGACCTCAAAGAATTAAAATCAGAGGAGGTCAGATTCCCGTTGTTCCCAACTCACTGTCAGGAAGGGCTGCAGCTGAAAAACCCTTGTGAGAATACAAGATCAAGTTTTTTAAGCAATCAAGAGCAATGTGACAAATTGAAACATAGAGATCGATTAAGGAGATATATTGACCTGAAACGGCATGAATATTTACAAATAGAACTGCGTGATGAGATTAGACCCTCAAATGTATGTGAGTTATGACAGTGTGGCTGCACATTCATCTAGCTATCATTCTCTGTCATATGCACTTGCAAGGCAATATTAACTCCAGCTATAGTGAATTGAATTATCCTCTGGAAGAACAATAGATATGTTTTCTATTTGTAAGACCCTCTGCTGTATCTATTTTGGAGGAAGTCTGTTTTCTGTTTCGACTGACAATGTGTAAATACTCCTATCCAGCACACTAGTCCAATCTGAAGAAGTGCCTCTGGAACACAGCAGAGTACTTCATTTAATATTGCACATAAACCTCAACAGTGCTGCCAACAGCAGCAAATCAAAATCTGAATAAAGCCTAGCGCAATTTTAATAGACACATAAAATAAAAAAAGGTTGCTTTGTAGTGTCACAGTCTGTAAGAATTTTATGTAAAAGCTGGAAGAATACAGAAAAAGAACAATAAATACCATAATGTAAAATATGAGACTTGACAGGTAATATTCTGAACATATTTGTGGCTGTAAGAACAAAATCAAAAGCTTTGAACTACATAGATGTACAGATTTATATGAAATTATTTTCCGTATATACCTCAAGAGAGTTTTTACTTCCCTTATTAGTGACACAATTATTGCATACAAATGATCAAATTTGTAGAAGGCTCCTGCTACATCAACTAAAGACCATCTGTCAAGCGTCAACTACAAAGAACAAACATAAAGCTGAAAGAAATAAACAGCTGATGGAGAGCATGGTCCAGAATCATGCTCTGCTAAACAGTTTCTCATAAAACACTGAACCACAACAGCCATGTCGCTTTCTGGGATGAAATGTTATTCAGCAATTCTCTGAAGGCATCCCGTCAATCCTCGAGGGAAAATTGGAGATTAGGGCAAATAAAACTGATGGCACTGTCACGGTTTGATGAATGAAAAAGGTCAAAGCTTAAATAAAAGTACTGCCATTTATTTTTCTGACAGGTTTTTGGCAAGCCAGTGAGCCACCAAGACATCAGCTCCAGCCTGTTCCGTCATGATCCATTTAAAAAAAAAAACAACGGATCTGTGAAAAGATCAGATGATGCATAGAAATATAACATAAGGTTAAGCTTTAATAAAATACTTCAGGGTGTGTCCACAGGATGAAGGTTTGCTGTATATAACCAGTGACAGTTTTGGAGTTCTGAGTTTGTGATTTTTTTTTTCCTATTATTTCCCCTGTGACTTTGTTTATGGGTTTTGCGTTTAGAATGATCATTTGTCATTTTTCTCAGTTACTTTGTTTTTTATGTAGCTCAGCCTTGTAGTTTATTCTAATAGTTTCAGTTTTCTCATATCTGGTTATGGTTTGTTCATTTGCCATTTATTTTGGTTCTTGCCTCAGTCTTATGCATATTTGTTCATATTTGTTCAATATTTTTATGTCTCTATTGAAAGTATGAATTTAGTTTCAGTACTGTCTCTCTTCAGGATTTGTGGTTCCTGGTTCCTGGTTTCTACTTCCTACTTTGTTAAAGCTCAAACGTTTCCTGTGAGTTTCACCTTGACAACCAGGTTCTATTTAGAACAAACAATCAAGCCCAACTTTGACATGTTTCAACATCCTGAAGACAAAATCACACTCATTGTGTTGTCTTTTTACCATCTGTGCTATTGAAGATTCTAGTTTAAAATGATTAAACTTTTGGTGCATTGTCAACTTGTCAGATGCAGCTTTGTCTCACTGAGCAATCATGAGTGAGACAATAACTTTGTAAATTGCTAAAGAGGGTGGTGGAGAACTTTTCTATCCCCATGTTTTTTGTAAGCATCAGAAATAAGCAGAATAAGGTGGTTAAGAAATTTTGCCATAGATTAAATTTTAAGTTGGTGCCCCTGAAAAATAAAGAAACCATAATTTAATGAGGGGGCCTATTTCTCAGGCCTTAGTGAAGAACTATTAAGAAAGTACACACTGATATCAAAGGCAAATAAGTAAAAAAATGTCAATTTATAGAAGATTTTAAAGTGGTAAGTGTGTTTTGGTAGAACTCTTGAGAAATTCATATTATAGATAATATTTTGAACTTTTTTACAAAGAAATAAAATTTAAACTTGCCAAAATATTCCTAAACTGAACTCAACACAACACGCCCCTCATTCCGGCCAAGAGTCATTGTCAGCTGTTCACGGGGGCTAATCACTCTTAACATTTTAATATGTATAATTTATGCTGTAAATTTTACTTTTGGAAACCTTTTTGAGTTTTAGCAGTTTGAGAAATGTGTGTCTAAGCCTGTCTTTAGTTTTTAAGTTAAGAAACAGCTATTTATTTCTTCAAGAAAACAAAATAGAGAACAAATTTATAGTTCAACCCACATTAATAAAATTCCACACCACTTGTTTATGATTCCATTTTTCTGCAACAGTTTTAAATGCAGTCTCTGCTGTCAAACCTCAGTTTGCTCGTCTCTGATCTTTAGTTGCAGCTGTTTTACTTCTGTTTCTTGGTGCTTTTAGTGGAGTCTACAAAACAAAACTCTTGATATGGAAATGTCCTGCTCACAGAATGTTATAGCTCCTTTGTGGTGAACGTGGACGCTGTTGTTAGCGTTGTAGAATTACACCAGTACATAGTGATATAAAATGATTTCACTCAGGTTTAAATTTCCAGCATCACTTTTAAAAGTGGCAAAAAAATTCAAGCAAATGTCAAAACTTAGTAACAACAATATGAACAGGAAAAGTAAGTAGAGATTATAGGTGGAACCTGGGTGTTAAGTTTTGCACTGAACAGAAATGTTTTTTTTTTTTTTTCAGTTTTATCATTACTCAGTGTTACAGCTCAAATTATGCTAAACAGAGATTTTGGATTGAAGGTTTTTTTTTGTTGAAAACAGAGCATCACTCAGTTAGTCAAGCACTCTCTCATTAATCATTGTTTACATTTATATGTTTAGTTTGAAACAAAGTAACTTAGAGGTCAAATATGACTGAATCACTTGTTTTTGATATTTTATAAGCAAAACTTGACTTTGATTTCCTTTTGAGCATGACACGATGTTTTTGTGTGCAACACATAATAAGATGTTCATTTTTTTGTTAGCAGAAGGTTCAGCATGTTATCTTTGTACATGTGACTGTCAAACAGAGAAATTTTAAAGAAGTACTCGGCAAATTCTAAATTAATATATTGTGCATGTGTACGTGTGTCAAGGTGATAAGGGAAAGACCGGAGATATTAGATACACCCCATTTAAGTAAAAAAAGTCTTCTATTTTGGCTTTTTGACTGCTTTTCATGAGCTTTTTTTTGAGGCTGAGCCGCCTGTGTAGTTTGAGAGATAAAAACTAAAAGAGAATTTGTTGACCTGTTTTCACACCCACTATGAAGGTAAGAACACCTGTGGAGCTAAAATATTCAACAAAAACCTCCGAAAAACCGTTTTTAATGGAAGGGCCTCTTTAAGAATTGATCTTTTTCCAAACCAACTGAATTAATGTTAAAGTTTAGTAGCATTTGAAATATTGTTTTATATGAGAACAAGAGGGGGAGATGTCCTACCCATCATGTAGATTTGATTTCCTATTACGAATGGCGTGGCTCCATAGCGGGGCGTCGGCATGGCGGTCATCTGCTGCCACTGGTCCCTCTCAGCATCATAGACTCGAACAGAAGCCTGAGGCGTTGTGTCTGCTCCCATACCACCGAGGGCATACATCTTCCCATCTGCAGAAAATATGCAAACAGAAAAATGAGCTTTAAAAGAGCCTGTTACAATTGTCTGTAGCGATGAAACAAAGTGATGAAAGCCTGTGTACTTTGATTATTGGATTATAATCAAATAAACTGAGCAACATTGTTGCTCACACTTGCAAGCAGCAAAGGAAAATGATTCATTGTTGTGCCCTTTTGTCCTGTCATTACTGTTCTAGCAGTGATATCTGCTTTCTGTCTCATCACTCTACAGTCATCTGCATTATTTATTCCTATAGTCAGAGAAATGACCTGTGAACAAGGTTTTCTCAAGGACACATACGAACATCTTGAATTACTGCAGTATCATCAGAATGCAGGGAGAAGGTGGGGAAAGGAGGGAGAAAAGTGCTGAGCAAGCCAACATGATGCTCCTGCTGAAACACTGCAGGGCGAGATAAAAGGAGAAAAAAACTGGGATAAAAGCTAAAACAATGAGAATGTTGGAGGGGAAAAGGAGTATAAAGAAATAAATCAAGCTGATGAAAGTTTTATATTAACAAATCCCTAACGCTGAAAGTTGTGACAACACAAATGTGATGATGCACAAGAGAGTAAGAAGCAGATAGAAGTGGAACAGAGGAGTGTTTTAGTCACCCAGACAGATGATGGATACTCAGAGCTGTGACTTAAACTGTGAACAACAAAGCAATAATAAATCTGTCTCTCAGAATGCCGCAATACGCACGTACTTCAGCAGTTACAACCATGTAAATTCAATTCTGCTGCAGCACATTAAGTGGTGCACTAAGAACACTTTTGTTGCATGAAGCACGGCATTATGAGTTCATATTGAGAGGATCATCAGATCACCAAAGGACTTTTTGCACGACATCACTGAATTTTCATAAAGCTTTGAAAACAGCTCAAACGGTTTTTGTAAAGACTGAAGTGAACTGTGTTGTTGTGTCTTTACAAGCAATAGTTTTATCTGATGATTTTCCTTTTAAGAGCAACAGTAGAATATAAGACTTAATATTCAAATCTCCATCCGCATCTCTTGGTCTAAATTAAACATACAAAAACTGGTAGGCAAAATCCTCTCATCTGGCCTGTAATATATCAAATTATCAGTAAATAAATGCTCAATATTATTAATGTGTCAGGTGTAACTCAAATCAGGTGTAGAGACACCAGTGCCTTATCCAATCAGAGTGTTTGCAAATAACATGTTGAAGAGGTCACTGTGAATGGCGCAGTGATGAGACGACAAGTACTTAAAAGCATCCTGCCTCTTGAACTGGGTCTATGAGAGTCGAACCCCTGAAGTGATGAGTCACTGTTGGAAAATAACGAAATGCTGCAGGAGTTGGTGCTAAGCTAATAACTTTAAATGAGGCCTGACGCTAACAAATTTGCATCAATAAGTCAAGCAGTGACAGCATTGGCTTTAGCTGCTGTGGTGAAGTTATTCTGTAAAGATGTTTTTACATGTGGAGCTGAAATAAACGGCACATCGATATTATGAAAATCCTCAAATTTATAGAGAAATGTGAGAATAAAACTAAGAAATAGGCAAAAAAACTAAAAAAAATTTCCCATCTATTTATTTTCACCTTGTTAAATATAAAATGGAGTTTTCTTCTGACAGAAATGATATTGGGTAGAATTTAAAATTTTGCTTTTCAGTTTTGTTCATATTGATTTTGTGTTGCTGACATGTTTCTGTATCTATTTTTCACTCAACGTTTCAGTTGAGACCTACATATTTATTTTCATTCCTAATCACTGGTCAAATGGGAAAAAAAAAAGATATTGATAAAGTTTAGAAAAAGTTCCTGATTTGCTTTTTACAAAGACTTACTGTCAACGTCAGCCATTTGTTATAAACCTCACAATAGTGACTCCTTCCCAATAAATAAACCCTCTCACAAACCAATTAAAAGAAATCTTTAAATTTAATAACATCTTATTATAAAACTCTTCAGTGTTGTAGAGCAACATCCCAATTCCCCATTTTCATGTGACCCTAGAAGGAAATTGGGCCTTGGTCTAAACATGCTCAGTCTCTTCTAATTAAGGAAACTGAAGGTCTTTTATGTGCCCATCACCCTGCTGATACCATAGCAACTAGACTGGAATATACAGACTGTTAATACGGGTTGTCCTTTTGGCAGGTTGGTTCTTTCTAAATAAATTCCATCACAGCTCGAAGATAAAACACCTAAAAGTCCTTACTTGCAGTGAATTAATCAAAGGACAGAAATATACACATCCGTCTCCAAACTTCTAATCTATAATAAAATTAATTATGGCATGTAAAACCGCAAATGAACAAGTGACATCTAACATGAAGGGATGTTTCAGTTTCCTTCATTTATCGCTCTGAATATTAACAAACATCTCGCTTCTTTAATTCCTTGGCAGAAAACACTTCTTAATGCACTAATTGCTGATCTATTTCTCTTATTTTATCTTGCTGCTGGTCCCTAACTGTTATTTTTGCTTTATTCACAGCTACACTTTCACTTTACTTTCAGCACGTTCCATTTCTTTCCCTTATTTGATTTAATTGACTGCTTGAGATGTCTCCTCTCACCCTCCTTTCTTCTCTTGCCGATCATTTTGTCGATCTCTTCTCTCTCATCTTTTTTCATTAATCCTTACTTCCCTCTACAGCATACTGCCCTAATGGATGCTCGGCTGTGGTTGCAGATATGATGGAGTGGAAGAAATTACAGGGTTTTATGATTTTAAATACTATTTTAAACCACTAATAATTATAGTATAATGGCATAAATTGGCATATAAGTGGAAAGTTATCAGAGCAACACATGTACATGTGAAACTATATGTAATTTAAAGTTAAACAGATTGGTCAAATGGATACTGGTAGAAGATGTTTTTAATTAGAAGTTTAAATTTGTCTATAAGAAGACTTTAGCTCTTCTGAAAATGTCCGTTTTGAGATTGTTTTTCACTAACAATCTATTGTTTTTATTGTGTTTGTGTTTTATGTCTCATGAATCATGTGTAAAATCAATAATGTTTTATAAAAAACATTTCTTTCTACTCTAATGTCACACAGTTTTTTATGGTCATCAATAGAGAGAGAGAGCAGCAGCTTCATTCTGAACACTGTCAAATGATAAAAAAGAACAAGGTCAAGCTTGTTTTCAGATACTAATCATTACTGGGTAAAACATGTTTGTAATATAAGTAAAGAGTGGTTACATCACAACATGAGAAGTAGCAAGCAGAGACAGGCAAAACATTTTTATTGACATACATGGCACAAAATAGCATGTTGTCAATATTTAACAGAGGTTCTAAATTATTAATGTCTTTGAAATTAGTGTTTTAATGAAAATCACTGGATTAAAGAAATTTAAAGCTGGAAAGATGAAAAAGTGAAAAAAAAACAACAAATTACACCCAAGGGCTGGAAAACTCTTTATATCATGTTTTGTACATCTTGTGCTCTACGCCAGTAGTTAGTTAATAAAACTGAAGAAAAGCACATTATCTCCTTTATCAAGGGACTTTCAACTGTTGAAATTAAAAAATCTAAATGCGTCAAAAATGCATCTGTAACAGGAATATGCTCTTCTGAAAACGATTGACAGTTATATAATCATCATTTAAATGACTGATTTTTATCATTATATATTCAGTAAATCCTCTAGTCCTCACACATCTTAAACTGGAGTAAATACAGTCTAACAGCCAACAAAACATTTCATATGACTTTGTATCATTATTTATTGTTTACCTGATGATTCAATGAATATTTAGAGACATCATAATAATTATATTTCTTCATAGTTAGACATATCCTTGGATAAAACCATAATATGCTGGCTTTGTTAGCTTCCAGAATATTTCTATTTTTTATTTGGATCCTTGTCCTGTGTTCTGACCTAACTGAAACCAACGCGCAGCTACCAGCTTGGATAATGCTTCATCTGGTCCTCAGCAGGGAGCAAAGCGTCCTGCGTTCCTGTAATGACAGCTTGACGGTTCATGCTACTGCAGTGACAAAGAAAACGTCCCGTGCGACCTTTAAAGGGCACTGCATTCTTCCTAATGAAATCGTCAATAACAGATCAATAACCACTACACCTGCTGATAGCTGGAGTCAGCAGCAAGCTCCTATGAAACAGAGGTGAGAGAGCTGGACATCTTTTTTAATCTTTACTGTTGGAGGATTAGCTGTCCTCAAAAGATGCCCATCTTTTTTATTCACTTAATCCTTTTTTTCTTGATTTTAAAGCAGAACTAAGTAAGTTTTTTCACCTCAATAAATGTTTTCTAGAGTCCCTGTGGGGGTAAACAAGGACTTGGCGGGGTGATTCGTGGGTCCCTCCCCTCCCTCCGGGGTCTGTGTCCTGAAAGCAGCACTTGCAACTTTCAGTGGATCGGACCCGACTAATCTCGCGAGAACAAACCTGCTTTACGGCACTCACACTCACGTACATAAATACAAGCATGAAGCCCTTGCCGTTGTTAGCAACGCCACCCTTAGGAGCGCAAAGATGACAATAATACTCACCTGTCGAGACATTTTCTTGGTTTTGTTTTTCTTTCTTCTTGCAAAAGCGTTCTCTGCGCGTTGTTGTTGGGGGGGCGGCGGCGGGGTGGAGGGGGGGGGGGATCTGCGGCGGCGGCGGCGGGGGAACGTTACGACAGTGAGCTTTCACAGGGGACCAGTAGGGGGAGAGCGAGAGCAAAACTTACTTAGTTCTGCTTTAATCTTTTTTTTTAGGTTTTGCACACAATCTTACATAAGAGGATGCTGACCAAATAGCCCATCAAACAAACAGCAAACATTTGATTTAACTAATCTGGATTTTTATACAATCAATCATAATATCTTTTATTAACTTTAGAGTTGTTTCTTTTTGCCATCTTCACCCAGGAATAGATGTTATAATTACTTTTGTCAGAAAATTCCCTGAGAAAAAAATAATGTATAAGTAGAAATCTGAATGATAATGGTTGTTATAAATAAGTCTCTCTGAAATGTAGTAACATTTTCACTCACAGTTAGGGATGAAAATGATTGGTCTGAAATGAGATGCCATTGTGCGTTTATTGAGTTAGCACACCAGCACACAGTGTAGTCAATAGTAAAGGTAGTTTAAAAAGCAGCAATCACAGTGGTCTCTTTAAGAGAGGGAAAGAAGAAATCAATAGTCCTGTCAGAACCTGAATTCTGGACTAAAGGACCAAAGTTATTTTATTGGCTTCAAGTATCTCACACAATTATGGAGAAAAGGGATAAATCTCAGCAACACAAAAGAAGCTGACAGTTTGGATTTAAACCATATGAAGAACTGAAGGGAAAACAACTTCCTTTTAGTTGTTTGTATTAATGGAGAGAAAACAGATGGACTTAGAGTTGGGTTTATTCTCTCTGCACACAGTACGGTAACTCATACTGGACAAAAACCCAGAAGCAACTCAAGCATGAAATAAGAAAGCAAACTCTAGTAAAAGAGAGGCTTAAATCACATTATAATTGACAATGTCTTTGCTTATAGTTGTTCCAACTATCACACCTCCATGTTTTTATGCTTTTAATTGTGTCTTTTTTGGATCCTTGACTTGTGCATTTTTGACATTATTGGTGTCATGTTTTGATACTCCAGCACTGACATGTTTCTAGAAAGCAAGCCTTTGCAGCATGGTATTTTATTTAGGAAATAGGAGAAAACTTCTGATAAACAGGTGTTTTCTAAATGGCGTTTGTATTTATTTTCACACTGCAGCCCTGATTACTAGATGTCTCTTGGATTTAGCATTCTGTATTGTTCTGGACATGTCCAATTTGTTTTGGAATGACTGACTCAAATGCGGGCAATAGTGAATAAAGGGAAATACAGTAAAAGGTTTTTAAAGAAGAAAATTGTGGTGGTGAAAAAAAGAGGTCCAAAACATAAGAGAAAGCTTTGCAGAGTTTTAAATAGCCTCTGAGTTATTATTTTACACCTCTCAGGAAGCTTCTCAGAACTAATCAACCAACAGGAAGCACTTCATTTCCTGATCTCTCACTTCCATTTACTGGAGCGATGCTGTTCTCCTTTAATTAACTAAAAAAAAACTTTCCTTTCACCTTGCCCATTACGTCGCTGCTGCCTGACATTCAAAGATCTTCCCGAAACAACTGATTTATAAGACAGCATTACACCTGCTGCACTCCAACAGCCACAGTACCACTAGGGCAGAGATTCAAAATCATAATTACAGTGTCTGCCTTTGGCACTGCGCCTCATTAAGTTTTTTTGTTTTTTTTAACCCCTCTCGTTATGCGAGTACCTGGCAGTGATCTTTTTTTCACTCACTGCAGGCTGTGATTTAGAAAATTATT
The DNA here is from genome assembly GCA_006937955.1 of Pachypanchax playfairii. Lineage (NCBI taxonomy): Eukaryota > Metazoa > Chordata > Actinopteri > Cyprinodontiformes > Aplocheilidae > Pachypanchax > Pachypanchax playfairii. The sequence goes on along the minus strand of SSNP01000025.1, from coordinate 3,221,460 downwards.
CGACAAGGAAATTAGCTTATGATTTGGAGCTCAATAAAACAGTCAATTTATAGTTCAGATTGAGTGGAGATCACATTGGGTTTGACAGGAATCAAAGTGTGCTGGCTCAGAAAATCTGTGGTAATTATTGCCACAGTGACAGAGACAGCAACAGCTAATGAAAGAATGTGACTGAAGTTTTGTAATTACATGGTTCAAAAATGCCTGTCCTATTTAAGTTCAGTCTTTAAGCTATGCGTTAGCATTCCCACTCATTTTTAACGTGGTACTCTGCATTCATTTTAAAGACAAATACTCTCTTAGTGGAGCTGGAAGCATGCAGGTCTGCACTCAGCACCACAGAGCTGTGTGGATTTGAGTTTCCCCTGGAGGGACAGTAATGTGTTCAGGGATGACTGAACACTGCCCTCGCAATTCCTTCATTTTAAATGAACCGTCAAATCACAGCTTTCAATTAAATCTTATCGCTAAAGAGAAGAAATTTTGAGAACAAGGTACACGGGTGTCATTTTTCTTGCCCTTTAAAGTGCACACAGATCTAAAATATATCTGAAATTCAATATCCTATGACCTCCTCAGTATTAATGATGTTCTTTTAAAATTGAAGGGGTAAAATAATTTCCCATTTCTCTATCGATGCTCACTTTTCTACACACCAAATTTTACAGTCCTCCTTTGTTATTTATATCTCTTTGTTTCGTATTTCACCTTCACAATAGATTTCTTTTATGGCCCCAGCTGTAGCTGTTTGAGTGAATTGCAGGAAGCTCTCCAAGTTCCCTTGAGTTTAGGAAAGACTGCCAACTCCCAACATCTGAAAGTCAGACTCAGGACATTGGCACGTTTGGGGTAGGTTCATGTTGTTCATTTTTAACACGCTGTTTCACCCAAATTTATAACATATAAAACTGTAGTACAATGGAAGGAAGTACTAGAATGCAGTTAAAAACAAAAATGCATCAACAAAAGTACAATGTGACTCAACTGAAAAGATAGCATAACAAACCTTTTTATACTGGAATATTCCTTTAACCTTTTTTGCAAAGACAAGCAGAATAAAATGGAAAAATTCTGCAAAAACAGCTTGACATAAGGAAAAGACAAATAGAATGATGCATTGGAAGAAAAAAGCCCTTTTAAGCATGAACATGCTGATCTGTGCACAAATACTATATTTCCAGTGAAGTCATTAAAATGAATAGATATTCTCTTGCTGTTTTATATCCAGTTTAAAACCACAAACATCAATCTCATCTGAAAAGTGATAAAGTACTTTTCCTTAAAGAAAAATCAGTTGATATCAGGGATTCATTTCTCTCTGAAGATAAAACTCAGCCAGAACACGAGAAATTAGAAACTGTTTCTTCTTCTGTGTTTCAACCTTCACTACTGTCCAGTAATATGTACAGAATACACTACATGTATATTCATTTAACTTTTTTCTCAATGTGGGACAAAACACTCCAAAACACTTGATAGCAATATGGACTGGAGTAGAATTTTCCGAGCTTCACAGCTGAGTAAAACCTTTAAACCTTTGCTTGATTTTAATTCAATTCTGGAAAAGGAAAATGGGTAAAAAGTGAACGCTTTCTATGCAGATAAAAGATGCTATTAAATTGTTCCTTTTCTCCAAAGCAATAAGTATCTGTCAGCTTTAATGGAGCAGCTTTGATACCGCCCGTAAAGGATGCTCCAGGGGTTTTATAGAAAAATAGGGTTAGCAATCAGTCAGCCTTGCTTGACTAATAATCAGTGAAACAACTAGGCCAATATTTGACTTCTTTGGGGCAACAGGAAGCATTGTTGTGGACTGTTTTCTTCTGGCACTATCACAGCATTTGATTCTTCTGCAGGTACTTGTAAGTCACTTTTACACTCCGGTTTGAAAAATCTAATTTCTTTATGTTTTTGATGAATGTATAAATCTTTTATGAAGCTAGTTCACTAACTGAATATATATAACTGAAAATTGTAACCTGAAAAACATAAACCTGATTTGTTAGTCAAATAAGATCACCTGAACATTTTTTGACTCCAATATCCATGTTCAACAGATGGTAGTTTAGTTTATACTACCCTCTGTGCTCTGTGAGCAGCAGCTGAGCAGAAGGTGGGAAAAAATATCCTGTTACAGAATAAAACAATCATTTTGGCAGATAAAAAACAAATTTAATGAAGGAGTTCCTGGTTGAAAACCTGCAAAATTCTGAGAGAAAATAAGAGCAGATTATGGTCCTTGTGCAAGTGATTTGTGATGTTATCATTGTGTTGCAGCCATTTGTACTGGCTGTTTTGTAGCTTCCCTCCTAAAACAGAAAACCTAGATACACAACAGGGATAAAACTGGAAATCTAGATAAAAATTCACCCTGTAAACAGTTTTCCCTTTGGATAAATATCAATGAATGTGGCTGCTTCTCCTCCGTTTACATCTCCACAGTCTTCTATTCAGCAAGATGCACTAATCAGATTGTCTGTAAAGCCACAACAAAACAACTAGAAGCAACTATAATGAATGCTTGTGTTTACTAAGAGCTGCTTTAACTTGTACAAAAGATTACATAATGTATTCTGTCTGAGGAAAGACGACATGTATTATTTAGCTTCTACAACGACAAAGTATAATGTTAAACTGTAATTGCAGTGAGAACGTTGTTGAAACCAAAGGGATGTTTGTGTTTACTGAACAATATTTTGTGTTTAGAAAAGCTAAAAAATAGCTTTTTTTGCTTAACAATAAAAGTGCTTGAGCGTAACGCCAAATTTGGTCTTAATGGAGGTGATAAAATGTCTGTATATGCAGCTGCATGGATGGATGAGGAAAACTATGCACTTCATACTAAATGAGATCCTCACCTGAAGAGGATGTGAAGCAGAAGCTGGTGAGGAATAAGTGAGTGAATCTCGCCAGTCTCGTGTGTGTGTGTACATGTGTGAGGACAGGGGAAGTGCGTAGGTGCATTACATGTCAGTAAGATGCAGAAAGTGTGTGTATCTATCTGATGATGATGAGATACTGAGACAAGGCAGCTGCAGTGTTGTGCAGGCATGCCATTGTTTGTCAAATACAAGGTAACCGACATTAACCTAAAGTGACAGCTCAGTGACGCACAACACAAGCATCAGCACACACGGGCACACTGTCCAGGCTGTTTTCATCTTTCTCTTTCTTTTTTCTCCTTCATATTTAGTTGCCTACGTTTTATAATTTTTCTGATCTGTCGTATTGTTTGTATGTGCCAGAGGTGATTGTGTTGTGTTTCCTGAGCTAAACTGGCTGACGACAGGGTGGTAACACAAGGAACCGCTTCTCTTCACACAGTTCAAACGCCGTGACAAAGCAACATCGTTACCCATCATTCAGTGGGTGTCAACACTGGGACAAACAGCCTGTGACAGCCTGTCTTCTTTGTCTGCAAAACAAACGGGTTGTGTGTGTACAGTGAAAACCTCTCGGAGGATTTCTGACATGGTGCGCACTGTTCTCATGGGAAACACTATCAACACAACAAAGAAAATATTCACATAAATTGACACTGAAAATGTATTTTGTAGTAAAGTGTATATGTATAAATGCAAACTAGACTGAGGACATCACGAGAACCCAGAATTCCTGAAGTCAAAGCAGGTACACGTGAAGACTCCAATTTAATCCCACATTATAGATTCTGTTAGAGTTGGTTTAAACCAAATGGTTGTATAACATGTTTTGATGCCACAGAGAATAAAATGACATCCACTTTAAACAAGGTCATAGTATTTCATAACAATATTACGGTAAATATGAGACAGGAAAAAATGTTATTCTTCTCTGAGAACAGGCAGCAGTATTAGCATAATGGCTGTGGCTTGTTGGGTAGATTGGTTTTCCTCCAACTGGAGGGCAAGACACTAAACCTGATGGTACCTCCAGTTTTCTCACTGACATGTTTGTGAAAGAAGGGAAAAAAGAATTGAAACACATCATAAACCACGTCATGTAAAGGTACATAAAGGTAAATAGAAAAAAAGTATTTTGTAGAATCTGAAGATTAAAAGTTGAAACTAGTGCAGTTTATTTAATTACTGTTAGAAATTAAAACTAAATGGATTGGATGTTTGATTTCATAAAATGGAAATAATTGATAATGACACCTACAAAAAACACATTACCAAAAACTTTCTTTATTTTTTATAAGTAATATAATTTCAGTTCTTGGTTACTTCTCTTTAAAATCTGCAGGAGTATTCTTCAACCATCCCTGACACTGCTGCAGCCATTTCACTCCTGCACTGCCCTGTAATCCCTGGTTAGATTTTAGGATTGTCAGCTGATGTTCTGCTGATGATTTCTGACAGAACAGCAGACCGTAACCACGCACAGATAGCTGTGGTTTCTCATACCTCAGAGCCTTCAAACACACAAAGTGAACAGCAGAAAAGTAGGTGGACGGTCATTTTTAAAGCAAATGTTGGAATTTATCCGTTTGGATAAAAACTCAAACCCCGCTCCAAGTCTCAAATAGTGTACACAAGATTTAGCTGGTGTGGACATGCAGTGCAGCTGAGAAAATCAAACTGCATCCAAATTATTTATTCAGTAATATACATGAATCATAGGTTTGTATTATTGTTTTACTTTGAAGATCAAAGATACATGGAAAACGTGCAAACAATTGTGGCAATTGTAGCCTAAATATTACGGTAGATTTAAACAGAATTTATTAAAATACTGGGATGTTTGTGAGTATGATACATGAAATATCTTCAGCTGTGCATGAGCTCTGGATTTCTCAGGAAGATGCCGTGAAAACATTACAGGAAGAATCTGGACTAACACAGAACTTGTCTAATGATCATTTCTTTGCCCAAATCTGGTCAGGATAAATGGGAACCAGCAGCAGTTAGAACAACAAAATACATAATGTTTCATGTTTTTATGTAGCAAATAGATTGAAATTAAGAACCCAATGGTAAACTTAAAAAAAAAAAAATGAAGTTAAATGAAGCACAAACAAACTCACTAAAAGTTGACTATGTCTCTCCGTGTGAGCTGAAAGTTAGTCTTTTTTTTTTCTCCCTCTAATTTGCATTAATTAGAGGGGACCTTTATGCAAATATTGAGCTGTCAAATCGTAGTGTCTCTTACTTTAAACTAACCACGCCGCTTCCACCGTGCAAGATGGGAAATTAATGAGGATTATGGAAATGACCTCTCTCTATGGATTTGGATGGAAAGTACCATTAGACTTAGGCTGCCACAAGATCTAAGAAATAGCCCTAGAGTTGTAATATAATATTCCCCTGATCCACAAGATTCTAACTGCAAAAATTACATTTAAATGAACAGATTTTTGTGTACTGAGTAAACAAAAGCTGATGGATGGATGGATACAATTATCTTGCTGTTTATGAAAATAAATTTTCCTTTCAGAAATGCTCTTTTGCAAATTACATTAACTAATATCAGACTCTGAATTTCTAATGAGAATAATTAGACTAAAGAAAAATAAAAACATTCGCCACACTCATACCCAAGGATGATTTTAAAATTGTCAGAAAAACAGGCTTGTGTTTTTTGTTTGTTTGTTTGTTTTGAGGGGTTGTGGGGGAGGGGTCTGTGGAGAAATGCCAGACTACCCAGAGAAAATCATCCATAGATACACTGGAAGCACATGGGAACTACATGCAGAACATCATCAGCCATTAGTCAAACCTAAAACCTTCTTGCTGCTATGCAACATCAAATCACATCACCTTGCAACCCTGACCAAAACCAGTTATCAAATACAGACAAATTTCTTCTAACCCAACTTTTTTCTACCTACATTTAAAGTTTTGCATTTTGTTTGATCAGGAGCACAAAAAAAGATGTTTCATTATTGAAACTCTCAAGTTAGAAATATGAATTTGTATGAAAAATAAAAAACACAAGATGATGAATAATTGTCATTCTAATGCAAACTGTACTGTTTTCCCTTTAGGCAATCTTCTAAAAACATCTCTAACGGTGCATTTCCCTTCTGCACACCAGCATAGTGCAGTCAATGTTGCACACTTTCCAGTCACCTAGCAAAATGTTGAACATACTTGAAACACTGACTGTATCTGTCACAAGGCTCTTCTAAGAAAAAACTTTCAGGAAAACTTGCAGCCTTGCAGGAAGTGATTCTTATCTGTGGTAGACACATGCCGCTTGCATAGCAGCATTTCCTAAAGATTCAAAATGGAAAACATTGTTAGATTACCAATTTCTGTTGAAATATAAGTTATTGTATATTTTGAGGAGGGACTTTTGCAGGACAAAACTGCAGTATGCAGAGATATTTTATAATCAGTCAAATTGAATTTGGCCCCTGGTGAAAGCATGCAGTGAAGAGAATAACATTAAAGGGCCCCAAAAAAGCCTGTGCCTTATTAAAATGATAAATGGTCCAACAGCCACCTGGGTGCATATCTCATTTCTAGAGTAAATTCAGTTCTCCCCTAAAACAGAACAGGTTAAAAACAACACAGCTGCGGTTTTCATGATCAGATTTGATCCCAGTGTGGTATTGCAGTGCCACGCCTCAAGGTATTTTTAAAGCATCCCATTAAAACCCACACACAATGTTTACCTACAATCATTAAATTACAGTTAGTCTGGACATAAATACACAACATTTAAAACACAAAGTTAAGTTTCGTGGCCCACACTTCTCACAAAGATCACACAAACACAAGAGCTGTGAGCTGTGTGAGTAGTGAGTTGGTACATAACAAATTATTTTCCATTATGGTGATGTGTTCCTTGACATTGGGCTATTACAAGAGGACTGCATGCAGTTAGGAATCCATTGACTGATGGCTTCGTTTGCCCCGAGGGAGGCCTCAGTCATTTGTCAGTTACAGAAGATGTTGGGAGCATCAACAGTCTTAACTAAACACAACGGGATCAGTGTTTAAAGTCTCACTTTTTCACTAAGGTTTGGAAGCAGCTCACCTGCAGAGCTGCAACATCTTCCACCTCTGCAACAGCTCAACATGTTTTACCATTTCAAACAGAAGGTGTTGCAACATGAGTTCTATTCATGACTCACTGATGCAGCGAATCGTTACAAACACTAAGTGTCTTCTTCAATATTAAATAAATGTCTGACATAAATTATTATTCGGCATACAATCACAAAAAAATGTCAAAATATGAACAACAAAGTCAAAAACTTTCAGTTCAATGTTAAAATACACACAAACACACAGTTCAGGCACAATACAGATGTTAATAGATGGAGCTGTCCTGTGAAGATCCATCAGCTTTAACATAAATCCCTCGTGAACCAACAGGAACTAAACAATAACATTATTAACACATACTGCATGAAATGGTTTACATCCTTGTCTTCACAGATCATTATCAGGTCAGCTTTTTCCATGCTTTTTTCAGTATTATATGTTTGAGTTGATGCTTTGCATTGAAACTTTAGACCATGAAGAGGCTGGGTCACGAGTAAAGATGAAGGATCTAAAGGGTTTCTCTCACTCAGGTTCCAACTGACCTGCAGAGAGTTTGAAGACCGCTGGGCTCTGAATCCTTTTTCTCATGTTGTTGCCTTTCGCTGTCAAGTATTTAATTCAATAAAGTATCATGTTAATTTTGAAAGACAGTGTTCATCTTCATTTTAGCTACAATAATAATATGAAACTAACTTTACTTGTGTCAAAGTTAGTTGAAAGGAATAAAAAACCCAAATCTCCTTCTGGTTTGAGTTGACAAATATTTAGTGCAGTGTTGCCAAAAAGTCTTTCTAACATAATCAATACAGCATCGTTTTGTTTTTTCTTGCTTTATTATGTGATAATGATTTCAGATTTATTCTAGAAAATGTTCTTGGTTGTTTTTTCAGCAGAGTAAATATAATTTATATCTGAGTGCCTGCATCAGCTGGCTGACTTTCCTTTTATCATGTAGGTCATTATAATTTACAATCAGACTGCACCGGAGTAATCTGATTTCTGCTAGGCTGTATGTCGGTGCACAGGGAAAGCTGGGAACAGAACACAGGTTGACAAGCACAAACTGAACACCTGTCCAGTTCTGTCAGCTCGTTCTTCTTGGTAACAAACAAATACCTTTTGTTTTTGTCTATATTTACTTACCTGTCAGCTTTTCTTGCTGATAACAACAATATCTTACATAATATGTTTAAATCTGACCCACAGACTCTGGTTCTGTTCAGCCAGCCTGACAGTGATGCATTTCTGTTTAGCTGGAATTGACTGATTTATTGAGGAAAAGTTTAGAAAAGTTTTTTTTTTTAGTTTTTCAACTCTTGACAGGTGACTGAAAACAAGCATCAGCTTTACAGGTATATGGAGGTTGTTACCTGAAATCACCACTAAGCCATGTTTTGGTGTTGTCAGTCAGGACAGGTGCTGCCCACATGACAACCTCCAGACCACATGGACTCCCTCTTCCTCCTGACAGGGTGGGTTTTATTATTAGATTTAAGTACCATATAATCATTCACCTCCGTTAAATCAGTTTTATGCTTCAGCTCATCATATTTCACTGCTATTAGGCCCGTCTGCTGCTTTAAAAAAGTTTTACAGGGAAGGTTTAAATGATTTACATGAACATCCACAGGATGTTTGTTTCCTGACTGTCTGCTCGAAACATGTGGAGAAGATTAGATTTAAATACCAGACATTTACCTGGTATCCTAGTGAATTGTTAAATGAAGTTGTATTCAGAGCTGACTGGGTTTAATTGCTTCTGAGATGATTTATTTGCTTTGTTTGAATGAAGAATAAGTACATCCATTCATTTATGTAATTACCAGCTGTTTCATTCAGTTCAGAATTCTGCTCGTCTTTTTGCTTGTTTGTTGCTTTTCTGTTGATTTGAGATCTTCTTTCTGTGTGAACATTTTACTGTAACCTTCAGTAGTTGTTTATTTTTATGGTCTTGGTTAAGTTTGTTTTTAGTCTTGTGACTCTGCCACCAGTTTGTGGTTCAACTGAAGTTTTTTAGTTACTTTTTTCATTTCTGTATTTGATTAAAGATGAAATATTTCCATGTTTATGGCAGTTTTATTTTTTGTTCTCTGCTCACCTCATTTAGTTTATTGATAACCACTTGTCCAATGTTAACCATGCTCAGTAAATCTTTCCCAGACCCAGATAACTTTTTTTAATATTTCAAAAGTTCCTGGAACATTATCTTTTATAATGTAGATTTTTTTTTAGTAGAAGATATCTGGTCTTGTTTGGTTGAGACCTATGATGTGAAATAATTGGATAAATAGGGGGATTACTGTTAAAATTGTCTTTTTTATGTCCTGTGGGGTTTTAAGACTGTTTCCAGAGTTTAACATCATACCCTGTTTAATCCTTGTACATGCATAAAAAAGGAATTCTGCAGTAGGACCTCATTTTAACAAAAAACTAATTTTACATTTTCTCTATTTTTTCAACCAAGCAGTGTCAAAGTAGCTTCACATATTTGTGAATGGTAGTATTGAGCATTTGCAGACCTTTAATTTACCCACAGGATTGAGGTCCCTTTGAGAAGTTCTGCTTCTAAAAATGCCACATTAATGGTAGAATTTTGTGCCTCCCTAAATTGTTGGTGGATAACCTTTATCAGTTCTTATCCAATGTATGTCATTACAGAATTTCAAATGTCAGGCTTCTAAAAACAGCTTTTTGCAAAGATTTGCAGTTTAAGGTGTTTTTAACCAAATAATCCACAGACTTCAGAAACACTGGGTCAAAACAATATTGTCAGCTATGAAACACTGTTGGTTCCAGGTTCTGCTGAATTGGGCTTTGCTGTCTGTTGCTTTGCAGGATACAGCAGACTACAACAGTTTTATTTGCATCCAGAGAAAATTAATGCCTTCATTGCACTAGATACATGTGCACAGGCGCTCCAACTGTTTCCACTTATGCTTCCAGAAAGTTAAAGACTGCACAGGAAGAATTTCAGGGTTAGTAATCAAACAGATTTTCTAAGTCATTGTAAATAATATTAATGTCATAAGACCATTTAAAATTTACATAATCAAAAATATCTGACAGATAAGACCAGATTTTAAATTTCAGCACTTTCAGTTCTGCTTGGTCTGTTTAAATTCATGTTTTTAATAATAACCATTGGGAATTAATTCAACTTCTCCACCCACAAGAAATACCAGAGATAACCTGCAGTCTTTGAATTTTTGCACACTACTACCTTTCTGTTCTGAATTGATTGACAGCTTTTTCCAATTAGGTTAGGAATGTGCCAATATAAAATCTTAACACAGTATCACTGAGTTGTCTTCTGTAAAAGTTTCATTAAGGCCACTGTTGTAAAAAAATGGAAGACATTAAAAACCTAGATTTAGGTTCAGATTCACAGAAAACTAATATATTTGTTGGAGGTTTGGGTTAATAATTTTTAAAGTTAAGATTTAATACTTTGAGAAAAAACCTATTCCAAAAGATTATTGTAAGGAATGAGCAGGAAACAGTTTATGTGCATCATCTCGGCCCATAAAATCAAGGAGAACAGAAAAGTGTGTTTAATGTGGGTCACATCTGTTCTACTAAATGAGGTCTGTGTATCTTAGCAGGTTGCTGGACAACAGCAATTATTCATAACTGCTTTAATGAATATAATGGACATAACCTCTGAACTTCTGCTGGAATGATAGAAAACCCAGTGAGGAAACTACATTAAACTAAAGCTATCACTGTGGTTTGAGTTTGTGTCACCAAAAATAACTTTATTTTTCTTTTTGCTTTCTGACACTGTATGTATCATTAAAAACAGAATAACAACAGATTAGGATATAGAACTAGTAAAAAGGCTGCATTTATACTACTTGTTAAATTGTCTGTCTTTTGTTTGAAGGTCTCTTGTCTCAGATTATGGAAATACGCTCTTATCTTGTTTTTAATCTGGTGTGTTTCAGAGTAGTTTTGTCTTTACTTACACCTGAATTTAGTTTTCCCATTTAAATATCTGCAGATTATCAGTCCTTATTGTTTGAACTGCAGTTTGTTGAAAGGACTGAAGTGCAGACTCACACAAAGAAGTTGGTGAAAAGAAAATGAACTTTCAGAACAAAAATACAGTAATTACTAAAACTAGAGGAAGAAGGAAAAAAGAATTCTTTAAAAGTCGTCATAATGAACAGAAAGTCCAAAAAGACCCTCAAACATGGAACGGTTGTAGTTAACAGAACAATCCTCCTGATGCTTCTGATGCACTCCAGAGGCAGGAAATGTAAATATTTAAAGTACAAATACTTTCAGTTATCTGGGAATTAGTGTGTTTTCCCTACATAATTATATCATTTTCTTGTCTAAGAGGAAAAAAGTTGGTATTGTAAAGACAACGGCACTGAAAGTAGTTTGACTGATGAATGTTGCATATTCATTGAAATTAAAGAACAAGCACAGTTGGCTGGTATATTACAGGCTGTTAAAATTATAGTGAGAAAAGATAAAGGATTGCCAAGGAGAAATTATTTAGTTACTCTACTCCCTATTAAAAACACAACATAGAGTAGATGGACAAAAAGGGATGACACATCTAAGCTGTTGGTTCTTTGCATGCTCTAACAGTACTTTTCCTTATTATTTCTTAAACATCACTCAGACACCATCCACTAGTTGCAGATGGTTTTTGGGCATGTTACTTTTGTTTTTGTCCTCCACGTTTTTCATGAGGACACACTGCACAGCGCTGCAGCGATGTGACAAGTTTTAGCTTTGGCCTTTAGTGAGCTGCCTATTTGTGCTTGAATTGCTCATGTGTCATGTAAGTGGCTTTAAAAAATCCTGTGAACAAAGAACTGGGCTGAAAATAAGTTAAAAGAAAGGCTGCAATGTCTGAGAGGAAGAGAAAGAATAGTCAAAACGGTAGAAAGCCTGGAGAACTCGTTTAAGGTTTCCATAAAAAATGTATGAAAGTCAGGCTCCTCGGATACAAAATATAATTAAATAAAGGACCTTCAGACTCTATCACAAGTGCTAAAATATATCTAGTCAAAAGTGACAGCTTAGTAGCTGCAATTTGTATCTAAAAATTGATGAAACAATGATGATGATGATAATATAGATTTGATTTATACTTATATATTTCATTTTCAAGGCACCCAAAGTTCTGTACAGGGAATCATTTTTTTTATTCACACAAAAACTACATACAAATACACAAAGTTACAGGTAAAGTTTACATGTAGAAAACTTTCCTGTCAGTCAGCCTGAACTGTTTCCTGCGTTGCTTATGTCTGAATAGAAAACACAAGAATGTGTATTTGGGTAGAATAAATATGGAGTTGCACTGGAGCCCAAGGTCATCATGAGGCTATTTTCTCATGTTATTTTATTTGTACCTAGTAGCTTGGATATGTTTTTCTATTTGGCATTTCCCACTGAGGCTCCCTGCACAGAGACTGCAAATGGAAATGAGCTAGTGGATAAATGTAGCACAATGCATCAAGTCTCCAGTGAGATTCCTGTTTATGTGCAAGGTTTCTCCAAAATAAATAAACAGACTCTAGTGAACCAGTCTGATGACTGAAATAGAATTGTATTTGTATCATTTGATAGCTATTTTTGTAGTGCATAAAAAATACATTGTATTAGAAAAAAGAAATCACCTGTGTTGGAATATTAACTTTAGTGATGTTTATTTTCTATTTATAGAAATCATCCACGAAATGTTGATAAAAGAACAAATCTTTTAAGATGGAATTTTTTAGGGAAAAAAATCTTTAATTGTTTTTTTCTTTAAATTTGTATAATTATTCACTATACCTGAACTAACACTTCCACTGATATTGAATCATTCATCAGATGCTTTTATCAATAATTACATGCAAGTCAGAAACAATCTTCACCATCCACAGTGTTTATCACAGACATTTAGCTCAGACATATCAGAACTTCATGATACAGTTATTTCCCCAGCTGCAGCAGAAGACTCAGCACTAAAGTAACTGAGTAAAGATGGGAAGAGTCAAGAGAAACATGACTGTCCACCTCTTTCACACACCAACACACTGCAAACCCAGACAAGAGAGATGACATGTCCAGACTCAAGCTAGCCATATACTTCACAACTATACTTTTTCCCCACTGGGTTTTAATGGGCTACTGACACTCTGCACATCATTGAGTCTACAACCAGTTGAGCTAAGAAAAGTCAACATATTTGTAAAGTTCATACACAGATTTGGCAGACTTCATTTAAGCAGTGGATCAATTAGATCCCTGCATGTCAATGACAGCTTCCTCATTCCTTGTGTTTTTAACTTCCTGTCATTCCTCCGCATACTTTACCCACTACCTCTGTCTATCACTTCCCACACCTTCACTGGTGTTTCTTCCTCTCATGCTCACTTTTTTCTTTTTCTTCTGCCTGTATCACCCTGGTTCTGTAAGCCTCATCCTGTCAGAGATGCAGAGAAATCCCAGACTTTCTCACCTAAAGGACACATGAAATGTAGCGATATGCCACACTGACACAAAAAAGGTTTCTGCTGAACTACTTCTGTAAATCTGTGAAGATAAAATATAAACAAAGCAAAGCTGATTGTATTATATCTTCAGTCAGGTCAAAGGTTTTCTTTATTTTATCATGTCCTACAGTTTCATGTACTAAAAATATTAAATGTTTATAGTTTTTGATGAAATCCAGCACAGTTGAGATAAATTGTTGTTTGGTAAAAGCAGCATGGAAATTCTCCCAGCGTTACCGTCCTGATGAAGAGAAAGAGGTTTTTCATTGCCTCTTTTTGTACTCACACTCTCCCATTTCCACATTAAGCAGCTTATAATGTGTGTGTTTGTATTTACAGGACATAGTATTAGCATGCAGGCCTTTAGGGCTGTATTATTTATGTAAAGAATGTGAAAGTAGTTTGAGTCCTAGATTCTTACTGTATCCTACTTTTTTCTATTTCTGAAGATGTGTGTCTGTCTCATTATTTTATATTTTAACCAATCAGCTTGTTGTTCTTCTCTCCCCCTCATCTCTTCCATTGCCTGGAGTCTAGGCTGGTGCAGCACGCTGCAGCTCGTGACTTCTTCCTCTCAAGGATTTGCAATTCAGATGAGAGTAGACAAGTGCAGTTCAGTAGCACCTGGTGCCTCACAAGCTGATGATGAATGTGTCGAACTTTGGCACAAAGGAGGAGCCAAATTCTAATGGATTTATTTTAGAAAATGCTGTAGAGAAAAGGGTCTCTGGGGGTCAACTGCTTCTGTCTGCAAAGTCACCATCTCTGTTTTATTGTTGACAGGTTACGTGAACCAACTAACAGAAGTTCTGAGAATTGAAGACTGGTTTTGGACTAAAGTCAAAGATGGAGACCCCTTTCCTGTGTCTCTGGCCTTGATAGATGTTAGTAAGACCTTGTGACCTTATAGTTTACAACAGATTTTCACCTTTTAGTTCTTAGAAAAAAAGTAATTAAAGATCAATACAAAAATAACATCACAGAAGGAAACTGCACATGAACTACTCACTAAAGGTTAAGGATATTTGGTTTCCTGCAAACCACATAAAAATAAGACTGGGTATTACTCTACATTTGCAAATCTCACTGAACTGTCAGAGTTGTTAAAGTTTGATTCCCCTAATAAATATGCCAACAGGTTCAAATGTACCATTTTCTTCAAAAACAGCAGGAAAAGTGTGATTGCAGAGGGACAAAGAAGCCTGTCAAGCTGTCAGCTTTCATTCTAGTCAAATCTTCTAACACTAAAACATTTACTTGTTTGCTAAAAAGAAATAAAAAGGAACAATGCAACTCAATAATGTGCAGTGATTTAAATACCTATTCTGAACACTAAAACTAATTAAACTTCCTGAAACAAGAAGTCCTTCAAAGAATGTTGCTTTAGTGCAGCTGCTCTCAAACTTATTTTGCCACGCACCCCCTTTTATGTCCCAGCCGTGTTGACGCACCCCCAACCATATTTGCGAAAATTAATGAAGTAGAGGCCACAAGCTAGGTGCACACATGAATTGTGTAATAGTAGAAGAAGAACTTCTTCTATACTTCATTTCTAGATTAAGTGCATTTTGAATAGTAATTTTAATTGTCATTGTTTAAAATTTTACAGAGAAAATATTTATTTACACATCTTTATTGTGTGGGGAAACAACACAGTATTTTGTAATTGTTATCGTTACACTTTTCCGCCATTACATTTTTCCCCTCGTGCACCCCCTAGTGGCAGCTCCACACGCTCCTGCTTTAGTGGATTAATCAGTTAAAAAAACAACTTTTATTGGCACATGAATGCAGTGCTATTTTTTAAACTATCAATAATTCATTGTGGTATTCTGATTGTTGCAAAAGATGCACGTCAACCTCTGAGCCACAGGGGTCACAATACTCTGTCTCAATCACACCAGGCTGAAACTAAACTGGCAATTTGTGCTCACTATGATGCAACTGATGCAAAATGCACCTAAAACTCGATGAAGCACCTGTGTCCCTCTACAGTTATCACCTGACCCCATCATCTGCCCACCCAGCTGCTCTTCATGAGTAGTCACTGTGATCAGAAGACCTCCATCAGTCACACCCCACTGGAGCCACGTCGCCTCAGGGAAGGATGCCTTGTTCTGCATTTTGAACCAGTCCTGAAAAACATCTGCTCTCTTTCATTCATCATATTTTCTTTTGTCAGATTAACCTTTTGACCTACAACACATTGTTTTAATACACCTGTTTGTTTCAGCCTCTTGAGTTTGGGATTAAGGGCGTTGAATCTGAAAGCAACCATTAAAAAAATATGTCTTATACATTTTATTTCATGGAAACTGTAAAGAATAAAAATACCAAGGCAAAATACAATCTACTCATTAGCAGTGTTAACGTGCTGACTGGAAACATAAAGCTAATCCTAAAAAAGAAATAAAAGATTCTGCATTTTCAGGGAGTTTAGCATGTACTGTTATACTGATTGGTGCCTCTTTCTATCTAATTTAAATTCATTTATGACCAAAATCTTTTTTATCTTAAACCTAATGCCATGTTTTTTATATCGCTAATATACATTTTACTAATCTGCCCAAGCACACAGAGTATGTAAAGTTTAAGCAATATACTGACTATAATGACAAAGTAACAGTTTTTTTTATCCATCTTTGTTTCAAAAATTTAAGTTAGTTTTTTAGGAAAATTATTTTGTCATCTCTATTAAAAGGATTTTGATTTAATGTTAGAATGGTTCAAAATTCAGATATTTAAATGTTCACTAATATTTTCAGTATACTAAAAACATTAAAGAAAAATAATTTTAATATAGCTTATTTCACTCCTAACTGTTTAAAAATTCACAAACATCTCAGCAACTACTTAAACCTATAATTTGTTCACCATATCCAAACAGTGCTCTGGAATTTTCATCTATTAATCTGACTCTAGTGGACAAGATTAACAATCTGAATATTTCCCACATTACTTTCATGGCATTAATATAATAATGCCTTTTAATAACATGTTGTATTTTATTGCAGCTGCTGCTTTATGAGAAACCAAGCATTTTCTGGTCTAAGTGACATGTTAAGAATCCGATTTATTGCAGCTGGCATGTTTGAGCAGGTCCTGATCTCAACAGGTTATCCAACATCTGTCTTTGTCTCGAGTACTGAGAATCAGCCAAATGGAGCAGCTGTCATCCGACAGGAACTCACGATGGACCAATGCAAAATACAACATGAGAGGAAGAAGAAATTATTCCAAGGGAAGAATTGTTTGGTCAACTTTCACCAATATAATCTGGTATTCCAAGCAAGTTCAGAAATAACTTATTCTGTCGAAAAAAAAGAAAAAGAAAAAATTATTAATGGAAAAGTGGAAAATGTGAAAATAATCTGATCTCAAAGTGAAATTGGAAAAGTTTTTGATAAATTTCTGTATCCCAAAAAATCCTCCCTAACTGTTTATCTAAGTTAGTTAAAACTTTTTTAAATATAAACTGATAAAAAAAATGAACAGAAAACATGACACACAAGGATTTACAGAAAATCTAGAATTGTGTTTCAATTTTTTTATTAAAAAGTTTTGCTAAGCTGTTTGCATAAACCTCAATGTACCTCAATACTCAAACTGAAAAAGCATTTGCTTTAAATCCAATTGAACAAATCCCCTCAACATTTCCCTCCTCTGATGTTGACCTCATCTTTAACCTTTGAACTCTGGAAATTATTAAAGTCATTTGAATAATATCAACTGAACCGAAGTGCCAATTATAGCTCATTTCCTGTAAATAATTTTCAGCAGTGGTTCTTATTCTATAAATGGCTCATATACAGTATTTGCGGAGTGTTGCCCAAGGACAGGTTTCCACATGAAGAGGCTGAGGATGGAGCTGCTGACCTTCACATTGGAGGACATTTTCTGCCTAACTGTAGGCTTCCCATATGCTTAGCTTCCTGCGTTGCTTTGCTTTGGTAAAAATTTTAAGCAATAATTAAACATGTAGCATATATTGCACTGTCAAATAGAAAAATCTAACAAACAGCACTATTTGAGAAATTTTCTTATTTAAATAAGTGTTTTAAGATGCATCACATCCATGGCATGTGGGGAAGGCAGCTGATGTCAGATAAGATTAGGAAGTGGTACACTTATTAAAACTGAAGCAGAAGAATAAAACAGACCCATTCCAGAACTCTGAGCATCCCGATTTGATTCTATAAATAGTGCATGTGGGTCTCTGTGTGTACATGTGTGTTACTCACTTATAGTCAGTTATTTGTGGAGGCTGTGAAGACGGTTCAACAGCCATGTCACATCAGAGCTTTATGAACCACAAAATATACATTTCTATAGAATCCAAATAAGGAAAAAAAATGCTGAGATGGTGATTTGATGAATTCAGATGTCTCCTAACACAACGTTCACAACCACAGCACATGAAAAAAGCTGCATCTTTAATCTTTCTACCAAGGAGATCCACCAAGACTTACTCTCTGCATTATTCATCTGATGAGCTTCTCATACTGTTAAAACCCGTCCACACTGGTTCATCACACTGACTCACTCACTGGATTGGAAGATGTGAAAAAGACAAGCTTCACTTCAGCTCAACAGAGGTGGAAACTGTATGTTCACTGGTGCATTTGCAGTAAAGATATAAACATGAAGCCATTTTTAGTTCAAATAAAAGCATTAACCATCCTAAGAGAGTGTACCGAAGAACCAGCTGTTCTTAGCAGTCACACAAAATAAATTGATCAATCAGTGATTATAAAAATGATACAGAAGAGGTAATAAAGGTCCAATATTTAGCCAAACAATGTGTTTATGCTTGTGGGTACATGTTTGAAACAAGACACATGTGATAGTAGCAGCCAAAGCAGCACATGGTGGTAAAAAAGAAGTTCATTTTAGGATCAATTGTTTAAATAGTCGTTTTTCTTCTTTTTTTGTGAACATATTGACCAAATCTTAAAATTGAAGATAAATCAGCATAAAGTAAAGTTTCCAATCGAGAGAGGTTGACCGGAAGACTTGGAATCCAAATATTTGTCAATTACAATGAAACAATGACATTTTTTAAAACACGCTAAATAAGATGCATGGATACAAGAAGTTTCAACAAAGATTATCAACATTATCACCAAACTGGCCAGTTTTCAGTTGCCTTCTTTTTTTTTTACTGTTGACTTGAAGAAATTGATTTACATCGAGTCATTGTTCGAGCTCAAGTAGGGAATTTCCTCCCTTTAGAAATAAGTTAATTTCATTGAAAAACTAAAACTCAGATCATCCATGTCCCTCTAAAATGACTCCCGAGTTACTCCAACATCTAACTGAGGATTAACAAAGTATGTTTGAATGGAACTGAATCGGAGGGTTTCAGCCTGTGGCTCGTCCTGTTTGCCCAGTTTTACACTAAAATAGAAAAAAGTTCAAATGAAAAAGGTAAAGTATGACTTTTGAAAATAAAATCTGTGTTTTGTTTCTGTTTTGATCTAGTCAAACATCCCCAAGTGTTGCAATGACATCTGGATCGTGTTTACAGTTTCTACTGTTATCTTATCTCAAAAACTGTCTCACAATCAGAAGAACAGGTGGATCGACCTGGATCAGAACTTGATAAGATCAAAATCAGACTACGGCTGACTTAGTAGTAGTAGTAGTAGTAGTAGTAGTAGTAGTAGTAGTAGTAGTGGTAGTAGTATGCTGCAGGACAGTGTTTTATAATAGATATCGGCCAATACAATAACAACAAATATTGATCAACCTCATTAATAGATCTAATTTGACTTCGAAGTTTTCTGAGGTTACTAAAATGATTCTAATTCCTACATGTTTTCTTTCATCATCTATGAAAAGGTTTTGAAAAGTTTTTTAATGAACAAACACAGAAAATAAAATCTGTTATTTAGCCTCTTAAAAGAACCAACTTCTTTAAAACTGCAGGCAAATCATAAGGACTTTCAATTAAAGACTACAGAGACTGCATATGCTGGGAAACTAAAAAATGAAAAGCGTCATGTGAGCTGAGGATGTTGAACAAATGAATTGCTTGAATAAAATCAGAGTTTTTAAAACATTTCTTAAACAAATGATTAGAGCGTAAGATTATTCTAAAATACTGGATATACTTGTGAAAAATCCACCTCTGAGAGGATGCAACAGCTGACTGACACTTGAGTGCATTAGCAGGAAATAAGTTATGACCAAACTGTCAAAGCTTATTAAATTCATAGTTAATCCTTTAACCTCACTGCTTTAACCTGTAATTTAAATAGTGACTAATCATCCAGGGACAGGTCAAATTTGTAACTGCTTTCAGACATGTAACTTGAATATACATATTTTAAAATCTGAATGCATTAACTTCCCGTCCCTTCAATCTTTTGATTTGGTCAAACCATAATCCCTTTAGATTTTCACCTCAAATAAACTCCTTTTTCAAACAGAATAATATAATGCTAAAATTATTCTGTTAGTACAGAACATACAGAACAATATGTTAGATTCTGTTATGAAGTAACTCAAGACTCCAGATATTAAATTATAACAAACATTTTGATCCTGTTGCCTTGAACCTGTTTATTTATGTAATGATGGAGGTTTGGATGTTCAAACACTTTAATTTCTCTGAGCGAGATGCAACTAAAGTGTGATTTTGCTTGAAGCACCCTCACAGAGGAGCGCATGTTGCATGAGTGCACACTCCTAAAAATGTTGAATAAAGGAAGTGGCAAGCACTAACAATCATATCAAACCAGTTTTCTTTACAGGTTTTACCAGCAAGTATTGGACCACTGTGATGCAGTGGAGAAAACACATCTGTGTTCGTAAATGATGACGTGTTTCTATGGAAGGAAAAAATCATTTTAATAAATGAAAAGAAATGGTTTGTGTAAAGGAAATTATACCAGCCTGCAAGATACAGCAGACGCAGACGCAAGGTCAAGTTAAAGTATTGCTGCAAATGTAAAGGTGTTTGACTGATCTGAATGGACGCTTTGGAATTGGCAAAGGTCAGAGTGTTAAAGAAACACTGAATAAGTACAAAGTAAAGAGCGCTAAAAAGGTTACAGAAGATATCAGCTGGCAGGTAATGTGGGTATAATTAAGCAACGGAAACTAAGCAGGATTAAAGGAGAGGATCAACACTGAAAGTCAAGTGTGTTAGAAAATTTTGAGAACAATCAGATTTAAAGAGAAATATAACATCAAATTTATCAATTGTTCTTCTAGTTCTTTAACAGTTTTATTCTAAAATCAGACATCATTAAACTTTCCTGTCAGTCCTCCTGTGATAAAGAGCTCAAGGATTCACTTTAATTAAAGTATTTAATAAAACCCCCGAGAGCTGGAAAAGAAATGTATCCTATAACCAATAAAAACCAGTAACCAATAAAATATGTCATCATTTTAAATATTATATGCAGAGGTGCTGAATGCCAAATATGATGAAGTGATAGAAGTAGGTTTCATTTTCTGCAATTTATGTTTTCTTTTTCAGAAAATAGGTGTTCATATTTATCAATTAATGCAATCGATGTCATAAAAAGTTTTTTTTAGGTTGAAACAGCCCTGCCCCCTCCCCCCACCTGACAGCTCTGCTCTTTCCAGTGCTTTGGTCAGCTGTCATGCTGTATGCTAAAGTGCTCTATAAATTGCCTTGACTTGATTTGACAGTCACTGCAAGTGAACTTCTGTCACAAGGATTTAAACTGCAGTATTAAACCCTTAAATTATCTACAATTATACATTCAGCTGTCATAAAATACACAGTCCATGTACTATATACTAATAGTTCATTACATTTTGATCACTAGACTCTAAACACTGCTCATACACTGTGATGCAGAAGTTAAATCTGATCAACTGTAATCACAATACTCCGATCACTGCTCTATATATTGTTACTAGCCTTTCTGCTGCAGCTTCCATTCTCTTTTTATTCCAGATAAAAGGTTCCTTTAAAAGGTTCGTGTAATGTCCTGTTCTCCATGTTTGCACCAAATTGTTTAAATTCCTCATTTGGGTCAATAAAAGTTCATCCTACCTTACAGATTACACTGTTTGGTAGTCCATTACAGAAATGAGTCTACACCTGAAGAATAAGCAACCTCAACAGTAACATTAATTACTTAGAATTACTTTCTTTTTTTCCCTAAATTAACCCATCCTTTTTCTATACCTGCTATTCTGAAACAGCCACTTTGAAATCTGAAAGTTTAAACTGCTGTCAAAGAAAAGATCTTCCTGTCCTCAGATCTGTTGTAGTTCTAACCAAAGTCAACGTGCAGACCTGAGACCAGGTTGGACAGCTTATATCAAGGTCCTCCTCAGTGTAATCTCTGTATCTCTTTCTGCTCTGAGCAACGAAACACTCATCCATATTCAGAGAACGTCATCAAGACAACACTAATACACCATTATCTTGTTCACCATTGTTATGCAAAGAGTGAAAGTGGGAAGAGACGGCGTGATGGCCAAAGGCAGGCACTGCGAGGAGATGACATAAACAATAAAAAATGTTGAAATGTGTAATGAGTGTAAACAAAAAGAGGGAAACTCACCCTGAGACGAGCAGCACAACCTCAGAATTCAGTCACATCAACATACTCAAGCAAACTTTGTAATAATGGACTCATTATTGAAAAAATACAATTTGATCTGCCTCCAAACATGAAAAATGAGTGTTAATGGTTCCAATTTCAGCAGTTTGCATTAAGAATTGAAGAATTAAACAAAAAAAACACTAGGATGTGTGAGAATAGACTGTTAATGTGACGTGCTCCACAAGCTGCACAAGAACTTTAGATACTATCTAAATTAAAGTAAAATACACGGATGATAGAATAACCTAAACAAGTTGAGTTTATTTGTAAATTCTGTGAATTAGAAGTGAAGAGCGAGACCTAATGCTGCAGTTTATAAATATGTATACACATCTGGATGTTAACAAAAATGATTTTTTTTTTGTCAGAACCAGGAGCTAAAGATGACCCAAAATACAAGCAAGCACACTGCAACAGGAGGAATAAGCAGGTATTTGAGTACATGAAATAAATTAAAATGAGTGTTGACCAGGACAAGAGCAAAGATCTGATAAATCATTTAGAATGATAAAAATATGAAGGATCTAAAGTTCCTGATAGAAAAACTAAATTATGACAATCAGAACAAGAAAAGAAAGTTCAGTTTGTATGAATGAAATTACATTTTGCTAACTTACTAACTTAGTTTGGATAAGCCACACACACACACACACCTGCATCCAGTCAGCTGCACAGCCTCCTGGTGTGTTAGTGTGCTTGGTTCTGTTCTCTTATCAGATCCTGCATCACTTCTTCATTTTTAATCTGGTTTAAACGTATTTCTTGTTACAGTCTGACAAGTTTTTTTTTTTCATTAAATAAGTAAAATAGACCCTCCTGTTCCTCCTGCTGCAGTGTGCTTGCTTGAATTTTAGGATCCTCTTCAGCCTCTGGACCTGACAAAAGGAAACATTTACCCTCCTTCCAGAAGCCCTGAAAGCCAAACAGTCATCAGTAAATTTGCTCTTGAAATGACACTTGAATGATTTTTGTGATCATTATTCCATGTTGCACATGGATTTGGTCCATGTCACATGATATCAAGTCATCAGAACCAGCGTTTAGTTTCATCACAGCAGATTTTGTTCAGCTGATTTTTTTTCTTCTCTTTTTTTCACTGACAGCAACTTTCTCATTTTCACTGTCTTTATAAGGTTTTACATTTGACAGGAGAAGTTCGTGCACGTCAGTCTGTTTCTGACTCTTTAACCTTTAATCCAAAATGTCATTTCTACAACATATTCACTGATGACCTTTTGGCTTTAAAGCTGCCTGAAAGAGAGTGAACTGCTGTACTTACTGAGATGATCTTTGTTTCTTCAGCAAGCTTTATTTCATTTTTTTTTATTTATTCTACCTTAATGTCAGATTTATTGGATATCCTGTTTTTTTATTATAGTTTCCAACAGTGTTTATGAGAAAAAATTATTTTATTAACAAAAACAATCTTAACAAACTTTAGAAACCCAGTGCATGTTTACATTTTAATCAATACATATTTTTCATATCTAGAGCGTTTAACAAGTAAAGTCACATTATATTTTCTAAGTTTGACTTTTTTTTGTTTTTGTGGTCTAATTTTGGTCCAACTGTTTAAATGTCTGGAGAAATGATCAGAATTCAGTTTTAGCTACAACAAGGTTCTGGAGCAGTGAGCTGCTGCATGACTCATCTGGAAAGACTCACTTCAGAGACTAAAGCGTGGGAGTTTGAGGATCCACTGGAAAAAATTGAATAATTAGATTTATAACTACTTTCATTGAAGCACTATCATGTGTTTCTATTGGCCTTTGCAAAATACCCTTTTTGTCATCTGATATTATCTCATAACAAAAAACAGAAGCAATGTGTTTATAATGTTCTGTCAGGAGCTGTTTGTTCAGAGACGGTACACAGATGGTATGTTTTTAATGGCAGGAACAGATACTGTACACCAAACATCAACAGGGATCAAGGAATTTTGTTTTTTTTTTATGTCTATTATGACTTGGATATTCCCAGCAGCTTAAACTGGATCTCTGATATTCTGAAGTCCACCTTGAAAGTATCAGGTCAATTCTGCAATGTGTTCATGTTCTACTGTGAAGAAGGAAAAGTCCTCCTCACTGTTTGATGGCGACATTTTCTCTTGTATTTCAATATGTTTCATGCTTTAAAATGCATCAGACTCAGGTTGTGCAAAATTACTTCTGCAAGATAATAAATGCAAAAGAAAAGGCAAAAATATTACTTGTGCAAAAAACCATGGTAGTCACAGCAAGTTGTCCCACAATTTGCAAAATAATCAATCTGTTATTTTAGTGTAATGGCTTGTGTAGAGACGGACTATAAAAGGAAAAAAACATCTGATTGCATTTTTGTTTGCTTCTTTTCAATCTAATGAAATTAAATATTTTATTGTTCTTCACTCATAATAAAATGTGAAACTTGTATTATGTCATGGACATTCACAAAAGTGGAAAGGGAGAACTTATCTCAATGCAGAGAGCCATACCTGACACCCAACCCCCCTATCCCCCCCCCAACCCNCGTAAAAAAGTAAATAAATTGGATGGATGGAAATACTTGAGACAATGATGATTACAGCAACACTTTTTTCCATTTCTGTCTGTGGTAAAGTTAAACTATAAGAGTAAAGACTGCAGTGTAATAACTGTAAATAAAAGCTGACACCACATGATGAGAAAAAGGAGACAATTTCATGTCGAGCTTTCCACGCAGCAAAAGCCTTCCAGCAGAGTTTCTGTCTATTAGTTGGCTGTTCAGACAAAAAGCAGCCGCTGAGCATCAAATGAAACAGGATATGCTAATGTATTAGGTGTTTTGTGTTACTCCGTTCATATGAGAGGTTTTCACTTTAAACCTGTCTGTAAAAAGCTTTTACAGTGATGGTCAGAATTTATAATCCATGGCGAGCTTTTGCAACCCCTACAATCAGAAATGTAGCTGTTTATTAAAAGTGCTGATAGACGACGTGTGAAGTGTAAAAGCAGATCCTCATCTAAAGTCCAGTCATGTCCATTTCTGAGGTCTAGATTTGTTCTTTTTATATGTTTAAAGCGCTCTGTCAGAGTCATACTGTAAGTCATACTTGATTAAATACAATGAAATGTTTTTTGACTGTTTTGCATCTCATTCATCTTGTTCACTCTCATCCTTATCTGTGATTATTGCATCCATCTTTTGTCTTTGGTCACTGGAAGCTCACCATCATGGACAAGAAGTACAAATGAGTGTTGGTGTTTTATGTTCCTGCCCTGTCACACAGCCAGTTCTTTTTGTGTAGGTTTTTTTCTGTGTAATCATCCTCACTATGAGCTTCTAATGAAACTCCCAGCAGGACTTCAGGCTTCCCCTGCTAAAGCTCTTTGGCAGAGACGATGAGGCTCAGCCACAAGAGCCTCCACTAAATCCAGAGAGTCATCAGTCTGCAGCCTCCCAAAGTCAGTAATCTTAAGCTCAAAGTTTGAAGAATCAGCACATCATTCTCTGACCAAAGCCATTCAAATCCAGACCTACTGGGTCAAAGTGTCACAGGAATGTGAGTGGTGTTTTCACTTTTACAGCCAACCTATTTCTTCAGATGTCAGCCACGTCAGGTTTTCTAAAGTTGTTACATTTCACAAGTTTCCAGTGTTTGGTGCACTTTCAGGAGACATTTTCTCACCACAGGATGTCTTTTACTTTTTTCTATTGAATGAACTTTTGCTTTGCGACTTATCTATCTTAGGTTTGTGGATCTGGTCCATCTTTTGAAAGCGTTTGCTGCATGTTTTGCAGTCAGAATGTGTAGGCGGAGAGAACAGCAGCAGTACTTATACTGATAAGTGTGAGGGTGTTCTCGGTTGAGAAAAATCTCGCTGTGCTCTGAACTCCACATGCCTTCAGGCTGTACTGCGCTCAGGTCTATGGGGGCTAACATCAATGGAGAACTTGTATCCCCACTTCTTCAGCTGCACAGCCCCCCCTGGGTAGCACTGCAAGAAGATGAGAGCACAATGCTTTGCTCACGGCATCCATTTTCCAAGTAGCTCGTGTTTGGTGACAGCCAAAAATGTCCCGCTATCAGACATATTCAATGTGTTGTAAACATCATCTGTCTTCTGCTTGTTTAGTTGGCTGTGAGTGAAACAGGGAGAAAAACAACTAAACAATCAAAATGAATGAACGAAAACTAATTTTGTAAAATGGAGATTCACCTCTTTGCTGTTTGATTTAAAAATAATAATATAATCTTTTCTGCTCAGCATAAGGACTGGACATCTTCAGGCTAACTCATCTTCAGCACAACACTTAATATAACTGAAATGACAAGGTGACTTCAGGAGCAATAAAACACAAGCTGACTGAATTCATCAAACTTCTGCGCCACCTTCTGTTGATCTAACAACACAACTTATCAAAGCAACTGTAAGCTTAAGATTTATCTGTATAATACAAACAACATAAAGTTAATGTAATGCCACAGTTAATTCAAGAAAGCAGTTCTGTTTACAGTATGGGTAAAACTAAATGGCTCTTACAAGCAATGAGGCTACAATTTAAACATTTTCTGTATGAGAAGTTCACATTAGTGTGCATGAGAGGTTTCCCCTGTATATGAAAGGTTAAAATGTATGTAATATGTATTACTTATATTACTGTAGCTTCCTATAAACTGCTAGGAGTATCGGTAAACCCTAACATGTAATAGTTAAATGTTAATGCAACATTTGTAGACCTGCTATCTTTTATTCTATGTTAGATGATAAGTTTATTTTACTAATATAAAACAGATGACTTTTATACAAAAAACTATAGTATTTTTAGCTAAAGGCTGTTTTAACTTATTTTGTTGAAGTCTAAAAAATTAACAGAAAAGTATTACAAGCAAGATAGGCACCAGCTCCCTGGGAGATGGATGGATGGATGGATGGATGGATGGATGGATGGATGGATGGATGGATGGATGGATGGATGGATGGATGGATGGATGGATGGATGGATGGATGGATGGATGGATGGATGGATGGATCTGCTTGTTTGAGAAACAAAACAAATGAGTTTAAACTATGAGCTATATATATATATATATATATATATATATATATACTTATCTCTATTTCTCAGCTATTGCTGAAAGATTTTCCTTAGTGTATTAGAGCTTTTCACTTATTTGTTTGGGCATTTTCAAAATGTATATTTACGTTATATATATTTTATTATTGTAGCTTTTTTAACAGCTGGGAGTATCACTGTGACAAAAAAGGAAATTGTAAAAAAAATTCAAATCAAACCACAATGTGCAATATGTGTATCTACGTATCTATAGACAGTCAAAAGCTTTTATTAAAAAAAACTTTACATTGTTTATATTTTTAGTACAATACTTGAACAGAAGCAAACAGAAAAGAGCTTGTGATTTTTTTGTTTTTGTTTTCTATTCTGTTTTTGTTTTGTTTTTTTGTCTCAGTTCAGCTGAGACATGAACATGCATATATTCGAGCACATGCCCTCCAGCACAACATCACTACTTCAGCTCAGCTGGGCCGCACTATCAGACGCTGCTGTCATCACAGACAGAATACTAGAACAGAAAACGCTTTGCTCAGCGTTCAGGGTTTAATCCAAAAATACCTGAAAAACAAAAAGTTTGAAACTTAGTTTCAAGCACAACATTCCTTTAAAAAGTTTAACTCTGCCTGCTTTGCTTGATTTTTTTTTTTTTTTTTTCATTTCAGAGTGTAAATGCCATTGATGTCATTATTTCAGGCTTTTTGCTTGAAAAAATAATCCCTTTAAAAACACTTCTGTAAAAAGTTGCATGTTTGTGAAGACGAGGTAGTAAAACTGCTTATTATAATTTTTAATCCTCAGATTTGGGAAGGAAAAAAGTTGTTTTGAAGTGTTAAACGTGTGCACAATATAAAACATGTACATGTATTTACATATTTAAACACACAAACAGCTGAGAGATTAAACTTGTTTTTAAAAAATCCTCTAAAAGTAAAAAGCATAAAAGTAATTCTTTTGAACAACTAAGGCAGAACAGAATCATGTACACGTGTAAAGATGTGCTTAACTAAAAACAGATTAAGCACAAATCTTATGAAAATATGGTAAATGGGACTTAAGCACTATACAAGCTTGTATAGTGCTTTTCTTAAATCAGATGACTCCAGAAGTTCTTCTGTCATTCACCCATTCACATGTTTGGTGGTGATAAACACACTTTAGCTTCAGCTGTCCTGGGACACACTAACAGAGGCGACGCTGCCAGACACCACCGGACTCTCCAACCACCAAACAGGCAGGATGGGGGAAGTGTCTTGCCCAAAGACACAACAGCAAAGCAATCTTTTTCTGGGCGGATTCGAACTAGTGAGCTTCCAGTTACCAGACGATCTGACCGCTCTACCACCTGAGCCACAGCTGCTCCATAAAAATTGCAGAATTAAGTGTGAAATTGGTCTTTGTAGTGAATCCAGAACCACATCTGAAAAGTGGGCTCTGTGTACCCATCTACCCTGATTTCCTAAAAATGAATTAATGTTTTCACCACACAAAAAAAACAATCATTTTATGTTTTTTTTTAAGGTTTTGATCTCTTTTGTAATGTAACATTCTTGATTTTATTATATTATTATTTTATCTGTATTATATCACTTGAAATCACCAATAAGACATTTTTGGTGCTGATAATGTATCTCATGTGTGCACTATGTCTAACAATACATATCAAATTTGTTGTGTGTAACATACTGAGCAAAATAAACCTGATTCTGGTTGGATTATCCATTTTAAGTGTGTTTCTGTGTTTATTCTGATTGACTGTCACTGACGTGATGTTTTATACCAGTTACACCCTGTGGTGGTTTGTTTTGTGCTAAAAAGTTGAGAGAAATCCAGATTTTCATGTAAGAATGAATCTGAAGGGAGTTTTGATGAGAAATCAACATTAATCAGGACCCCAAATTAAAAGTAATCTGAACATTACAACACTTAATAATCAACATGTAAAGTTCAAATTAATTACTAGTCATTCTTTAATTTTCTGACTTTTAGTGGGAAAACCTAACCTGGTTTACTTTATCAGCACTGAGATGTTTCATATGTTAAAAATGAACAGACCTAAAGGCAGGGTTCCATTTAAATGTACAGAAAATGAATCTATTTGCGTCTGTGGATGAAGTTGACATACTTGTTAAAACACAACAGGTTGCAAACCTGAATGGCTCTTTGGCCATCTACACCATTTAAGTATCAACACATTTTCATTTTTAAAAATTCTATTGGATCAAAAAGAGTGATCAAGATACTCAGAAGACAACAACAACAATAAAAGACGTTTCTGATGAATCAAAGCTTGTCAGATAAACCTGCAACATCAAATATGCCACATACCAGCAGTGACTGATCAAAGCTGCTGATAAAACTTGACAACACCTTCTTTCTGTTTCCTGCATGTTTTCTAGCAAAGCGATATCTTGTTAATACAAAGACGTGGAAACGAACAGAATCTACATATTATCAGAAGGAAGCTAAAAGTTAAAAAAAAAACTTTAACAACTGTAGTTTTTTTTTACCCTCCTCTTCAAAGGAATCTTTTCATTTAAAAAACTCTGTTATATCTTAAGATGTTTACTTTCATGTTCACTTTGATGTTTCTAATGTCTAGGATATTAAAACCTGTTAGTAATAATTTGACCTAATTATGTTTTTCCTATCATAGATCATAAAAACGATTAACCATCTGGAATATTTTAGATCAAAAGAGTTTAACTTGAATTTAAATAAAAAATGATCTAAAAAATATTTTATTAGCATTTCACAGTGAACATCAGTTTCACTTTTAGAAGGATTAAACAAACCATTAGTTCATGTGAAGTAAAACAGAAACCAGGTCATTTTAGGTTATTCAAGGGAAAAAAAAGAGTTTGTTAGCTAAAAATAAGAAAGTTTGACAAGAAGTTAAGAACAAATCCAAAAACTTGAATTCATTAATGAGGTAAATAAAAAACAAATGAAATTGTTGTAGTCAATATACCTGTTTTCTTTCAGACAGAAGTGGGAAATAGAATAGGTCTTGGGATATTTCAAGTCATGTCACAACTACTTTTTCCTCAAAGAACTCCTCCAGCACTTTGATGCCAGAAAAGCAGCCTTTTATCATCTACGTTTTAGAACGCAGACTTTCTACCTCTGCAGGAGCCTGACAGCAGAGCAGAGCTGCTGCTTTTCAGTCAGGCAGTCTGTGGGCCAGCTGACTGACAGAGAAGACGGTAACATTCATTAATCACAGACTGAAAGGGGAGGAAATTTAACTCATCAGTGCAGAAGCAGAATGATAGTTTTAAGTCGTGCTTCTGCAGCAGGTGTGGATTAAAACTTGGTGCAGAGATTGACTGAAGCAAAGTGAGGGAATAAAGTAAAGAGAAGTTACAGGGCAAAAATAGAACAAACGGGTCTAAATATAAACAAAAACAAAAGATTTGTATTCATAATGACGAAGACTGAAAAGACAAGAGGAGAAAGCTCAATGATGAGAAAATAAAATGCCCCAAAAAAAACGCAGCATTTATTTTACTGCAGGCATCAAAAGGTGCCAAAATTGTGATCTGAATCACACACAGTCAGTCCGTGGCTGTGCATGACACACACACACAAACACAGACAGACATCTACAACTAACCCACGATGCTGCTCTGAGTCCAAAAAACAAACAGCAATCACATGCCTGTTGCCTAGCAACAGTGATGCCAGCTTGATCATCCGATTCTAGTATGCAGAGCAAATCAGTCGGCAGACAGGAAACCAGTGAGGGGGCTACTGGTGAGAGGAACTAGAGGGGTGTGGAGGGTTAACAGGGGGAGAACAGGGGTGAGTTGTGAAAAGGGAGATGATTCAACACAAAACAAATATTTTCTGTCACATAGAATATATTTTCCAAAAACAGTGACTCATGTTGTTTTGTAAACAGAAGACTTGGAACTCCACAAACAGAACGCCGGTGATAATCTCATCAAGTGAAAACTCTGTACAACCACACTCTGAATCATCAGCTAAATATTTGCAGACCCTGTTTCTTTCATTTTATATTTAATGAAAAATTTATTGAACAAAAAAAAATACAGGTAAGATTAAAAAAAGGTCTTTATATAAAAATTGTAGTGTTTAGCAAATTAAATGGAAAGAAAAAGAAGAATTGATCTTGTATGAGAGACGAGACAAATGGTTTTTTTTTTATCTTGAGCTCATGGCAAAGTCAGCAGAATGTTTTAACTTTGCATCTTCACACACATTCATGTTTATTAGTGCTGACAGCTTGACAGGACTGACTGGAAGATGTAAACGCTGCATGCTCTCAGATTGTTTCACACATGTAACAATAAGTTTGGTGTAGTTTTTATCTCTAGCTTCCAAATGTTGCTTTCTTTCAAGTTGGATTGATCCGTCTCTGATTGTGATAAAGATTGCACAATGGTCAAGAAGTAACTTATGAAAACACTGCACATATGTGTACTGTAAAAACGTAACAAACTGTCTGAAATCATTGCAGTCGTGACCACCAGTTCCTCCGAGTGTGAAAGACCTTCAATAGCTAAAAATTAAGTCCTAATAAGGGAAGTAATTCACACTTATATTGTTGTTTTAAATTCATTGGGAGTTGTGTGACATGAGTTATTATTTATTCACTGTTTAAACTTAACAGTATGTAAGAATTTTACAGTGAAATACTCACACAACAGTCTAATGTCCCATCGATGTTGAAAGTAAAGTCATATTGTAACAGATCGCAATCTCAGCCAGCTGGGTGGTTGCTAGTTTCTGTCACTTGTCGCTGGTCCAGACTGGAATCATTATTTACACATCCAGACTTCCTGGTTCCATAGCGAATCCCATGTGAGCAGCTGTAATTCGGCATAGTACGGCATCCGTCCAACTGATCAGCCAAGCTGCACGTCATGGGGCGTTCAAACGCACTTAGGAAAAGTCAATGCTGAACAAATAGACCTTCAGACATTCCCAAAAATTGAACAAATACAAGAGAAAAAAAACGAGGATCAACATCAGAACTGGCAACCCAACAGAAAAATCAGGGAGCGAAGGGGGTGAGTGGCTGAGGGCGGACGGTCTTTTGTCTACATGACTCTACAAGTCAAATTTGATGTCAAGGTCTAATTCTTACATACTGTACCTTTTGAAGCAAGTTTCTTTATTAATTTAATAGTTTAGGATGGAACTTTTTAATTTCATTGCACAGACAATAAAGATCTTATCTTAACATCCCAAAAGTTGGCAAGAAAATGAAAACGTAACATGAAGCATTGTCAGTAAAGTCAGCGTCTTGTTCCTACTCCACCAGTTTTTGTTAGCCAATTGCTATTAACATAGAAACTGATGTCAGGAAGCCACAACTGCAGCTTTTTGCAAAAAAGAATTCAAGTATTTATTTTATTGGCTGTTTAAAAGACATCTGTCAGAAATCATTAGAGTAAAACAGATTGTTTTTGCTCTTCCAGTGTGATTTTCTCACCTTCAAAATAAAATCCCACTATGATGAATCAAGTTATTAAAACAACTTCTGAACAACCCTTAAGCAATAAACAAGCTGGCCTATATGAAGTTTAAGATTATCGTTTCCGTCACACTGCTTCAGAGAATAACTCCTGAGACTTACAGTGTCTCAGCTTAATACATTCAAGATTTACCAGCAGCAGTATTTATTCACTACATCAGATCCTCTCCTAATGACAGAAAAATGAAAATAAGATTTAGAAGAATTAAGAAATGCCCCATTCTTGATGTGTGTTGTTTGTGAGAATGTTCCTGTCTACACGATAACTGCTCAAAGGGTAAAATATTGTGTGCATTTCTTGTGCTGCTCTCACCAAACATGGAGTCTTTGAGAAGTCAGTGTTAAACTTCCCTCTAATGGGAGTTCTTCTCTAATGAGTGTGACACTATCCTCTATGAAAGCTGTTTTGACTGCAGGGCTCTGCAGCGGAACACTCACGCTGCACATGTTTCTGAATTTTAAGCACGATCCGTCTCTACGCACATTTCAACACACTGACGAGTGTGTTGTAATGAGGAAGTGTTTTATTAGAGACAGTTTTTTTAAATCTGAAGTCATAATATAATGAGAACTGCAACCTAGAAAATCCCAAAACAAAGGTGGATCCTGAAGGTTTCACTCAGGCTCCTTTGTGACGAGCATGAAGAGAAAGTAACATCCTACACAAACTCCTGTTTCATCTAAAAAAAAACAAGTGGAAAGATCCTTTTAATTCTAAGCAGGTTGATATGAGGAGAGGAGACGTCATATTTTACAATCAACAGCCACTCATTCTAAAACTCTGGCAAGTTATAGGGCCAAAACTATACAAGACCTTTCTCACCTCTCCCTGTGTTTCATCTACTAATACAGTTACATAGAAATAGCATCATATAGAGTTTGACATTCTTTAAATAATTCATGCTGCATGGATCAAACTGAATAGTGTTTCCATATGATCTTTGCACACATGTGTGTGACTTTAGCATTTAAAATAAAAAAGTAAAACACCTTCACTTTATCAAACTGAAAGGTCACCACAGTTTCTCACTTTATCTGGTCCATTTATAATAAAATACAGCCCAAACCACAAACTCATGAAGAACCTGTCCAACAAGAATCCAAACAGTTAGTTCTCACAGGGTGTTTTCTGTTAGAAAGGATCCAGAAGGGGGAAAATACTTTTTCACAGTAGTATGTTCCTCTGAGTAACATTTTACAAAAGTTTCTAGTCATTAATTTTGTCATTGTTTTAAAATTTCGTCAGAGGCTCCAAGTGTACTCAAAGATAACAGAATATTTTTATTCCAGCTTTTCAAAATACAATTAATTAGATATTTGTTGACCATTTATAAAATTGAGAACCCTGCAGAGCTTTGCATTGTATTCACTAAGCCACCTTTTTTTTTTCAGCCCCGTTGAGCTTTAATCACAAATGAACGGCCTCCACCTGACAAACACTTCAGCACCTGAAAAGTCTACTGGGGCTTCTTCCAAATTTAACTGGTTTAGGTATTTTGACCACTTCAGAGTTTTGAGTTACTCCCTCATGTTGGTTCTCAGTCTTACAAATAATCCAAAACAGCTGGATTCTCTTCATCAGTTCTTAATGAGCAAACAGGATGTTTATTTTTTAATGAGCAATTGTATGCACAGTTAAACACAGACAAACTGAAAAGTACAGAGATAAAAGCCACTGAGTGAAGTCTCAGTTTTCTTGATCTTTAGCTGTCTTAGTTATATAATTAATTATGTGACTTATGACATTAATTGAACTTATTTCACACAGATATGAGTTGATCTAGATTTACTTTTAAAACAAAAGAGCAGACATTTATTAAAAATGTAATTCCTGTAATACAGATTTTGATAAAGTTCTGAGTGTTTGGGTGAAATTGAAGAAAGAATGAAGTGTTTCACCAAAGTTTTGTGACATAAATCAAAGTAATAAACCTAAACAAACACACATTTCACCCAAACCTTAGGAAATAAATCTGTCAGCTAATGTCAGGAGCCTGAAAACCAGCAACATAACAGATGGAAAAACACAAACACAGATTCTTCTTACCTTTCTCCACTACGGTCACTCCCATGGACGGCTGACCTAAACTGGCTTTTGTCTCCCACTTCCCTTCATCAGGGTGGAACATTTCCACAGAGGCCAGCGGTGTCTGCTGCTGATTCATGCCCCCAATCACCATGATCTGCCCACCCAGCATCACAGCCGAAGCTCCAGCTCGTGCTGTGGGCAGTGGGGGCAGCTGGCTCCACGTCTGGCTCTCCACATCCAAGACTTCCACACTGTCCAGAGGAATCCCAGTTTCACTGCAGCCCCCCAGCACGTAAAGTAGGCCTTCATGATAGACGGGGGTACAGTAGACACGGCACTGTGACATGGGAGGGAACTGCTCCCAGTTAAGGGACTTGACAGGACTCACTGCCATCTCCTGTACAGGCATGTCTCCACGGCCAAGAGGAGGGGGCACACCATCACACACCACGCAGCAGAAGAGGAATAAAAACACAGGAGGAGGACGGGTGAAGGGGCGGGGTCACAGCGATATGGAACAAAGCAGAAAAGAAGAAACAAGCCAGAGCACAAGCTTGTTTCTGTCTGTCTGAGTGACCAGCTGAACTCCTGCATCCACAGAGAGAAGATGATGATGATAGAATGAGTGCAGAAAAAAGAGAATCCTTCACTTCTCAGCCAGATGTCACAACTTCCTCTTTATTGAAATATTTTATTCATCCATCTGTTGGTGTTTTCACAGAAGGAAACCATCTGGCCTTCAGTCTTCTCTATTCCTGCCCCTTCAGCTCTGATAACTCTGTTCCTGCTTCCTCTTGGTGAGTTATTTTGGTAAAATGTTTGGCTTTAAAATGAGACCAGTGGATAAAAAAGAGATATGGCTGAAGAAAGTATCCAAAGGGTAAGCCATTAAAAGCTTTAAAGAGAGGAGGACTTGAAAAGGGAACAAGAAGAGAAGAGGAAATGAACCATAAACAGGTGAAGGTCAGTGGAACTAAAATGGCCTTTACTATTGCCCTGACAATCCAAGTGAAACTCTCTATGGCAGAGAGTGTTATTGCTCCAGACCGAGGTAATTACCCGGGGCAACAAGTTCTACTCGGCTGCAGCGCTGCAGTTTTTGGTGTTCTTTATGCTCAAATGTCTGAGCTTACAGTGAAAAAGAAGGAGTCCTTGACGAATGAACCAAAAAGTCTTTCAATTAAAAAAAAACTCTAGCGCAGTTTAACAACTTCCACGCTTCTTTGAATTTTGAGAAAGTGTTTTTTTTTTTTCCTTTTTTAATTAAACCAGAAGTCAAAATCCCAGCATGCCATTGTGACTTGTAGTAAAACACAGCAACTTCTGAGCCTTGTGCCTCAGCTTGCTGGTAGCTTCAGACAGGAAAAGCCTCCCTTGTTAACGTCCAACCTGCAGGAAAAATAAAACGCACAAGTTAACATTTGTATGAAACGTACAGACACAAAAAATAGATTCAGATTTACACATTTCCTTTTTTAATCCAAGTAAACCTTTCCTGTCAGTTAGGATTACTACTTTATTTAAAGAATAGTGAGTTCCCTGAAAAAACGACCTCTTCAGCTCTTAAACAATTTAGCGGTGGGTTTAAGGGTTATTCTATGATTTGTTGGAACTGTGCAGCTTTGCATTTAAATTGCTTTAGCTCAGATCAAATGTTCCAAGTAACAATCTGCAAACGTTTTATTATAAGCCTGTAATTGGTTCAATTCAGACAGCGTTTGTGCAATTTAGTCAGGTTTGTAGGTCTTATTGATTATAACACTCCCACATATTAATGTAGGTGTCTACTTTCATTGTTTTAGTACTAGTACTTGTCTCATTACTGAGAAACGTCTGTACCATTTCTGCTGCAAGCTGATCGAGTTAGTTTTCACTTTGTGGTGGATATGTCATGCTTCTTGGTTATTGAGTTAAGTTTGTGTTATTCTTTATGGAGTTTTTGCCAGGGTTTCCTGTGATTTTATTTTGAAGAGTTTTGTGTTTCCTGTTTGTCAAGTGTCACTCCGTTTTTACTTATAGTTCAGGTTTTTGTTGTTGCTTGAGGATTTCATTTCATCTTGTTCTTTTAGTTTCACAATCTTTGGTTATATAATTATTATTATTATTTCATTCTCATTTACATTCCAGTCTCTTGTATGATTTAGTTTAAGTTAGTTCCTTGTGTTTAGATCTCTTCAACTTCTCAGTTTGCTCTCTGGTTAAGTGCCACACTGTTTCCTCTCCAGCTGAACTCGCTCAGTAATCACCTGCCCACAGCATAAACACGCCTTAGTTTTCTCAGTTAGAGGCTCCTGTTAACCCGGTCTCATCACCGCATGCTCCTTCTGCTTCCTCCGGGCAACTTTTCCACTGTTTCTGTAAGTGAATGTGTTTGTGCTTTATGTTTTTCTACTGAATCATGCCATGTTTTGTTAAGCTACGCCAAGTCAAGTTTAGTTTCAGTCAAGTCCAGTCAAGCTTGTTGACATTAATCTTTTGTTTTGGGAATTATTCTTGGGGTTTTGGGATGTTCTTTTTCTTTTCTTTTTTTTTTTGTTTTTTCTTTTTGGTTAGTTTTGATTCTGGATTTCTTTATTAATTTGTCTGTTTCTAACTAATCAATTGTTCTATTTCACTTTCTCCCATAAAAACATTCCTCAAACCGTTTCATTATTTCTTTAAACTTTACATCTCCTTCTTAGAATTTATCAATTTTTACACGCCACAACTCCAGTGTAAAATCAGGCCAATTTTGGGGTTAATGTATCAACCTGCACAAGGAAATATCCAGATGAAACACCATTCAATCATCACATCACAGTCAGTCTTTGTTGAACAAACATACTAACAAACTGGCCACCTTTAAAAACATTAACTTTTTGTTTTTTATCATTTTATCCTATAGATCTCTGTAATGGGAAGTTTTCTTTATATTTTTCAAAATGAAAAAAAAACTAATTTCTGATGAAGTTAAAGGGTAGCAGCATTAGAATAAGATGCATCTCTCATTTGGAACAATTAGGATTTTATTACATTGTGGTATTTTTCAGTAGTTTTGTATGATTTTAGAACCCTTTAAATATGCAAGAACACTGATTCTTCTTTAGGGAAAACTTAGCAGCAACAACAAGAACAGTACAAACTGCAGTGGACCATGATTTGAAACAAAAAGTACTTTATTATTTTGTCTAAACTACAGACGCTGGCCATGTACTTGTATCACTTTTATACAACCTCACACACTCACATGGGATGAAAGTGTTTTTTAATCCATGGTTTGGTGCTCCTGTCAGTTTCAGACCCTCTGAGGAAAGCATTTCGGTCAGTGAGTGTGTTAATAAAAACAAATGTGCCCATTCTTGCAGTGAAAATTAGCGTGTCTACCCATGTGTTACAGTATGTTTACATCATAGCAGATCAGAGCCGGAGCTTAAAAAACCAACAACTGCAGAGTCATTTCACGGAGGACTGAATGCAGATTCTACCCCGTCCCCGTGCAGATACAAGTCATTTATTTATGAATGTTAGTCCAATCTTAATCAACTTTGAGTTTTACTCTTATATCTGGATAAAACTTGTGTTTAAGTCACATATTGAAAAGTTTGAATCAAAAGGTTTACTTGGATTATACTAAAGAAAGAAGTACAGTGATGAAACTCAGACACCTTCACAGTATTAAAAACATCTTGAAGGTTCCAGAATAAGAGGCGTTTTTTTGTTTCATAAAGCTTTAATAATCAGAATCCCATTTGCTCCATTGACAGCAAAAACAGTGTTGATGCATGTGTTCGTGTGCATGTCAGTCTGTTCATTCAGCTGCACTGACACAGCAGGAGGTGAGAACACTGTGGCCCAAGAATTGACAGGAAAAGCAATGTCACTTAGCAGGTGGTGGGGAGAAAAAAAGAAAGCAATACAATATTGTTCACTATTGTATCATTTCTCCTCTGCTGCCCTCCTATTCCAGCTCACACTATAATACTGTATATTTATAATTAATGATGCCCTCTTTCTCAGGGCAATTAAGTCCTGAGCCCTGTGGACATCATGACCTTTTAGCAGAGAGGGATGGAAAAGTTACTGTTTTAGAACCTGCAGGTTACATGTGGATGGATTTACACTCACAAGAAGCTTGTACAGAAGTACTCCTTCAGATTACTTTAGACATTTGTTACAACATAATCATCGCATAAATCTAGGACACATGCTTTTCTAATTTTCTGAACTTTTAAAGTGTTTTTAAAAGTTTAAAATCTGATATGGTTTCCTCACATTCAAAGTCTGCAGTAATAATCTTCTGTAAGTTGATACTTCATTAAATCCATCACACACATAGTACTTTATGTAATCTACTTGTAATTATGTTGCTAAAGTATCTAAATGCATAAAATACAGAGGATTACAGGATTGTTAATGGTAGTTAATCTGGTTCATAAGAGGTTTCATGAATGAACTGACTCCAGAATAAACTCGGCATCTAATGAGGTTCAGATGAAGCAACCAGCGCTAATAAATATTTAAATGAATTAATATAAAAATACAATAAATTGTTTCCAACTTAGAAAATAAGAAATATATATTTCTTTTTTAATCTGATAACAAATTGCATGTGTTTCAGAACTAGATGTGTAGCAGCATCCCTGCAGGAGCAGCTCTGTAAAAACTAAAAAGGCTCCAGTTCTGCACTCTTCTCTAATATTTATAAATGTTCTATGGCTTCAGGAGTCAAGCTCCTGTTTTATTACAGTGCAGAAACTTTGCCACAGATGTGCAAGGCAGATAGTAACATCTGATGTAAAATAAGTGGGTTACGTCTTCCAGATTATTTTAACCTCTGAAACTCATCACAAACATTGAGCCCACGTCCTCTTGTCACAAAGAAGTTCAAATACAACATCTTCCTGTGGATCATTGTCACTTTTACTGAGTCTACTGAAGGAGATTTGCCAAGGAAAAACTCAAAATGAGGCTGTTAGACTTGTTTTAGCTTAGAGTGTTTTTCTTCCCCCTAATAATTCATCTTTGTTTTGAATCCAGTGCAAATCCAGGTGACTCAAAGGCTCAGATATTATGGCTTTGGACAAAATCTGTGCTGAAAGATGGATTCAATCAATCAGTTTATTGTATATTATCAATAAGCTAAAGAAGTACACAGTTCCACTAATGCTCAGCTGCTAGAGATTATTGTTTTCTCTGGTAATCAGCTGTGAATGGTGCCATGTTAGGGCATGCACAGCAGATGTGACCATGACCAAGAGTCCCGGGAGTGTTCTGAGTTGTCAGCAGTATGTGCTGACAGCTGAACATAGACCATCGCCAGCAAACTGCAGGAAATCAGCTACCAAAGGAAAGAAAACTGCAGCTTATTTACATCTTTATAACTAAAATAGAGACATTTTCCAAAAGTAGTGGTGCTTATTGTACAGCAGATCAGCTCCATTTAAAAGGATCTGCTTGCGCATTTATTATAGATCACAGTCTGGCACTCCCTTTGGGTGTCACTATGTTGTCCAGGCCAAGAGCCACTGCATTGGGCTAAACAGGACCCA
The DNA here is from genome assembly GCA_006937955.1 of Pachypanchax playfairii. Classification (NCBI taxonomy): domain Eukaryota; kingdom Metazoa; phylum Chordata; class Actinopteri; order Cyprinodontiformes; family Aplocheilidae; genus Pachypanchax; species Pachypanchax playfairii. The sequence continues at coordinate 3,181,301 of SSNP01000025.1, read as the reverse complement.
ACTTATTCCAACATATTTGGCTTCAATTATTCTGATGTTCTAACATGATTCTGGTTTTCTGATTGTCTTATCTTGGGAACATGTTGGGGGGGGGGTCTGTTTTTGCATCCTGCTGTCTTCTCTTTGACCTACAGTTAGATGGTGCAGTCAGTCCTGAAAGAAATGTCAGCTGAATGAAATGTAACATCCCATTTTACCTCCACTGGAAGCCTTTTTGAAGTCATCTTCCTTTAAAATCCCTCACAAACTTTTTTTTTTAACCATGAAAGTCTCGAAGCTCTTCAGAGTGTGACACTTAAACTGTCAGGAGAAGACCTGACTGCAAGTGTAAAAGCATTACAAAAGCAATCAGCCTCTTATCATCATCTGGGCAATTGACTTAAAACATCAGATTGTCATTTTATTACACAGAAGGTGCAATAAATGTGTGATTTCTTTTTTCACTAATCTCTGTCCTCATTTAATAAAAGTTGCAGCAATGCAGTGATACTTTACATTTGAAATGCTAATTGAACAGAGTATCTGAAGGCACACATTTAAAGTGGATCAAGAGGTTTTTGTGAATTTTTTTTTTAATCTAAAGAATAAAAAAAGGATCATTATTTACATAAACAGCCTATCTAGTTTCTTTTCCTCTGAGTAATGAGCTGAATAAGAACAGCTACTGTTGTTCCAAGAAACTTTATTCTTTAATGTCCAGCATTAATGTAAAAATAGGATTATTTTCCCCAATTGAGCCCAGTGGATTATTACAAAGCCTGAAACACAAAAATCATCTGGGAAGCTTCTCACAAGATGATATTAACTTCCACAACAATCTGCCAAAACCCTCCTTGAAATGCTGTTGGTATATTTTCAACTAAGCCGCTAAATCGCTGCAGCTTATGAGATAAATCTGCTAATTTTTGAGAAAAAAACTAAAACACAGGTTATCAAAACAACGATCGATACTCATGCTACTCTGTTGGTTTCTGAACAGATGGTAATTTGCAGCTGTATTGATTGGAACGGCACTGGCTTCATCTTCTTCTGCTGATACACAACTTCTCACAGCATCGTAGCAAAAATAGAGACACACAGCTTTTCTGTCTGAACTGAGCGGACATGCAATCAAGTCAATCAACATTGACGCTTATAATTCTATTACTATAGCTACATACAAAATGCCGGAAAAGTAAATAGGCCAAATACTAGTCACAAAACACCTATAAAATTAAAAGGTTTAATTTTATCATTTGTTTGCTAAAGAATTTCAAAGAAATTCCATTATTTCTATCCATCTATTTTATGAACCTACTTTATTTTGGTCAGGATTTCTGAAAAAGAGTTCCAATTTAAACCCCAAACAAAGTCTCTGGATGCTGTTTATCAGCCCACTGATTAATTAGGAGCTCAGATTTGTGTGGACTCTCAGGTAATTACTTTAAATGATACTTGGAAGCATTCTATAAATTGCTAATGCCTAAGTGTCCTTTTCTTTAATATATTTATAAGAATTCTGTTTTCTCTTTAAATAATGCAGTAAATGAGTCTACCAGTTTGTGTTAATAGGTAATGCAACAAGACAGTAACCACAGAAAGCCCTGGTATCATCCCTTGGTGGTTGCACTGCAGCAGAGCTGTCGACACAACAGCAACAACAGAGTTGTAACCACTGAACTGGAGATAACTCCCTTATGATAGCAGCTCAGCTTGTAGCCAGTGACAGGAAGTTAATTACAGTAAAGATGTCTGGGATCTGAAAAAGTTGTCCATTAGTGTCACAGAGCACCAATTTGCAAAGGTTCTAAAAAAAGAGACAGTATGATGTCCAATTTCAAGTTTTCCATATTTCTATATTCCACGTTTTTTATTCAACATTTATTTGAATCCACTGATTAACAAGATGAGCAGTGTTACTGATGTAACAGTGGTCATAATGTTGTGGCTGATTAACATCTATGAAGCTCAACAAAAGTGGTTGCATTAAAATAAGGTTAAATTATTGCAAAACACCAAATCTTTATTAAAATGATCTTACTGCTGTTGCAAATTAATGTGGCTGCTCAAACTGAAAATTATCACTGCTATAATAAAAAATGGTTTGATATTGTTTAGCACATCCAAACAGTAGACTGATCCCTCTTAAAGACATAGTGTCCAAAAAATAAAATAAATCAACCTCATGAGACATCTTGCGCAATAAAAAGGTCAAAAATGTTTACGCTGCACTTCCCACAACTTAGAGCTGAAGAGGCTCTCCATTAAGAAAGTGTGACGCGTGGAGACAGGCGTGGAATCACAGCTATTGCTCTGCTTTCTTCACCTTCTGTTATGTTATTCTAATTTCCTCTTGGCTATGTCATCATGCAGCTTCTCTCTAACGTGCTTAACAATAAGCTGGAAGCCAAGTCCACCCAAAGCTCAGCAAATGTTCACGACAGCTTTTTAGCTGTTCACCTTCACTCTCCTCCACAAACCCTGCTGCTTGCTCGCATCCTAAATTCAGCCTAAAAGTTTGATGATGGTTGTCATATATAATTTACATGTGATGTACATTCAGTTTCTCATTCCATGTCCTCCCACTTTGGTTCATCGTAATCTAGAAGTGTTGCCCAGGGTGCCTCTTGTTCTTTTTACAACCTCATTTCTGCACATATTCCTAATTCCATGGTGACTTTTCAAACCAGACTAAATGTTGGCTGACTCTTTGCTGGCAGAACATTTAATAAATTAGTAAAGTTAAACACATACTGTACATTCTTTCAATCAGAGGTTGTCCAAACATTTGACTGGTACTGCATGGGATTGGTAAATTTCAAAGGAAAATGCATCTTATGAAACTTTGATGCTAAATGAGCTTTTAGTCTTGTTTGACACATTTGACACATCCTGGTCTGAGTCTGGAAGGTTTCAGCTTACCTTAATCCACCTGCAATACCATATTTCTATACTTAGGACTGTTCCCAGGTCAGATCATCTGCAGTAAGCTGTTGCAGCATTCTTTAATTCTAATTTTCAGGATATGGACCTATTTTTGTTTACTGACCTGTTTCTGCCCAATGTAGACTAAAATGTCTGTACATAAATATGTGCTTGTCTCCTTTGCTGGAAAACAAAGCAGATGTTGTTTATAGTTCAGGTTTCTCAGACTGTTTGAAATCCTTCATAAAACATTTAGTTCTAGTGTGCAAGGTAATGTTTGTTACATTCCAAACAAGCTGATAAATGGCATCATCTGCCTGGAGATTTAAGTGATTAAGTCTCTTTAGTTTTAAATACATTTTTAACTGGACTAAATAACACAAAAATATAAATATAAATGCTTAGCTAATTTTTTAGGAAACTTGTCATTAGCAAAAAAAAAAAAAAAATCAATAATTTATTTTCCTTATTCTGTCCCCAAGATGGAAAATAGTTTAATTTCATGTTTTTCATATTTTCACTGAGACGAAACTAGCAGATCCAGCTGTTACTGCTGTCTGAATTTCCACAGGTGGATTCAACATCTTCAGTTCAAGATATCTGTGTTGAGCTGATAATATCCTCTGCTGTTGTTAAAATGAACCCTAACCCTAATCCACCAGGTGAGTTTGATAGAAAACAACATTTTGGGGATGACCACAGACTCTCCAGTCCAACTTTAATACAACAACAACAAACTTTATTTATAAAGCGCTTTTCAAACAAAGTTTATCAAAGTGCTTTACAGATTTAAAATGACCCCACAACCCCCCCTTTAAAAAAATAAAATAAAATAAAATAAAATAAAATAAAATAAAATAAAATAAAATAAAATAAAATAAAATAAAATAAAATAAAATAAAATAAAATAAAATAAAACCCCCGTCCCAACCCAACCCACACACTTAAAAGCTACAAAAACAGCGGGCTGAGCACAGATGAGCCAATACAACTGTTATTGGGTTGGATCACCAAGGATAGGACTTAAACAGTCATGCTAACGGCAGACTATAATAATAAAGTTCTACTTCCCAAATTATCACAAAATACCAGACTCTAAAAACCACAAGTCAGCTAACTGCAAGCTGGTACTTTCCATATACAACACAGAGAAATTTTTCCTGCAATTAAAATAAATAAATTCTCATGAATATGTTTTGTTTTTCACAGAAAGGTTAAATACATGTTAAGAATGCACTTGAATACAGAAGCTCAGCAAACAGAGACCAGCCTCAGGATGATAACTAAATTAGTCACTAGCTCAGTGTTAACAGCTAGCAGACACATTTTCAAGGAAAATCAACTGAACTTTGAATTATTTTAATAACAAGCAGATTGTTTGTACATCTTTAACTTAAACTAACCTCATTTTTATTATGATAAAAGAGATTATTGGGTTATTGATACTTTACTATAAAAGAATTTATAAAAACTGAATTGCCACTTTGTATTTGCAGATGTTTGTGAAGGCCGTGACAACACATAAAGCACATGTGACCATAGAAAATAGGTTTAAAGATATATATAAAAGATGAACTATATAAAAAAAGCTACAGATTCAGTGTCACATTTTGTGTTATGAGGCTGCAGTTTCAGATGTTTGCAGAGCACAAGTCCCTCCAGACACACTCCAGCTTTAATCCTACCAATTAAATACCAGGCATGAGTGGCACAGAAAAAATATTTTGAATAAAATGTAAAGAACTTCAAATAAAAAAGTTCAGGCTTTGTTGAACGTCCTATGGTTCAGTGCTGTGTGCTGAAATGTGAATGAGCTCTGACTCATCCTTAAAACCTGAGTCGCTGCCAGACAAAGATTATATACTGGAACCAGTGACTGTAACCATGAAGTGGAAAAACACAAAAAATAGTGTGAAAAAGCAGTTCAGTGTATCTGTATATTCACAAGCTGAAAAAGACATATTTTGAAATACTCATATATAGTCAAATTTGAAGGACCCTGAACAGGAACAAACAGGTTAAGAAAATAACTGACTGAAATGATGAATGTGATCAAGAGGCAACAAATTCACAGAGAATGAGATGAAAAACAGATGAGTTCACCTAAAGGAGTGCACAACAGGAAAAGTAAGAAACAAAAGACACATTAAGAGCTGGTAGGAGATGTGACAGAACAGAAATTCAGGAGAGAAGCTGAAGAACCAGAGCTAAGTGGAGAGAGAGAACAGTCACAGTCAATGAGGCACGAAGGAGCAAAGAAAAATGTGTTTGCATGGGAATTATATCAACGCAGGCTGTCGTCCAGGCAGACTAAATGAAAGTGTTTCTCTCCGGCGCACATTTCCCATCAGTCCCACTAAGAGGAACAGCAAGCCTGGTCGACGCAGAAGCCCCAGAGGTTAACTGTCCAATCAATCGCTCCACTAACCGTCTCCACGGAGACAGTTTGTATGACATCACTGGCAACAAAGACCGGTAGAGTAACAAACTGATAAGCAACATCATCAACAGAGTGCTGACCCCCTGACTGCGTACAACATGGTCACTTTTCTAAAGCTTGTTTTGCTTTGTTCCATTTAATCTGTTAGTTGTAGGGTACTAATCCTCTTTGTCTGGATTTACTCCTCTCTCTCTAGAACAACTGATGTCTAATGGCACGGAAGACAGAAGCATTGTAAATCGAATTATTTTGTTTTCCTTTCATTATCATAATTATTACATGAACATGAGTGATGTAACCCTGCCATCTGGATCCAACAAAGAGACTTTCAGCTTAGGAGAGAAGTCATTAATTGCCACACTGGAACATTGTGTCATGAGACAGTTTGTAAAGAAACCATATTTTTTGCATGAAAGTAGGTGTGTGTGTGCGCACGTACACAGCAGGAGTTAATGCCCATAAGTGAGACTGAAAATATCCCAACTCAAATTAAAAAACAGATTGAAATATGAAGTTGCAAGATCTGACTTAAAAATCTTTAATTGAAAAAAAAAAAAAACATGATGGTAATAATGTTATTTCCATCCATGTGTTATGAGACCCTGAATTATAAAAACAAAATGGTGAAATTATTGTTTTGAAATATCTTTTTTAAAGTGTAACAGCAAAATAAAGGCATCAAACAAGGTTTGTATGTTAATTTATGTAAATCTATCAGTCAGTATCTGATTTAAATGGTTTGATGTTTTCTGCAGGAGCATGTAAAAAGCCCATATTAAGCAAAAGCAAGGATGATGTTGTCTGACTCACAACTTCTTTAACAGCTAACAAGTGACCTGATATCAGTCAGTTAGTCATTATCTGTACACACTTATTCCCTTATTCTCCGACTGTCACTGGGCGAGAGGCGGGGTCACAACTTGACAGGTCGCCAGTCTATGATGGGGCACATATAAACAGACAACCAGTCACACACTCACACCGAGGGACAATTTAGAGCTGCCAATTAACCTCAAACATGTTTTTGGTGTGTGGGAAGAAGTCCCTGGAGAAAACCCACACATGCATGCGCAAAACATGCAAACTCCATGCAGAAGGGTTTCAAACCCAGAACCTTCTCATTGCAAGGCAACAGTGCTACTGCACCACTGTACCAGAAAACCCTGCCAGTTAAGGTATTTGTCCTCATCTTCTTGTCAGAAAAAAAACAAAATAAAATCCTACAGATGAACATTTTGAAATTAAGAAAAGTAATCAAAACACAAAAGAACCCTTTAAGGGATTTGGCTTTATTAGAGACAAACAACCGCCATCCTTCATGTTGTAAATGAGATTTAACTACAGTCTTATTGACTCAGTGTCTTATCACATCTAATCATTATAATCTGCCAGTTATCCCATTAGTGCCAGTTTTCTGTCTCTGTTGGATTCTGTAACAATCAAATCAAACAGTATCTTAAGACAAATGTATCACATTAACCTGTGCTAACAAGTTGCCCTCGTCCTCACCAAAGCTGATAATTGTCCTAATAAATACCACGAGGAGACGCTGCACCAGGTGTCCTCTCAGCTTAGTTGTGCAAATGTCAGGCTAATAACCTACAACCATGATCCAGTGCAGAGGGCTTTCAGAAGGCTTCATTAAACAATGAAATCACAGGAAATATGCTCTTCATGACTAAAGGTGATGATTCAATCTGACCAATCAGCTGTCGCTGTTTTTTTTATTTCCTCATATGATGCCAGCTCAGCTTGACTGGAACTTCAGAGATTAAACAAATGTCACATGGTACTGCCTCAACAGGAAAACCATAACACACTGAACTTTATTTGAGCAAATTTACAAACTTATGTCACAAGTTTTAATAGTATTTTAAAATTTAAGTATTTAAAATATATTTTATTTGTTGTCCTGTGATTGGCTGCAACCTGTCTAGGGTGTAACCCCACCACTCAGCCAATGACAGCTGTAGTTAGGTACCAGCTGTTTGTAACTGAGCTTTAACACGCAAGTTAATAAATGGATGGAAGGATTTTAAGTTGTCACAATAACCCATATATTATTAAATGATGATGCAAAGTCAGTATTTTGTCAATGACATAGGAAGTTGGGTAATATAGAAAATCTTCAGAAACATAAACAAACTTTAAATATACGGCACTTCCTGTTTGTTACACCTCATGAGGAGCGTTCAGTGTTTTTCTGATACTTTTTGGGAGGTTAGATGGAATTTCTCTCTGAATCAATAGCCCAAAGTAATAAATGTGCTGTACAAAAAGCCCTGTGAGGAAAATTAGCTACTGTACTTGGGCGCAAAGCAATTCATTTGATGAAGGCCTCGCTTCGCTATATTAAATCGAGATTTTGCTTTTCCAGCCTGTTGCTTTTCATTTTTCACACAGTCATGTCTAACAAGAAAATCCCTGGTTCAATACTTAAACATCAGCCACAAGATTTTTTTTTTTTTTCAATTTCTGCATTATGAGCTTTTACTATTACAAATTAAAGGTTTATTCTTTTAGGAGACATGCTGTTTTAATGATATTGAACTGTTCTCTGTAATATATAATTACCACAAAAAGTTCAAGGTTCATGGAATCTTCATTATCCCCTTAGGACAATTTATCCTGCAGCATCAAGCAATCATCTCAAGTCGCTCTCCAAAGACGAAACAAACAAAACAAAATGAAAAAGGCAGAAAAAAGAGAAACTTATTTAACAGAGCAGCAGAGAAAACTTCAGTCTGTTTGTCATATTGGGACCCTTACCACCATCTGGTCAGAAAACACATAAAAGTATTATTATGGGGACTTAGACTCTGGTAAGCAGAACACATGAAACCACATGTATAAAGTAAACACAGTCAGCTGTGTCGAGTGTCGAGAATTTCAGTTGCACTGATGTGATCCAGAGAAATAATGCTGCATCTAAAATAAGTACCCTGTGGGGTTTTCCTCTCGACAAGCAAAATTATGTTTACATTCAATGTTCTTTATCAGAAGGAACCATCCTCAAGGTCTGAATGAGTTCATATCTTTTTCCTTCTAAAGCCTTTAAACACAGTGTTTACATTCTGCTTTGCTATTCTTTCTTCCCCCAGTTAGTCAGCTCTTTGTAACTTTTCTATGTGCAGAACTCATCTGTCAATCAACCCCATGATGTGAAATCATTATCAGCAGTTTGTTGTTTTGCTTCAAATTCACCCATGTTTAAAAATGTAAGCACAAATTTAAAATGACATGTCCTCATCCACTGAATTCATTGTGCTGTATAAAGACCCCACAGAAGGGTCTGTGCTGCTGGTGGGTTCATTTAGGATCAAGTAAAGTAGAGTTTCTCAGTTCCCCTCCTTGATTACCACTGTCCTGTAGGTCCTGCACATTTTTCTGCTTGAATACACCTGATTGAGTTAACTGCAGTTCAGCAGAAGCCTGTTAATTTGTCATCAACTGAAATCCAGTGTGTTGGAGCAGGAAACAGCTAGAACACATAGGGCAGCAGTACTCAAGGACTGAAACTGAGAAGTTCACACATGCTTAAGAGAAGTCCTGAGTCATGGTGGGTGGAAACATCAGGTCTGTCACAGCTGGTCAGATAACAGCAGAGGTGCAGCTCAGCACAGATTACTTTATAAATCTTCTCTTCTGTACAATTATCCCTACAGTTTCCTCTTTAACCACACTGTTGCTCTATCCATATCTGTTTATCTGCACCTCTCTCTCTCTCTCTCTCTCTCTCTCCTCTTTTCCAGCATGAACCGCACTGTTGTGCCATTCAGCTGAATCTCTCCAGCCAGCCCTGCAGTTTTCCCTAAAGACACGGCTGTCTTCCTTAAATAGATAGGATGTAAGGCCGATTTAAGAGAAGCCACAGGGGGAGGGGTAAAGAGCGAGAGGGAAGAGGACAGGATGCAGGAAAAAGGAGAATAAACACAACCAGAGAGGATGGATGATATGACTTAAAGACAGGAGAGAAAATGGAAGGATTAGTGGAGTAGTTAAAAGACAGAAATTGGTTTGGAAAAAATGTATTAGTTATACTGACTGACGTACATCCTGGTGGTTAAACAACAGTTTTTAAAAAAAACAAGGACGTGATGACAGACAGAGTCCCATACAGTATAAAATGATATAAGTATTAATTTGGTAACATCTCAACATAAAGTTAATGAGACAAAATCAAATGTGTTGCCAGGATGTTTTAAAGTATCAATATTTGTTACAGTATTAACAGAAAAAAAAAAATACTGAATTATATTACATCTTAGTAAAACGGTGGTAAGCATACTGTATGTGTGTGTTACACTGAAACTGGTCAATCAGTAATTATCTAAAGGAAACTGAAAAGTAAACAGACCCACCCACAAACAGGAAGTGGCACCATGGTCCTCTCTGTCTGTTAGTGGAATAAAGAAATAAAAAAAGAGGAAAGAAATTTATGAGCACCTATAAAATATTAACTTATAATAACATCTAGAATAAGGTAAACAAGATGTTTTTTGGGAAATCTTAAAATTGAAAGAATGTGTAATTTCCCTTTGCCATGACAACCTGCAGTGTCCCAATTACTGTAAACAACTGATAAGGGCACAGGTGTTTTCATAAAAGCATTAATGCAATTGAGGCATAAAAACTATTATGTGGTATCAAACACCTGCTGTTGGATTATTGCGCTTTCGTCTTTGCACTTTGATTTCAGAGTATAAATTAATCTGTGGTGAATGATGATAATCTGCATTCTCTTCATTGGCTGGTTTGGTATTTTGTGTTTGTAGTTGTCTAGTTTGATTTTATTCTTTTCTTCATTCATGCCTCGCTGTATCATTTGGACACACCTGCTCTTCATCTGCCAATCCACACAGCTGTTATTCATCCACTAACCACCGTCCCTGCATATACAGCATATACTGTATAATCCTTGGTTTGCGGAAGGTCTTTGTGGGGTCCAACTGTTGCCAGCAGTGCTAATCTCCCTGTTTGGGTTCTCTATCCACTCGGATTTTCTCAGGCTCAGTTCTAAAGTCTTCATTCTTTGCTGCCACATTAGTTTCATTAGAAAGAAAACTGTTGATTCTGACTCAATTCTCAGCCACCATATTCCAATTTTTTGATCCCTAGGTGGTTGTTAAAACCCAAAAGTCTCGTGTTCCAGGAAAGTTTCTATAATTTTAGGGCAGAAATGATTTATATTTCATTATGAAGCAATTCTGGAGCCTAATTGTTGGATACAAAGCTTCATTAAATCTGCAGGGATCCTCAGAGGTTAAAATGTGTCACCTTAATAATCATTGCACAAAGTGCTTCTGCTACATTCTGTGCTTAGTAATTAAAGATGACAAAGAAAATGTCAAAAATTTGAAAAGCAAAAATACTCCACAGTGTCCTTAGTACCATTAGAAGGTATTAATGATTAGCATCACTGCAAAAGAGCTCAGTCCATTTATGCAGTTCACTGAAAAAAATTCCCACAATATAACACTTTGTGTTGCCACTTAACATGACTCAGTGGAACTGATCATCATAATAAATAATATAAGTTTCCAGCATAATTAGAAATCGAGATTTTAGACAAGAAAACTGCTTAGGATTTCACATTCATCTGTATAATAGATTCATTTAGACATTTTAAACAGATGCAGGTCTAATGTGCATGATAGTATTCTAAGAAAATACAGAGAAAATACAGTAAAATCTTTAACTTGTTGCTTTAGTTAATTCAGGTCCCAATGAAATTAATTTCAGTCTTTTGTCAAAGTTTTTTTTTCCCATCCAGATCACAATTTTTTTTGTTGTTTTTATGTTTCTAAAGCCCATGTTTTAAGAAGAAGCCACATATAACTCTGACTCTGAGAAGATCTGAGAAAAATCTGTTTACTTTCTCTGATGGAACAATTCAGCCTCTGAGTGACCCCTTCAGGGACCTCCTCTGACCGCTGGTGAGAGTTACGTTTAGAGACTGGCAGGCAGCAATCAAACAGAATGATCAAACAGCAGTTTCTATGAGCATATGTTTCTCTGTGCCTCCAGCAAACTTACAATCATATCTGCTGCTGCATGTGCCAGCAGTCACACAGCAATCACACGGAGGCCTAATTCCCTCGGTGGGAGTCTGTGCTTCTGGCAAACTTAAAAAAGAATCAATCATAAAAAATAAGCCAACAGTTTAGTCTGTGCTGAGCTGGTATCTGCTAATACTGAGCTAAGACTTTAAGCTGAAACATTGATTTCTTGATTAAACCTTCCTCCACTTTCTAAATTGCTTTCAGCACTGAGGTACCTGCAATAAACTGACAAGTGTTGTCTCAGCCTTAAAGTTGGTGTTTGTAACTCTACACCATATGATCAAAATGTGGTTTCATTATCAAGAGGAAAATATTTAATTAACATTTATTAGAAGTGAAATTGTTGCTACAGTGGAAATGATTCCTGCCGCGTTCAGTCACTTCCTGTTGCAGCAGCAGATTGCTCCATAAGAGGTGGCTCTGACCCAAAGGTCTTTAAAAATTCAAGATTGTTCTGATGTGCTAATGGAACGGCAGCATTTCATACTGTACTCACTGCTTTTAGAATCTCCCTAAACTTTAAAGTATATTTAAAAGAGAAATAAGTTGTTAAACAAAGACAGATTTCTGCTGGATGAGTAAAGTTTGAGTCATTTTCTTTACTGGTGTCTGTCTCCAGTGATCATTGGACGAGAGGCAGGGTGGATGAGAATGGATGGTCTGCGGTATAATATTTTAGAAACAGCAGTTTTTGGGTTGCACAACGCTGCATGTATTTAATATTGTTTCCTTGTAGCAAGAAGGTCTTAATGAAGGTTTAATATGCAGCTTGAGTTTTCATGTTGCACCAGATATTCTAATTTCTTCCCACAGACCCAAAACTGTAAATCGGTCCTAGATGTGATTGTGTATTTGTAGATGCTTATTTGTCTCTATTTGTATCCCTTTGACAGATTAACGACCTGTCCCAGGTGTGCCTTGCCTCTCACATATGACAGCTGGAGATAGCACCCCCCCCCCCCCCCCCCCCCCCCCCCCCCCCCCTCCCCATAGCAACTCTGCACAGAAAACAAGCAGGTGTAGAATGGCGGACTCACAGTTTGAAATCTTCATGACTGATTTAAATAAATACCACTTAGATTGAAGATGATTCAAAAAACAAGAATGTTTAGAGAGTAAATCAAATATATCCAGGAAGGGTTTTTATTTGTTTTTTTTTCCAGCAAGAAAAACAAAATGTGTCTCTCACACGGGACTGCTGCCACAGATGAAGACGATATCGGGCTCATCGGAGTTCAAAGAGTTAGGACTCAGTCAGGAGCTGCACCTCTCCATCTTGTGTGTACTTTAAGTATCAATAGAAGCATTAAGTGGATGCCAAATCTCATGCAAACATGATTAAAAGTTTTATAGTCACCAGATTGTAACTTTTTGAAGCCCATCAATTGTTTCTTGTTTTAAAGCTTGACGCTTGTGTCTTTATGTCCTTGTTACATCAGACTCACTTTTAATTCTGCCTCCAGGCAAAAAAAACTACAAAACACCTTCCAACAATACTTCCAACAAAGCTGAAGAAGAAATTCCAGTAACCAAAATCAATCACTAATTAAATATTTCTAAACTGGAGAGTCATACCTTTGGTTTCAATATATGAAATTCATGTATATATCATAAAATATATATAAAAATATTAAACTGAATGAGGCAACAACCTCTGGAGAACACAAACTTGATGTCTGTATTTATATAATAAGTACATTTTCATACAGCTGACAAAATATACTGTAGACTTGCACTTCTTTTATTTTTATTAAGAGAGATATGGAAAATGCAAAAATGCCTAATAATCCAACAACAAATTCACGCCCTATATAAGAATTTTTTTATCTTTAGGCTCAATTAATATTTTCTCTGTAACATAATTCTGATCGGATCAAGAAAAGATTCTTCTGTAAAGGCACAAAAGTACAAAAACTGTCTACTTTCTTCCTGCTGAAATAAGGACAGTAACAGACCAAATTTATTAATGACGTGTTCAGTAACTCAGTCAAACAACATGATGCTTTGAGACTAAACACACTCCTGCTGCTGTAGAAACAAATGATTTGTTTTACCCACGGGAGAACCTGCTTTTTTCTACGGGACAGAACAATTAAGCTTCTAAAATACAGTCATGCAAAACTCTGCAATCAGTTCCAACAGCGACGCCTAAGATGCACCAGGTCAGTGCGCCTAATGAGAGGAGTCATGTAAACAATGAAATGCAATTAAACAACAAGGCAGTTAATGTCACACACACAAACACATTCCCACACACAAAGCTGTTTGGTTGAGCCATGAAATAAGCTTGCGGGAATCCAAACTCCCCATACGAGCTGTTTTAATTAGCATTGTTGAGCTGGTGTGTGGACGAGTCCAGGAGAATAAACAATACAAGATCACAAGTTCACTTTCTGATATTTTTTCTCTCCTCTTCACTTTACCTAAGTCCCCTTTATAATTAGAAATAAAAGCTAAAGGAATAATTGTGTTTCTTCATTTACTTTTTTAGATCAAAATGAGAAAAAAATAAGAATCCAGCCTAAAGTCTTCAGCATTCACTGTACAAATACCTAATTGTTGTTAAATGGTCAAAATTTCTTTTAAACATTTCACTTGAAATTCCTAATAAATTTGTCATCACCTTTATTTTTTTTAAATAAAAGGTCAGAAACCAAAAACAATGGTTCATGAACCTGACTGCAGTCACACAGTCTGAAAGCAAAAAAAGCAGCAAACCTTCATCAGAACTCCTTCACTAACACCTGATATCATAATTAGATGAGGGATAATACACAAATTTACAGTACTGTGCAAAAGTTTTAGGCAGATATGACAAAATGCTGCATAATAAGGATTTCATAAGTATAAATTATTATTTTTTTATATCCATCTGAAACATGTGGATCACATCAATATGTGCTGTGAACATCAGTTTCCTTCAGAACAGTGTTGGCTGCACAAAGTCCTGGATTTTCTGGGCTCCAGCTGTTGTGATGAAACAAACATGTAAATATGTCTGTAGTTTTGTTTTAACAGGATGCTGCCTAAAACTTTTGCACTGTTCTGTATTTCCTTGACTGGAACAGATGGAAAAGAACATAAACCATCCTTTTTGATGTCAGTCATATTTCTTTTGATTTATTTTCATTCCATGAAAAAGCCGAAGATTTTTTTTACAAGTTTGGTCATTTTTCACCTAAGAACTGTAAGAATCCACTTTGTGACTGGTTCCACTGTGAGTAGCTGTTAGCTCGTCAGTCCATTCAGTGTAACTTCTGTTGAAATGAAAGTTCAAAGTGTGATCAACAAGAAACCCACCACAAAGTTTCTAAACAGTTTCTACAATAAATGGTTTCCGTATGTGCTGGTAGACGGATAAACAAGACTATCTAACCAGCTAAGCTGCTGCTTCCTGTTTGGTGCAGTTATGTTGAGTTAAATGAAACAGATCTAACCCTCCCAAATAAAACTCACTCTTTTCCTGTCTCTGCTTCAACAGAATAAAACAGAGTGTGAACATGAACCACCATCTTGCTTTATTACTTTCCCCACATTTTCACCTCCAGTCACATGACCTCCAGTCTGAGAGGTTCCCATCGCTGGCAGCCTGAACATCCAATCTGTCTACTGTAAGCAGCACCTCTTAATCTTTTGATGGGAGTTTTGGCGAAATTCCACACCCTTCTGTCCAAGTTAATGTCTGTAAAAATGTTTGTGTGCATGTTTGTGTGTTGACCACCTTGTCTGTCCAACACAAACTGCACTAATCACAGCTGAAACTGTTTCTCATTAAGACTCTGCTTCTGTTCTGTACAGTTACAGGAAGCTCATTTATCACTGCAGACAAAGAACGTGTTTTTATGTGAGTGTATCATTTTACTCAACCAAAACTGGTAATTGTGATGCCAAAATATTCACAGTTTTAAGAACTGATTAATTTTACCTTTACATGATCCACCTACTTGTGCATGTGCAAGCAGAAACACTGCAAAGCAAGATATTAATTCAGAAAATGTCATATTTTAAAGTAATAAAACAAAAGCTGACTTAAAATACATTATATAAACAGAAAGGTAGAGATGGAAGAAACAAGAATTTAATTCATGTCCACTTGGCAAAAATACTTAAAGGTCCCATATTATGGAAAATCTACTTTTTCTGAGATTTGGGGTGTTATTGTGTATCTGTGGTGTATATATACTCATACAAAGTTGGAAATAAAAAAGGCCCATGCTGTTTCGAGTGAGATAGGGGTTTCTGAATCCAGTCTAATATGTTTGCTGGTCAAAATTGTCACAGCTTCTGACGTAAGAAGCTACCAGGTACAGCAGTAACTTCCTCGGACACTCGCAATTTAGTTACCGATTCGAAACCACTGGTTCAGATTAGGAAACTCACCACACAAAATGCTGTTGTTGTTTGCTGCTCAGAAGAACACAAAACACTTCATCAGGTCCCAGTTGACGAGGACAGAAGAGTGCCATTTGAATTTATTTATCACAATATAATAATAGTGTCCCTGCTGCCGTTCGCAAAAAACCACCGGAGCTTAGCTGCTGCTAATGAAGAGCTAACACCGTTACAGGAGCCGATCTGCTGCTAATAAGAACAGGAGTCGAGCTGCTGCTTAGTCAAGCTGCTCCTACAGAAGAACTAACGCAGTTCCATCTCTTTCTGGGTCAAACTGGTAAGTTTAAAGAACCTCATCTCTAACAGACGCAGCAAAACAACACAGATACATGAGTAAATGTCAGACTAACCTTTCAATAACGTGCTGTTGGAGTCTTCAGGCTCAAAGTTCCTAGGTCCAAAGTTTTTTTTTTTTTAATCACATTTTAAGTCAATTTCTTGGCACTGCAAGAACCGTGCCCACATGAAACAGAGCATTTCAAAATCAGGTGAGATGAGACAAGTTTGGGAACAAAAGCTGAACTTTCAAAAAGGGCCAATTTGAACAATGTATGGCTTTTACATGTCATTGAGATGTAAAGAAATTATTCAGAGTGTGTGAAAAGTGCATAATATGGGAGCTTTAAGTTCATCAAAATGTTGATTCAACACTTATTTAGGTCATTTTTTAAATCTTTATTTCAGGAAATGAAGCTCTAGATGGATGGCTTTTGTTCCGACTCAGATACTGTCTGGAGAATCATGGCATATTTATGATAAAGAAAACTGATGCAATGAAAGTGGTCAAAAAGGATTTTTCACCTAAAAACCTTACATTTTTCAGAATGTGAGATGCTTAAATTTTCAGTGAAATGTTGTATTATGGATATTTGCACTGAAAAAAATAACATGGTCTGTTTTCTCAAAAATATGACACATAAAGACCATGTTGCAATGAACCTTGGGTCACATTTCAGTAAACAAGGTTTTCAGCTTGAATAACCGTCTGATAGAAAGCTGGTGCAGCATTCAAAAACCTGCAGGGACAAATTATCTCCAGCATGAACAAAACTAGAACATCCACAGCTTGAACATGACACTCTTTTACTGAAAATGCTTGTTATAACAAGTATATTATATAGGTTTTAAAAGTCAAGTGTGCCGGTTTAACAATCCCTACAAAAAAGTCTACATTTACTTCACAATAAAGAAGACTTTAGGATTAGGATTTCCCACGGATTATTTGGAACAAATGCCAATTTTTACAAAAATTAACTTCTGGCTTTGAACTTTCAGGCATCAGACACAAAGGGCACTGATTTGTTCACTAACTTCTGAGCCAACAATGAGAATATAATGTACAAAAAAGTCGAATTAGAGGCAAGAGGTGCGTTAGTGCAAAAATCCAAAAAGTGCCGTTATCTCAGTTCGCTTTGAGTTCATGCGGTTTGCGTGTTTTGTTTTAGTTTTTCATTTTGAGCAACTGCTAGCTTGGCAGCTGGTTTCTGTTTTTCCAACCAACAAAACTCTGCTGCAGGTAACACTTTTACTTCTCACAAGTACTTCACAGAATCCCATTTGAAAGAAAACCTGGACATCTTTGTACAAAAAATGGAAACAAAACCACTGAAACAACAAAAGTGTAAACGTTTCCCACGTCTATGGTTCAAACAAGCATGTGAAGGGTCAACTATCCTAATAAGATGCGTACAGTTACAAGTTTGATGTAATTCTGCATATTTTCTCTTCATTTGCTTGTTCACTGTTCAGTTAGTGTCACCTTGATAAAATAATTAAGATTAAAGCATGATTTTTCTTGTATTGGGTCCTCTGGGCTAAAATATGAGGTGCAAAATAAATCAAAACTATCAACATGAGACACTAACTCCACATATGATCAATCCTACGAAACAGTCCATCAGGTTCATTAAATGTACATAGCTTACACACAAAATAATGTTGATAAATGAGGCTGCAGGTTAATCGTAACAGCTCTCTCCAGAATACTCTTATAAATGAGACCCAGTTCAACAAGAGGACGAGCTTCAGTTCCTTAATCACAAATATCACAAATAACCTGAAGAACTAAATGAAAGATCCAAAATTCAACACAAACTAAAATCAAAAACAATCTTTGCTTTCTCAACATAGAATTAAGACATCTAAACTAATAAGCGAATCAAACCCATTTTAAATGCTTATGTCAGTTTAAATAAGGATGATTAATTTTAATGTATGCTCTTTATCTAACAAGCCTGAGTGCCATCTGCAATAATCTCAATAGCTAATTTCAAACATGAATAATTTCACACGCTGACAGTCCGTGTGTCACTGTCCCTCAGTCTGCAGAGGCGCCTCCGTCCGAGCAGACTGCAGAGTGAAGGTGGCATTCTGCTGCACAATGGGATCTGCCACAGCACTGGGTGGCTCTGCTGGATCCACAGAGACAGACCCAGACGCTGCATGTCAGCTGTAATCCTCGTTATGTAAATGAAATCGCACTGAGCTGGGAACATTCACCAGAGGTCAGGTGGGAAGAAGAAAACCGGAGAGAAAGAGAGCAAAGCAGAGAAATGATGAAGCTTAAATCAGTTGGAGAAAACAACCTGTTTGATAATACAAAAAGCAAAAAGTGGAGGAGAGATGCAGCCGGATGGAGGAAGATGAGGACATGTGAAAACTCATAGTCACAACTTGCTGGTGGATCAGCTTTAACTTCGGTGACTGACATCCATCCAGATGTTGGGCAGTAGCAGATTACAGATTCCCTGGAAAAGACTCACGTCATCAAACATCTGGATGGATTTGCTCTGAATATCAAGCAAAAGATGAAAAAGCTTTGCTATCAAGTTAAGGGCATAAAATAAAAGGGATCCATTCATTAAACCATGTGGCAGAGTGGAAGCTGCTGCTTTTATCTTCCATCCCAACTCACCAAATCCATCCGAATAACGTTCTATAAGTGGAAAGACATCAGTGTTCCTCTTTATTTGGATATGGCGTCCAAACGAATCTGCCTGAGCTTGAACCAGTTCTACTATTTTACCACCACAGCTGATTAATTGCATGTGAAATTGACGAATAACTTATCAAACGTGTTTAGAAAAGCTTCATGTTCTCTGACAGCTTCCATTTAAACCAAATATCAACGCGTCCTATCAGCGCCTGTGCGCCAAGGTGCAGCGCCGCTCATCTCACAAATCTAACATCTGGCAATTTACCACCGTCAAAGTCCAAAAAAGAGCCTGTATGACATTTTGGATACACGAACCAAACACGAATTAATCCAAAGTTTGATGTGCACAATTCCTTACCTTCGTGTTCGGTGTCAGTGTGTCGGAGCACGCATGAAAAGCTCCGGGAAACTGTGAAAACGGCAAAGAAAACCGATGGAAATCTCGCTCTTTCAGGTGACACGAACCGGTAAAACTAACAGGCACTCTTGTTTAGCTCGTCTTCACTCAGATATTTCTCGGCTTTTGGCCCGTTCTGTCCGTCCTTTTCCGCTTCTCTGCTCAATCTCCTGCGCGTATTTACGCAGGCACGACAAATGCCGCGTCCGTTCTCCAGCTGCTGTCCCCTCACCAACCTCCAAACAAAACACTCGAGTCTTCACCGATCCCACGTGAACACTGAGGACCCCCTCTCCGTCGCATCGCTCATCTCCTGTCGCTGCACTGACTCGGTAGTTTGGCGCTTTTCTGCATCAGGTAACTCCAGACTCACCTGAAGGGCAGGAGGCTGTTGCTGAAGGTGGAGCAGCTTGTAAAGCTGCACTGCTGCCCTCATGTGGCCAGAGGGAGCGGCAGAGATTGAGCTTGATCAGCCCTGACTGCAGTACGCAGATCGGGGCGGGGGCGTGACGTGGGCGGGGTCAGACTTTTAACCCCTCCCACTGAAACCAAACTTCTGCTGGTGAGCGGATATGCGTTCTGTATGTGACTGAGAGAAGTAGCTGGATGGAGATAAATTTTTCACTCTGTTTTAACGACACCGAATATTAATGTTGATATAAACCTGGACTTAAAAAGTCCTTTTCTGAGTTTTACATTATAGGCTACAATTAGTGTATGCTTGTATCTGCTTTCTGCACCTTAATGGTGGACTTTGTTAGATTGCTAATCTGGTATACCTAGCATTAATATCGCGGCGAAAATTATATAACCTGGACCTAAACGCTATTTTTCTGAGTTTTAGATTAATATTTATATCCGGCATGACGTACTGTTGAGGGGAAAATATTGTAGCTTTGGGGAGAACATTTTATGTGATTGTTACTTTTGGGGGGACATATTGTACTTTACCAGGGGTGGAAAATACAGTTTCTCCACCGTTGTTACATGCTAAATATAGAATAATGTAAGAATAATGTAAAGCCAGTTTAAATAATTAGTAAATGATGTGATTTAAGCAGACTTGAAAACGTACCATTCATAAGCATTAGACAATCCTACATCTCAGTAAGAAGTTGATGCTGGTCTTCCTTGTTGACATAGGACATGTTAGCATCCATGATATGACATTTTGTTGTTGAAATGAAAATGAAAAATATGTTTAATATATACATCCATTTATTTATTTATTTTCTGATCCAGCTTCTGAACACTTGATTGGAGGGTGAAATGGCGCCATCTGCTGGGCATTTGAAGCAACTGCAATACTTGGGTCATTCAGTCGCCCTCTGCTGGACAACAGAAGTAACTGCAGCGGTTGGTCAATTAAACGCCCTCTCTTGAGCAGCAGAAGTTACAGCAGTCTTTGTGGGTCTTTGAGGCTTTTAGTTTTAGATTGTTTTCACCTTTTGTAAAACAAAATACAATTTATAATTAGCCGTCGGAATCAAGTGTAAAGAATTTTGAATTTCATCTGAACCTATGGTGAATGAACCACTGCTGCATTTATCTCTGCACAGCGTGAGGCGTCTCAAAGACCCTCAAAGACTGCTGTAACTTCTGCTGCCCAGCAGAGGGCGTTTAAATGACCAACTGCTGCAGTTACTTCTGTTGTCCAACAGAGGGCGTTTAAATGACCGACTGCTGCAGTTACTTCTGTTGTCCAACAGAGGGCGTTTAAATGACCGACTGCTGCAGTTTCTTCTGTTGTCCTGCAGAGAGCATTTAAATGACAGTGCTGCAGTTACTTCTGTTGTCCAACAGAGGGCGTTGCTGCCTTCAAGGACCCATCTTTTCCGAGGACATTCCTACATTTATTAACAAGATGATTTCAAACTATTTAAGTACAAAACATCAGTTTTACTTTATTCTCTGGTTATAAAAAAAAACATTCACACACAAACATTTGAACAACAAAACTTTGGACTTTTATTTAGTATAACACAGTATTCTTACACTATTTCTCTAACATAAAAAAAAATAAATGAGAATTTTTTTTTTTAACTTCAAGTTTTGATGAGATCTGCAGTAACTGCCAGACATAACAGAGAACCATGATATATGGAAACTGTTGCTTTGGCCTTTTTTTCATAAGTAGCACCTTTGAAAAATAAATAAGTGAACAATAAGTGAACAACTTCACTAAGATGCTCCCTTAAAAAATACAAATTCAGAAAGCTACAGATTAAAACAGCAGCAACAACTGCATTTTCTTTTCTCTGTGTTCTGTAAACACAGATGTTTTTCTTGTTCGGAGGTTTTCACACATCAAAGCTGCTGTTAAACACCATAAACCTGCTATCAGCTGTAAAACTCTACACACAAAATGTGTATTCCCTGTTTTATTTTTAGGAGAATCTAGTCTCAAGTCAAAACCAGATAAGTGCATTCTTTCATCAGCCAGCTGTAATTCAAGCGCTTCATTTTAAATAACAGACACTCTGATTCAGTTGGCTTTTTAAAGTGACTTGAATAATAATATTTTTAGAAAATCTCAAACTTTTCAATAAATATATTCTATATATTATATATGTAATATTCTAACATTTTTAAGGCTCATTTTCAAATAAATGTAACTTGTTATTTCACACAAAGTGCTTAAAGCAGACTAAAACCTGCAGAACCGAGTTCAGTGTAAAGGAACACGTCTTCATACCTGTGTGTGGACTGTTCTCACCTGATCACATCAAGGTAAACATCTGGACTGATACACATGAACGGTCAGATTCTCAGTCAGCTGGAACAACAATATCCTTCATAGCTGCTGTTTTTTTTGATTGATTGATTGATTGATTGATTGATTGATTGATTGATTGATTGATTGATTGATTGGCAGGAGCCTCAGTAACGAGAGGCCCTTTTGGCTTCTGAGCAGATGTAAACAACATCGTTTTAACCTAATCTGACCTGAAGTTAAAAATAACAGAGAGGAAGTAGAAGGACAACAACCACAGCAGCTGAAGAGATTTCCACATCATTCAGGAGTTTGTCACTGACTGAACAGAATCTATGTTCATTCTGTGTGAAACAGACTGAAACAGTTTAAAGTGAACCAGAAACTTCAGCCGAGTCCAAAACTCTTCACTCAAGTCCAACTATAAACTATAAATGTTCTTTAGCTGGTCAGTTATGTTTAGTTTACAACTAATTAAAATAATAGCTGCAGTTCTTCTTACCTCGTTGCTACATCATCTCCTGTTAGTGTTAGTGTTAAAATATTTGATCTCATGATGTAATTTTTTTTTGTCTAGTAACTAAACATTCTTCAGCATGTCCTTCAGCGATGTCTCAAGAAGCACAATAACTCTGAGGTCACAATCTTTAAATAAAACCCAGGAAGTGGTGTGTGAAGTGTCCTAGACTGCCCCCTGCTGGATATTCCGCTCATAGTTTTCCAGGCAGATGTGGACACGCTGAGTGAAGTAGTTCTGATCAGAAATGGCTCGGAGGAGGTCAGTCTGAACCAAAGAGATGTCATATAACTCGGAGGTGCAGGCAGTGCGAGTGTCAGAACCACCAGGGTCCAAGAAAACCTGAAGAACCCAAACACACACAGATCATCATCATCATCATCAATTTATTTATAAAGCACATTTAAAAACTGCAGTGATGCAGACCATAGTGCTGTACACAAATAAAAACAACAAATACAGAGATAAAAATAAACATACTATAAAAACAAACGTAAAAACAATAAAATAAGGTCAGCAAGGGGTTAGACTGCCCCAACAGAGTTAAAAGCCTGAGAATAAAAGTAAGTCTTTAAACAGATCTTAAAAATACTAAGATGTGACAATAACCAGAGCTTATACAGATTAAATAAAGTAAATAAAAGAAAAATCCATAAATAAAAAAATAAACATCTAACCTGAAGATAAATATACTCGACTTTTGTTTACATTTTTTTCAATCAAGTTCTGGGTCATTTCCAGTATCAGTGGTTTGAACCATATTCTAGCAAATTAAATCTGCAGATAAATTTGATTAGATGTATCAATCAGTGCTATTTCTCTAAGTGGACAGAAGTTTCTAAAAACTGCTTCTAGCAAAAGCCATTTCTTCAAAATAAAATCCCTATCATCAGAAAGAGAGACTGCACCTTCGGGTTAACGATGGTATCCTCATCGTTCTGCCGTATGTTGTCATCTATGAAGATGTGCTGAACATGTTGGTCAAAGGGGTCGATCCAAAACGGCTTCCCGCCACGGATGGAGAAGGTATTAGCAGCCCACCTGGAGGCAGAAACTGAGCATGTAAGGAACAGAATGAGAGCACAAAAGCCACTTTCCTGTGTTCTACGTACCAGTCAAAGTGGTCCTGAAACCCCCCCAGTCCCTGCACAGAGCTTAAGTACTGGTACAGACTTCTTTCTCCATCCCGAGAGGACACACGCTGCTCAGCCCGGCTCAGGACAATTTCCCTCTTACTGCAGCGGATCTTCCCTGGAGTCAAATCTACATTCAGCTGAACCACGAGGAAGACCAAGAGCCAGGATCAAAGATAAGGGGAAAAAAAAAAGGAGGAGGGGGCAACTGTGGCAAATTATTCTGGTATTACAACAAAGCCTTTAGCAAGACTGACCTAAAATTTTAAGTTATGTCATAAATAAAAAAAGATTGTGCGTCTATTATGTACCAAAACAGGTTTGTAAATGAGAAACCAGAGAAAATGTTTGATACACAGCAGGAAAATGTAAAAGCAGAAAATCATTACTGAGACTTTCTCAGGAAAATTTTTCTTTCTATAAAAACTAACAGCCATGTGGAGCTAAAACTGCAGATGAGATGTCAAATGTGATGTTTGTAATTTTTTTCTGTTGTTTCCTTCTGTTACATCGTCGTACTGAAAGGAAAAAACAAATAAGTGAAAAGTGTGTGTTTGGCCCTCAAACAATCCAGAACTGGAGAGCAGGCCAGTTCATCACAGCAGGTATTCTGTGTGGAACACTCGTGTTTCCAATCATAAGAACATGCTAACATCAGTGGACTTCACTTCATACCAAAACTTGCTGAAAATCGGTGTATAAAGACACATGCTGGTTGTTTTATTTGCTGAGTTTTTGCCTGAAGCATCATGGATGTTTTCATCTTGACAGAAAACGATGAAAAGCTGGATTTTCTGCTGCAGTATTAGTGGAGATTTAAATGTGTTTGGACTTTGACTGATGACATTTAATGTATGTTGATGGAAGAAATACAGCCTGAGCTAGTCTTAACTGCAGATGTTCACTTCAGTGCAGCGTTTACTGGTCCTGTATGATGCTGAAGCTGCTGTACAGAGGACGCCATCGGGGAGGGGAAAGTGTTCCATCACATTGTGTCTTATGATTGATTTCCTCCCCCTGATCTCTGTCTCTGCATCTGACAGAAGATTTCCACTGCACTCCTCCTCACACAGCTAACAGAGTCTGACAGGTTCACTATCGGACATCTCTTTCTCCCTTTATCATGTGACCCGCCCTCTCTATCCATCACAATCACAGGTATTCTTCAAGATTCAGTGTGTTCCACTTCAGTAGGCTAATAGCTTTGAGATCCTGCGATAAAAGAGTGAGTGAGGTGCTGACAGAAAACACAGCTTATTGTTTTTACTGGAATGTAATTAATCAGACCTTAAAATATTCTGCTGGTAATGAAAAAACTTAACAGGCTGGTAATTTGAATAAAAACTGATGTTTAAAGCTGCTTTTTGTTTTCTTTAATTTGTTGGAATTAAAGTCATTAAAAATATCCATGAAAGAGATATTTATATGTAACATGTGACATTCTACTGGACAAAAGTTACATACATGGAATGATGAGCACTGAGTGTGTTAAAATAAATAACCTAGATGTCAGTTAGGCATTTTTATTTTAACAAACCTTTTATCACACAACTAGAAAACACCCTGAGAGACGTTTCATGTTCATTCATGCTTAAGTGTTAAAGAATGTCACCTTCAGTTCAGGCAGATCTGGGAAGAGTGGGTGGGTTCCCTCGTTCACAGAGCGGGACATGGCTCGCAGCACACGAGGCAGGTCTGTTCCAAATGTGCGGAACAGGACAGCAAACTCCCATCCTTCCTGCACCAAGTCTATGAGCAGCTGGAAGAAGGAAGGGAGGATCCAGTGGTACCGCCGTCTGTCTTCTCCTCTCACCGACAGCTCTCTGTCTCCCTGCAGAAGACACAGAACCAGGAAACTCTCAGCAACACAAAACAGAGATGGTTTAAAGCTGAAAAAACTGTCAGGATACACCAAAACACTGTATTCAGATATAATAAAACTGTAATGTGCTTCTACAGAACAGATTATAGTGTAAACCCATAGAAAAATGACCCAATCAGCCTTCATTGTCTGACAGATGTTCAGCATCAGTCTGTAAGATGTGAGGTGTGTCCTCTCGGAAACGGTTAATTAAACATGTTACTGTAAATTAGCTGAATTAAGATCCAGAGATTCGAAGGCCAAGTCAAAAAAGTGTTTCTTTTTTCCCAAATCATTCTTAAACCCTTGTTTGCAGCGTTCTGCTGAAAGAGGACGTCAGTGAATACAGGTCTCATCAATGGGTGTGATGAGTCAGCAGGTATGTTCAGTTAGCTGCCACGTGTCAAAGTAACGCCCACATGCAGTCAGAACCCAACAAAACATGACCCCAAACATCACACTGCCCCACAGGCTTGCCTTCTACCCATAATGCATCATGGTTTTCTCCAGATCATCAACACATAAAGATCCAGTAGCAATGTGAAATGAAGGATTAATCAGACCACACCCCTTCAGCCAACGTCTGTGATCCAGTTTCTTTCTGTCATTAGGATCAGAGTATCATTAACACACAAGATATTGGTAACTTTAGGTTGTTTAAAGCCCAAACCCCCACAGTGAGCTAAAAGCTTAGCCTGTTCTTTGATGTGCAAAGCAACAGAGAGAAAACTATTATAAATTAAATGTATCTAAAGGTGAGAAACATCCCAATCACTGAGTCACAGAAAAATGTGAAAACAAAAAGCAGCAGTTATCAGAAGGGAACCATTTTTCTCTCAGGGCCATGCAGATTTCTCTGATCACTCGCTTGCCTCGATGCCCTCGGGCCAGCGAAGCAGCTCCAGATGCTCATCCAAAATCCCTTTGAAGCGTCGCCCAGCAACAGAGGTGAAACCTGGTACCCGTCCAAACTGAGAGTAGTAACTAACAGCATCACTGGTGGGTGGATACAGGGAGGGGGAGTCACTCAGCCATTCCCATTTTCCTGCAGAGGGAGAGAGTCGCCATGAAATAAACAAACAGGAAGAGTTCTGTCTTCACAAACCTGTAAATGAGTTTACTATTGTTACACTGTGGCAGCTGAACTTATGTTAATGTGTTTTAATGTGATTCCGAAAAGACACTAAAGTAAAGACTAAAGAGTGATTTTAGTGTTAAAGTATCTGATAGATCAGACAAACGTAATGAATGACTCAATGAAACACATTATTAGTAAGACATATTCATGTCATCAGCAGCTGGGATTTGAACCTAGGACCTCCTAACTGCAAGGCCACAGCGTTACCAACTGCACCACCATGCAGGCACAATTTTATCTGCTTCGTAAAAGAAGAAACTGAAGAATAACAAAAGACTGTCAGTCCAAACTAAAACAGGAAACATTTTTTATGTTTTAGATTTAGATTAGATTAGGTTCAGCTAATTACTGGGTTTTAGATCTTGATGCTCAACTGGTCCAATGCTGACTTCCTGTTACCGAATCCAGTTCAAACCTTATTAGCTGTTTGTTTTTATAACGATTCAAGGAAATTCACCCTAAGGTACGAGTGATCATGATCCATTCAGAACACCAGGTCAGTATCTCAGCAGCTTCTGGACGTCCCACCACTGAAGCCTCTTTAGCTTTAAATTATGAAACGCTCTGCCTTGTCATATCACATGGGGCCCAGACCCTGAACCTTCCAGACCCTGGACCCTCCAGAACCTTGAAGAATTTCAAACACATTTGCAATGGCTTTTAGGTTATTTATTTTTGAATGATTTGTCTTCCGTACACATTATTTTATAATTTAATTGTAATTTTACCACAGTGCATTTTGTATATATGTAAAGTATTTCTATTTGTAAAGTACACTGCTGAACTTGACAAAACTTTATCATGTGAGTGGGTGATATGACAAATATATCATAGTAATGACCTTTAGATGCAGACAGGGTAAGTTGTTTAACTTTTTAGTGTCTGATCCATGAAATAATGTCAGAAATTCTATTTTTCTAATTGAACAGTTAATTAGAAAACTGCTTAGAAATATTTTCTATACAATATTTGATTATGTCATCATAATATGTATATTATGTTACTATATAATAATACATAAACAATAATAGAACATGTTGACGTGTACAGGTTTCAAAACAGCAGGTTTGATTCTGGTAAAGAGGTGAAGCTCTAAGAAACTCATAAAAAGTTGTATTAAATATAAAACCTTTGTCATATTACAGGGTTAAACATACAGCAGCCAGAATCCCTGGAGGTATTCCTAAAAACTAACATAGTGACTCATCCTGGCATCACTTCATCTGTTACCTGTCAGGTTTGAATAATCAGATTCATCTCCATGACTTGTTGCTTCCGGATATTCCAGGTGGTATTTTTAGATCATAAGCTTTAGGTGTTGGAAGGAACAGCCTGGACAACTCTCCAGCAGGTTGTCATCACCAGAACATCTCGCTTCTAACTTGGTTTTGATTTGTTACACCCGAACTAATGTGTCATAATACAAGTCAGATATTATTTAGTGGCCATTTAATTTGCTAAATATTTAATAAAAGCTAGCTGAGGGTTTCCGTACAGCTTCCAACAACAGATGAATTAAACATAAAAATCTTTGACGTTTTCAATATTTATATTTACAGACTCGAATATCAACAAAAACCGACAGAGTTTTACTGAGTTTAGAGTTAATTCACTTTCTGTTTAATGTCAAGTTATTCTGTAATGGGTGACGGGAAGTTCAACATCTCAGCTAAAATCGGTAATCCTGCTTTGGTTTACCGTGTTTGTTCATTTTCCCCCAGGTTACGGTGGTGAGGAAGTAATCCAGAGTAGCCACCGTTCCCTGTCCGGTCACAGCGTCCGACACCAGGATGGTGCTGTTCAGGTCGATGTGTAGAACTAACTTTTTCCTCCGGGTGTAATTCACGGGCCCCAGTTCCAGAGGAACCGACACCGGCTCCGAAACATCTCTGCTCTCAGTCCCGTTGTGTTCTTCAGCCATGAGAGCGATGAGAACAAAACAATACAGACAAAACGTTCTATCTCGCTGGTTCAGCCATGACTTACCGGTTTATCGTTACCGGTAGTTCCTCATTCCGCGGTGCGCAGCTTCTTCTTCCTCTAAGCGTGTTGTTTACGCACGCAGAGAGAGACAGCGCCACCTGCCGTACATTCCCTGCACTGATTCAATTAACGGCATTTTTAAAAGCAACAACTTTTACTAAGAATCAACTTTTCTATAATTAAAACAAAAAAAGGTAACACGTTATAAAAAATGTTTTTTAAAGAAGTATCAGAAACTGGTTAAAAATTTCGTTAGAACTTGTTTTCAACCATTTAAATTTTTATTTATCATGTGATTTATGGAAGACATATTTTAAGCTTAATATAACATTCCTTTAATGCTTATTAACAACTGTAACACAATAAACCTGACAACTTTATTTCCACACTGATGTTTGTGTTCACACTGGATGTGCCATCGAATCCCAAACATTTCTGCAAATATTCTTCAGGGAAAAGAAAAATGCTAAGATTTGGAAATCTTGAATATTAAATTGACAAACACAAGAACAAACATTTTCATCTTTAACCTGTAAAATAACAGGCTACAAGCTTTAAATAATAATTTTGTGATTACTGTAATTAAATGTAATTATTGAGAACTATTTACTCAGTTATTCGTGACAAGGACATGATTCAAAACTCCACACGTTTGTAATATATGGAAGTTGTGTCTTGCCAATTAAACACATGTATGTGAATACAAACAGATCATTAAATTTTATTAAAATTAATCAAATTTACTTTCACTTTTAAAAGATAAATATTCATCATCAGTGTATCACTGGCTGAGTTTCCAATTTCATTTTATGAAAAAAACAATTGTAATTGATTTGTTTGTGGTTATTTATCCAAAAAATGTTAATGTCATTCTAGTTTCATCTTCATATGATCTTAATGGGTGGAAGTATAAAGACAAGAAACCTCTGCATCATTTCCATTAGCAATTCTCACGTTTTTTTATTTATATTAACCATTTATAGTATCCACAGCAGCAGTAATGATGATTCCCACTTTATGTACGCAGTCCAGAACTAACGAGTGAAACACGGTCAGCTCCACAGAACAGAGAAAGAAAAGCATTCAACATTTCAGGAGGCTCACAAGAATAGAGATGGGGTTAACATAGGGCAAAGGTTACAGCCTGAATAAACATGCAGTCATGCTTATTTCAGATTATACTGAAGCCTTCTGACTATTGCATCCACAGGATCAAATACATAAAACAGTAGAAAATAGTCCAAAACAAAAGCCTAATTAAATTTAGAAAGCAACAAGAGAAAAAACTCAAGTCCTCTGCATCCCTCTTCTGTCCAAGTCAACGTACTGAATATGAAGCCACAAACAAGTCAAACCAGCCTTTAACAAACAAAAATTATTACACAGAATGAAACCACCACCACTGAAAGTCTACATATTTACCCTAACAATAAACGACAGCTCTGGCCAGGGATCATCAGGTGTGGTCAGTCCTTCCACGTGATACTGAACCTCAAGGTGCGTTGGTGCGTGAAAGCCTGGCAGATGCTCGACAGAGCTCGGTTAGATGGCTGCAGACTTACTGGAACTCTGATATGAAGTGTTATTTGTGTCACTAAATGCACTGGATGAATAGAAATACATAAGCATCTTGTTAAATCTGAGTGGGTATGTTTATTAATGTATTTTTACTAGCTTGTGGGTGTGAGAGTCAATGAGTGCATATGACAGTTTGCATTGCACCCGGATTTTTTCCTTTAAAACATCTGCTTTAGATGCCGATGGTGAGCATGGATGAGCAGGCTCCACATGGGTGATGCTGCTTCAGCACCTCTTCTCCTGTTTTACCCAACAATCACTAGTCCACTTCTTCCATGTTGCTGTAGGATGGAGCTGCACACTCTGTGGAAGGGGCGAAAAGGTCAGAGGGCACCTCGGGGGTCAGGGTAGGTGGTCCTTCAGCGTCCAAGTCCGTTCCAAACAGAGACTGGCTCGAAGCCTGGAAAATAAACCAGTGCTTGTTTAGAATTGAATGAGACTGAAACAGCTGGGAGAAAAATGGTGATATGAACAGAAACACGCACTAAATAAAGACTAATGGCAAATCCTTTTATTTTCATAAACAGTTCATGAAGCATCATTTAGAGGCATAGAGACAGATTATTGTCAGGAAATTCTTTTAAATACAGCATTATGTCTTAATATCCAAAAATATTAGTGATGAAAGTCTTAAAATATAATTTATTGTAGTTTAGATTTTATAGATACAGGATTTCATCCTTCAGTTAAAGACTCAGCAGAGATGATTGTGCTCATTAATTTATCACTTCCCCATTTTAAAATAAATATATTGCAACTTTCCTCACAGCTGCTGATTATTACAGGGACACCTCTTTTATTCAAATGGTCATATTTTGAGCACAAGTTATAGAGAACTTTAACACATCTCAACATTGCATATATCTGAATCAAGTATTTCCAGTCTGATGGTGTTCTTAGCTATAAGGATTATTTAAGGCAACTACAGGTCGCTCTGTGTTCATTCAGAACCAGGAAAGCCCTGAGATGTCCCTGAGACCCAAAAAACCCCAAATCTGCAGCACTAACAAAAAAAGGGAAGCTTGGAGGAAAATAAGTGCAAAAGGAATATAAAAAACAACAAAAATCCCCCAGTTTCAGTCATTTTCTATTCCCACATGTCCCTGTTCAGAGTCGCAAGGAGCTGGTGTCACTGGGTAAGAGGCGGGGTCACACCTAGGCAGGTCGCCAGTGCATCACAGGACCAGACAAGCACAAACAACCATTCATTCACACACAAACATACACCTGGCGCCAATTTAGAGTCGCCAATTAACCTCATGCATGTTTTTGGTCTGTAGGAGGAAGCCAGACAGGACCTTTTTGCTGCAAGGTAACAAACAGGTCTATCAACTGCACCACTGTGCAGCCCTACCCAAATCCAACCGGGAAAATGCAATTCAAAAAAATTAAACCTACATTTTAAAATGTTAGCAGAACTATTCTCCATAAAATTTTTCAACAGAAAAAATATTTGAGAGTTAAAACCAGTCATGTAAAACCATAATTTATAAAAAGTCTGTTAAGACAGGATTAATTCATATTTTGTGGGAAACTGTCAACTAACAATATTTTGTGTACAATTTAACAGTTTTGACATGTGTATGGCTTTAGAGTTCTGAACTCAAAGATCAGGTAACACAAATCCTCAGAGAAAAAACTAACTCAGACATGAAAGTAGTTGGACAATATTTTCAAAACCCCAAATCAAGGATTTTGATGGGATGTATCAGCAACTAGCAACACAAATAACTCATGATCTTATTCATGACATTTTTTATCATGTCACTGTGAAACTATTGGCAAATAATGCATTTATCTTTCATAATTACTAGAGGCCGAAAAAGTGGCCTTCAGCAGCTTCATGTGACACAATTATACAGCTGCTAATCATTTTAATATCACTATGTATGTATGTATGTATGTATGTATATATATATATATATATATATATATATATATATATATAAAAAACAATATATAGATAGATAGCCATGGAAGTGATTGGAACACCCGAAATCACTGATCAGGAGGAATGTCCCACTATTTTAGACTATATTAGATGTTTAAATTAGTAAAGTTTCAGGATAAAGTTCTAAAAGTTCCAGAGGATTAAAGCTGGCACAGTTAATGATCTGTCAATAATTATCCCCAAACGACTCGAGAATACACACACTGGCAAAAGTCAAAACAATACCAAGGCAATGTAGAAAGGGATCTGAATATAAATCCATTCACTGTGTGGATTGTTTACTGCAGCTTTAAGCTTCTTCCCAACCGTAGAGTCTTTTTAAATGTGTTATAGTGAATATCAGCTTTAAAGCGCTTACATTGATAAATTCAAGTGACATATTACAAGTTTAAAATGTCAGTTTTCAGCTGAGCCTTAGAAAGAAAATGCAGAAACCAACTTTTTTTTTTAAAAACCTGATTTCTATTGTGTAGTAAAGACCAGCTGATCCCCAGCCAGCATCGATTCAGGCCCACTTCACTTTGTAAAGAAGAGGGTAGACCAGATTAACAAACAGAGCCAGGACGGCGGTCAGAGTGCCCAGAACAAAATATCGCACACAGTCGTCGTCAGGATAGTCTGACATCTTCTGCCTGCGGTGCCGTCGTATCGATCCTTCTTCAGCTTTGTTTGTCTGCGTCTGTCTCCCCCACATCGCAGAGCCGAACAGTCCTTGAGGCTCTTCGTCAAGCCCCTCTTCTTCCTCCTCCAATTCCCGCCATATTAGAGAGGCCTGCGATTGGCGGAAACCGGTGTCAGCTTCGGGGAAAAGGCGTGGTCTAACAGATACTATGATTCATTTTGAAACTTCACATTAATTTACCTGCTGAGTAGAAACTAACAACATGCTAAAATGTTAACAACTCATTAAGGAACCCAAATGAAAACAATGAATGTTCATTTCTTTTGTTAAAGTTTCTACTAACTAAAAACTTTAAAGAAAAGTTTGTTTTCTGGGTGCAAGCGACAAACAGTCTCCATATAACAGCTCGTGAAAATCAACTGTCTAAATTAAATACAGCACTTGTTTCAAAAGTTTTCCTGTCAAGTTACAGGCATCAGGTTTGTTTTCCATGAGGTTCTTCATTTTGCTTAGTGGTTTCACATAGTTGCATCAGATCACGTTAAGCTATCAACTGTGAAACTTTGAATATTCTTGGAAAACTGTAAATATTCATGGAGAAGGAGGTTCAAACGTTTGACAGAATGACATACTGGTAAAAAAAAATATTTGTTTGCATAAAAAAACATGGACCTGCAATGGCTTGTGGAGTGATGACTAGTTCTGGAAATAACATTTCTACACATTCAGGATTCTTCATCAAATTTTGAATCTGTTCAAGCATCTATTTTATATTAAAAAGAGAATAAACCGACATCCTCAGTGACACATGTGTTTATAATGAACCCACTGTGTATTTTATGTTAGACATTAGAGCAGCACCTTGTTCAGATTATCTTATTATGACCTGTCCATGTATAATTTTACTCACAAGTTACAACTTCCTCATACGAATAACTTTTATACGCTCAGTGTTCAGTGTGCACATGCAGAATATGTGTTTGTGACTTTTGACACTAATTACACGCCACAGTTGTTGTGGAATTCACCGAACTGTGTGACACTGCATGTCATAATCTACATTGTGATGTTGTCTGTATCAGATGGTTTAAGATATCTGGGCACACAATTTTCTTCTTCTGCTCTTTCTTAACCATCAGCGTTTGAAGCTCTTTGTTATTTTGCTGCATTTACTTCCAGTTTGGTTTAAACTGCTTGTATCTGAAAGTGTTTTATTTATCAATAAATCCCCCCAAAGAGAGAAAATTCCACAATAACCTAATTTTCACTACACATTCATTGTATTTACTGTAAATTCACAGTACAAAGTAAACAAATGAAACCATGCCAACACATTCCATTTAACCAGAGAACACGTCATTTTTACACGTGTTGCTTTGACTAAACAGTTCAATACATAAGGATGTGTTTCTTATATGTGGTTCCCAAGAGAAATCCCCATGAAGCACTTTTTAACTGATAAAGACATCTTTACATCTTGCTCACCTGACTGGCAGTGGCCCCCGCAGCAGCACCAGGGGACTCGGCTCCGACAGGTCTAAGGAAGCGTGGCGGTCGCTCCACGGGGGAATTTCGTCGTCGGTAAAACAGGACGTATGCGTATCGCGTCACCACTTGACTTTCCTCCACCATTGTCACAGTGCTGTCATCAAACAGACGCCAGCCTTAAAGAACAAAAAAGGAGTGGAAAAGTAAGAACAGAATGTTTCTAAAAACGACAATAAAAAGCTAACAAAGTACCCTCACCAACGTCACTACGCTGGCTGTTCTTGTCACTTGGCAGGCGAGCATAAGCTGTATAATGGCCTCCTATCATTCCTCCATAGTGATTGATGACTGCATACAGGTCATACACAGGAGGCTGTTGCATCTCGTCCTTCTGGCCAATGCAGAACTTACTCAGATCAAGATTCCTGAAAGTCAAGAATATTTAGAGGCTAATGTTTAAACAAAAACATTCACAAAATGTGAAAAAATTTCTAAACAAAGTGGGGATAAAACAAAAGGAGAAAACTGTGTTTTATCTGCAGTATGAGCTTGTGATTACCTGACAGGAAAGTCAACCATGTCGTTGATCTTATCTCTCCAAATGAAGCTTCTGAAGGAGAAACGTTTGAGTTGAATGATCAAGACGTTTGGCAGACGCCACAGCAACAGCTGCTTTGATGCCTCACGGTGCTGCTGACATTTTGGACAGTACCTTAAAAATGAACAGATGTGCACCAGTCGGAGGAGGAACAACAGAACTGACTGAGACTGTGTCATTAAGTTTCTGTTAGAAGGCTGTTTTCACAAAAGCATGTAGTCCTGAAGCGAATGATCAGAAAGTAAATGACTACAACATTAACACTGGATAGCATGAGTCTAAAACTGATAAGATTAGCAAGATGATCACAACTCTTAAAATAAAGAAATATACAGATTTAAAGACAAATATTCTGCCAAGAGAAAAAATGCTTTGACTGGTTTGTTTTGTTTCACATGGGAGCAGCAAACTACTTTCATAGAAGAGGAGAAATAAGATTCCTTCAGTAAAAAAAAGCCTGTTGTTGCTCCAAATTACAGCGAAAAACAACAACTAAAAAGATATAAATCCAGAAAAACAAAGTAAAAATAACTATTGCACTATTTTCTGAGGATTTAATTTAATTCAAAAATGGATGTTCTTACCATGCCTCTTCTGGCGCCAAAACCTCTGGCTTGGTGAAGAGATTTAAGCATTGCTCAAGGGTAAAGTGTCCTGCTCTGGCCGTCTCACTCAAAGAGCCAGGGTCCTCCTCATACTCTAGCTCCTTAGAGCTCACCAAAACATATTCCTTTATCCGCTCGTTGTTTTTCCACACCAGCTCCAAGGTTGCATCATCAGGAAGGTCTGACAGAACATCATCTGCAGAGTTTGGAAAAAGGTGATCAATATAAAGAGACAGCCCAAATACTTTATCTTCATATCACATTTTTGATGAAGAGGAAAACAACTGATGTTTTATTTTTTATTTAACTAGCGTGACTGCTAGTCTAACCAACTCAGCTCTGACAATGCTTCTGGTCTCACCTTTCTCCTCAAGTTTTTGCTCCTTGTTGTTAGAGTCCAGCAGAGCTATGTAAAACGGACTGGCGTGACCTGATGCTGATTCATTTGGTTGCTGATAGCCTGTCACTGCAGCTGCAGGAAGTTGCAGAAGAAAATAATTCAATGTAAACAGATAAGAAATCACAAAACTAGTTAAGAATTGTTGTCTGTAATATTGGCCTGTACTGTTTTACCTTCAGGTCGTACTGCTTTCTCACAAGATGTTTCTTTTTCAGGATGAAGGTCCAGAGAACAGCAGGAAGTTGATTCAGGGAACCCTGAATCTTTGGTCCTTGTAGATGAGACTGATGTCTGTGAGGATGTCAGGGAACCCGATGCCTCAGAGTGGACAGCTGAGGTCTGAGAGTTATCAGCTTGTGATTCAGAGAGCAGAGAGTGGCTCTCACTGTCCAGATCACCTGATCCTAAAGTACTGCTACCACCCATGGCCTCATCACCAGACCCCAGACCCTCAGGAGATGTTGCTGGCACTGGTGGGGCATCTAACCACGACTGTGATGTTTCTGGGGACGTTCTGCCAGACTGGAAAGGAGGCTGGAATACATTGACTGAAAACCTGCGGAGAGGGAGGTTTTTTTAGGGTGTTACACTAATGTCTACCAAAGTTTTATGTGATGCAAGGATAAGCATGTATCTTCAAAAATCTCCCACTTGTGCAAAAGAGTGCTCTGGAAAATAGATGAATAATTAATGCCAAACAAATTAAGGTTAACATCGTGTACCTGGAGTAACCTTCCAGCAGCTGGGCGAGGCGGGTGTACGAGAGCCGAGACTCTGGTACACTGACCAGGAAAGGCAAGCCCACATTCTCTGAGTTGGGGCGACACAGACCTTTGTGACTGGGCCAATGTGTCCTCTGACAAATTCTAGAAGAGCAGGAGAACAAAGTTAAAATACACAAACAGTCCTCGAATTACTTTACAGCTAATTCCATACTTTTTAGTCATTTTCACATTGTTGATAAGAAACTCTGTGAAGACCTAGAGGAGACATTTTGTATGAACACTCACTGATTACAGTAGCCCACTCGATAACAGCGAGTACATCGCTTCAGCTTGTCCTCCTCAGACACAGGGGGTTTTAGGCACGCAGCACACTTTGAGATGGGAATATTCGGCACCTGCAGTTTCTAAAAGACACCAAGAGGGTTCGTTCAAGATCTGTTTAAGGGTAGTAATATTTATGATAAACCAGATTATTGATTGTCATAATTACCTGCTGCACTCTAAACAGAACCACCCTCTCTTTGACCAGATCTTTGGAAAACACCTCAAAGCAAAACAGCATGTCAGAGGGAGACACTGTGTCAAGTGAATGGGATGGAAGAAACAGGCGCTGAAATCGTTTTTTTGCCACCTATAAGACAAAAAAAAAGTATGGATTACTTCTGAGTGTCCATAAGTAAAGCATCCAATTCAATAGCATTCAACATCTGTAACTGCCTTGTTTTGCTCTTAGCATATTAAAATCACATTTCATTCTGTACCCACTTCTTTCAAAGTATAAAATCCTGATATAAAAATAAAATTAATAAAATAAACAACCTCTGCCAGTCTGAGGTTCTCCGCTTTGACCCTCACACTCCTAGAGATGGATTCAAGGACCTCTGCAGTGCTGGAGTTCTCCTTACTCACGCTCACCAAAAACTGAAAGAACAAATGTTCCTTTAGGTAACACAAAGAACTTACTCAAATAAATTTAAGCTTTACCAAATGATAACTTTGACACAAAGAGTCAAATCATAGGTGCCATCTCACCTTAACGGGTTTTTTATGAGGTTCCTTTGCGAAGTAGAAAACAGAAAGGACCTTTTGTTTCTGGGGCAATGGGACAGGAAGGTAGAGGAAGGGATCAAAGGTGATGGAGACCTGAAAAAGAAGAGTGACCTTCAACAAGGTGAAATCAATTTAGCCAACAGTACAAGACATTCATTAAAATGATGTTACCTTGGAGCATGTGGGACAAACAAGCTTGGATTTAAACTGGCCTTGGAAAAGGTCCACAATAAAGGAGTCATTTCTCATCTTGTGCCTCTGCCATGCCTCCTCTGCCACCACCTGCAGACAAAACAAGCTATCAGACTAATGCACCAGACTAATGCACAAGTTAGCAAAAAGTCATACATTTAACTATATATACAAGTTTAGAAAAGGAGTGTTTATGAGAAAAGCCACTGACCTCATCGAGCCGTCCATCAGAGTCAACCGTCTCTGTATAAGGTTTATTCTGGATGCGGTTCAAGTCCTCATGGAGTCCATCCAACAGGAATGCCATGAACTCTTGTGCATCATGCTGAGCGTAACCTGTGAACTGACTGGCTTTACTGGCTACAATTGCCTGGATGGTTAAAAAAAGGCAGAGAAATAAGATGTAGTATTATAAATAAAGTTGAAATTCAGACTGCATTGAAGGAGGAAAAGATTCTGAAATCATTTAACATGAATAAAATTTTCCCTGCACACCTTGAGTTTTGAAGGTTGGAAGGCGTGGTGTGTCCCTTTCCAAAGAGCCCTGAGAAGCACAGCAAAGCCAATGGCTAACCTGCCTCCGGTTCCCAGAGGATTACTGCAGTTAATTTCTGCTTCAAACGCTCGGTCTGTAAGAGAGTAGAAAATATACAGCTGAGAAAATTAAACCACATTAAACTCCAACATAACAAGGAGCATAACATGGAAATAA
This sequence comes from Pachypanchax playfairii, assembly GCA_006937955.1. Classification (NCBI taxonomy): domain Eukaryota; kingdom Metazoa; phylum Chordata; class Actinopteri; order Cyprinodontiformes; family Aplocheilidae; genus Pachypanchax; species Pachypanchax playfairii. Next base: position 3,142,905 of record SSNP01000025.1, on the reverse strand, counting down.
ATGTAACCAAAATAATCTTGGTATTACCTAATAATGAACACTGCAACAACATTCATCAAAAGCTATTAAAACAACGACAAAAATACATGAAATAAGCTCTAGACTTTATATGTAGAAGGTACAAAACCTGATAATAAATTGATCAATGTTGATGTGTGTCTTTACAAGTATAATCAGGGGTGCACATAAGTGGTCCGCAGGTCCGCACACACTGTCAAAATATAAAATGCGCACCAGATGAAAAGTTGCAACACGCGTTTGCGTACTTAACATTGGTTTGGCTGAGCTGCGTGAATTTTTAGGTTAATCAGAGGCGGTTCATTGTCAAATAAATGAAGAATCCCATTGACTTCTTTTGTTTGACTGATATGTTTCTCAGCCAGAGCGCCGAAGTTCCAGCTGATCAGCTGATGCTGCGTCTTTCTCTGTCTCTGTGTATCAGTTTGTCAGTGTGACGGATTTTCAGTCAGTCAGATCAGTGCAGCTGACTGCAGGATTCTGCATCGCGTCAAAACTGAAAAAATTCACTGAATAAGACAAATAGACCATCGTGGCACAGACGTGTATAACTACCTTTTTGTGCTATAAAATACAGAAAACCACCTGTTTTAATCAACAGTATCAGCGTATTTGTCTGTGATCCGCGCCATTTTGAATGCGCACAAAGCACTATGGGATATGCAGTCAATGCCCCATAACTCTCCAGTGTATCTTTTTATCTGACTGCATCACATTACAAACATCCTCATCATTTCAAAACAAAAAACATTTACAGTAAATGACAGAAGCTCCAACAGCTGACTAATAAATTTCAACACCAAACTGTTAAATGTAGATTAAAGTGAACAATCAAACCTGTAAACAATCCAACCTGAACTCTGAAGGGTTTTTTTAACCAGTATTTTTATATTTTACTGGTTTCTCTTGATTTTTTCAACAATTAAAGGATTTTTATTGAAACAAATATAGAGCCAGGTAAAGTAAACAGACTGAATTTGAAGCTTGATGAAACCAAAAACAAAGCAGAGGAGCTCAGAAGAGACACAGCGAGACACATTTAAAAATGTGAGGACCAAGAAACAACCCTNAGGTTCTTTTCTGAGAACCAGGCCAAAAATATTATGTGCACCCCTGAGTATAATAAATCATCATATACAGGCTTATGTAGTTATTAATAAGATTTTATTGGTATTGTCTTTCACTGAATGTATTCTGTATTCAACATTAAACTAAATGCATCACCTCCAGAAACAAGGTGACCTACATTTTGCAGTGTGTAATTTATTGTTTGAAAAACCTAAATGCTGAAGCTACACTATATTTGACTTGTGCAGATAAACCCTGTGAGTCACTGAGTCTTCCTTAAACCTGGCCATGGGGTCCTGTTTGTGCTTCTACACAAGCCATAATAAAACACTCCCTGTTGTATTTCTTAGCAATAAAAGTTATCTCTGTGTATATTTAATAACAACGCTAACAAAACTTTTAATGTTGATGGAGGTATTTTTTTATTTTTTATCTCTAGCCAACAAACTAAATTCAGTCTTTACCATGAAAGTAATCCCTGAGTTCTCTGGTGTTGGACAGGGACTGAATGACACTGTTCATGAAGCAGGTGTTTCCAAGGTTGACCAGTCCTGTAAAACCAGGCAGGCACACCTTCTTCTCCTCCTCTTCCTCATGGCGCTCAGTGACAGAAGGTGCATGGGTCATAGGCTGCACCATGCATGTAGGCTTAGGCTGATCCAGTAACACATACATACACAAAAAGACAAATATTCATAGTATTAAATTTCAAATTATGTTTTTCTTTGTTTATTTTGGTTTATAAAACTGACTTGCTTGTATCTCTCGCTTTGGAAAACTATTTTTCTTTCTTTTTCTTTGAAGTGTGGTTATTTAAGGTATGCTATTCTACTTGCACTGGAAAGCAAACAGCAAATTATCAGTAGGAAAAATGTTGGGAGGATTTGTGACAGGATAGCCCCACTGCTCAGAACAGTATCTTTGGCTATCTGAAAAAAAACAACCTTTTCCAGCAGGTTTTAAAAAGCTTTTTATCAGTTTATCATAAAATAGTTAGACAAACTGGGTCCAGGCAACCCAAACAACTTTGCTGCAATTGCTAGGTGTAAGTACCTGACAAGAGTTACCCTTGTGTGGTAGCGTAAAGCATGTAATGTCATGCTTTTTTAACCACTCACCGCAGTAACAGTAGGTTCTGACTTAGTGATGGCAACATGCTCAGAGACACTACGGGACGCAACATTATCCAAACTGCTGTCATCCACACCTCTGGGAGAGGCCTTAGGAGGTTTGGGTGTTTCTTCCCCAACCCTGGGAGGCTCCTCCTTTGCTGGGAGACTGTGCTGGCTGCTGCCTGGCTGGCTCTTATCCATGCAGGCAGGACTGGAGGGCACAGCAACCTTAGCACCACCCACTGCACCTTAAAAAGGACAATGAGGCTTGTGGTTAGAAGCTAAACGCCAACAGTGAGAGACTGAACATGATTCATGATGAACTTTTGTGCTTCCCTTATAGAATTTCCAAACTTTTTGATTTGAAGACATTTCTATAAAAGGACTTCTTCAGTAGTTTCCATGACAGTAAAGGACTTTAACTATTTACTTGAAGATTTGGCCTAAAATTTACCTGATAATATTTGCAAATAAATAAATAAAACAAAATAGAACTGCAATAAAACAAATTATTTCCAAATCAAAAATGAGACAACGCCTGCTTCAGTTTGCCAGATAAAATCATTTCTCTCTGTTTTAAAATATTGGCAATTTTTCTAAGAAACAGAGAAAGACAGTCAAGGAAACATTTTACTCACCAACACTCATCTACTCATTTACTAACATACAAAGCAGCTTTCATAGCTTTAATTAATTTAAGACCTTGTTCCACACTGTGATTTCTGCCAGTTTATTTATTAAACTAAGTGATCGATGTGAACATAAAACTTGTATTTGTTACTGAGAGTCTGTGGGAGAATTTCCCTGAAGAACACAAAAGAAAATCTAGAGTCCTCCAACTAGAAGCTCGGCAGCAGACCTTGTGTGGCTGGGGCTTCCAGACCTCCCCAGCGCTGGCTGTGTCTCTTCTTCAAGATGATGTCCAGACGAGACGGGGTGAAGGAGTAGCTGCACTGCTCGGGCTGGATCAGGTTTCTGACACACAGGTGACCAAAATACATTCAGGTCAAGTTAAAGGACAAAATGTAGTAAAGTAAGGCAGCTGCTCCAAAACCAACCTGTAATTATTATTATTTATAAAATGTAAAAACTTTGATATTTGGGGATAATTCTAAACAATTATGACGATCAAATGTGACACACTGACCAACTGCATAAAGGTAATATTATCCAAAATAAACAGTAAACTTTGTATATTGTTTCAGTAAACTTTTGGCAGGTTGTGTGTGTGAGAGAATTGTTGAATGTGTCTATGCAGCCCTGTGACTGACAGGCAAGCTTTCCAGGGTGTAACCCCGCCTCTTGCCAAATAACTGTTGGCGATCAGCACCCTGCGTGTCTTCAGGATTCAATCATTTTAAGTAATGGTTAATAATAGAAAGCAAATACCATGAAAAATGAGCAGGTTGTCTGGTATGCACAGGAAGACATTCAAACTCTTTTTCTTTTTAATTGCCAATGAAAGATAATGCTTTCTTAATTAGAAAAAAAAAATACAATAGTTACCTGAGTTTGACCTGCCACTTGAAGACTGTGTTTGGTCCACAGTCTGAATGAAGCCGAAGAAAGTTTGCATCACTGTTTAAGATTAATCAAATAATCAATTACTGATTTTGTTTACTTGTTTGTAAAACATTAAAACATGTTGTCTACTGCCTGTCCATGTTAACTACCTTGTCTGGAAGATAAGCGTGAAGTCTTGCTCTCTGAAGATGACCCTAGCTGTATCTCTGCAGATTCCCTTCAGGTAAACATTGACCACCATCAGATCTGTGCCCTTCTCATATGAGTCATTCTTCACCAACTGCAGATTAACCATAGGCTCTGGGGCTGTAACAAGTTATTAAAGATAAGAAAACATTACATTTAGGTCATCGATCCTTATATTTGCAATCTTTGGGTCAGCTTATAAGTAAATAGTCCAAAAAAAAAGATTAAAATATACAAAAAAAAAAAAACCATACAAGTAGACCACAATGAAAACAAAATGTCAGTTTGGGGAGAAATTTGTTTTTTTAAATCACCAGTCAATGTGCAAAAAAAACCTACTACAGTCGAGACCAAAATCATTAGCCCGCCCCAGATATTATAGAACATTTTTCTAAACTTCTTAATGTTTGCAGCATCAATGAAAGTTGATGTAAGCAAACCTTCACCAGGGCTAATTTAGTAGCTTTTGGTACTTTTTCTCATCTAAAATACATTTTTAGGCTTTATATCAAATATAGGAAAAAATTAGGTAGTCAAAAATATTTCCCCCATGTTCCATTTGCTTTTAATACACACCTACAGTAATTAACCAATCATCCTTCAAACCACACCTGTGCAAGATTTAAAGAACTCTGGAGAGGAAACTAGTCAAAGACGTCAGCAAGACACCTGCCATGATGATTGTTGCTGACCTCAAGATGGTTGTCTAATTTCATCAGCAGAGCTAATAATTTTGGCCACAACTGTATGTTGTAGTTCAAACATTGCATCCCTAAACATTGAACCAACCTTCCTGTTGCTGTATCTCCAGAGGTGGCTCTTCTTTGGACTGGTCCCGCTTCTCCTCCTCATCATAGCTATTCTGCTTCTGAGTTAGACCCAGCAATGGACTTTGCCTGGAAGTCACACAGGCAGCGGGAACTGATGGTGCATCTGTTCCGTCTGTGATCTTTTGGGGAATTAAAGTGCCCTGTCTTAGTTCATGATCAGAGTTTCTCTGCAGTTCACTGTCTGTTTTGTCTCGCAGTTTCAGGGGAGAAACAGGGTCCACTGTCTTGTTGAAGCCAGTGGGTTTGAGGCAGTGACCGGTGATGACGGGAGCTTCTGGTTGGCCATCACTGATGTGTGCTGCTGCTTCAGACACGTCTGATGGTTGTTTTCTATTCTCTACCACCTGCACAAGAAAAAAAGAAACTTTACTCAAAGATATTAAAAGACAAATAAATAGCAGGATAACTCATGTGTCAGGGTCTTGGCAGCAACAGATTCACATCATCATGCACTGTACCAAATAGAAAATTAAAGATGAAAAACTCCTTTTAAAGTGTTTGCACTAACAAATACAGCTACCTGCCAACACATTAAGATTTTTCTATCATAATATGTAAATTTGCAAATTTCCTTGATATAATTCATCCAATAAATAATATAATTTTGAAATGTTTCCCTGGTTCTATAGCTATACAGGACCTGATCTCACCTGAGTCCTGGTGGCAGCCACTTCCACTTCCTGATCACTGCCTCTTGTCTCTTCTCTATTATCTCCATTCCCATGTGTCGGCGGGTTTTGAACAATGATTGTGTGTGTGACAGAGGCTTCTTTGCTTGCTGTTGTAGATCTGACAGATGACGTATCCTTTTCAGCCTCTTTGCTTGTCTTGGGCAGCTGTGCAAGAGTTCGCCTGGCAGCAGATTCCTGAGGTTGCTGACCAACATTTGTGGTTGTCTTAGGCATGCTGGCGATGTTTGAGCCAGCTCCACTTCCATTTTTTACTTGTACAGAGTCTGTGGTTGCCTTGTCAAGCAATCTGGTTTTTAAGCAGCGCTTTATACCACGTTCAGCTTTGCCATTGATGCGTTTTGATTCACCGGGTGTAGGTGATGAGGGAGGCTGGAGTTGTGGCTGCTCTGGTGATAGTTTTGGTTTCTCTGATGATTCCAATTTAACAGGTTTAGCACTATTTTTGGTCTCTTTTGGTCTCACCTCCTTCTCTTTCTTGTTTGACTAAAACAGAAAACAAAGATAGATGGTCATTTAGACCAGCAGCTTCCAAATGTATTTCGACATGGCTCATCTTCAATAAACCAAATAAATACAACCTCCCACATCCCTCTACAGTCTTCAATAATAACAAAGGAAGAAACTACTAAAACAACAACAGAGTGGAATAATCATATTTAAATATGCAACTTCCACTCAATCACTCCTTGATACATAAAATAATACATTTTACACATTAATCCATAAAATCATACATTTTATGAGGAAAAAACACGACCTTTATTAGTTTGTTTAAATTCAGAAAAATCAAAAAACATCTGATACAGTTTACCTTAAGAGAAGGCCAAGTGTGAAAGGGGATTTTCTTGTGCAAGATAAGATTCAGGAATCCACCTTTTTCCTTGTACTGTGCTTTGCTACAGGAGGCTTCAATTTCCTCTTGTAACTGGCAGTTCCACTGCCGTCCATCTAAAATAGCAAAAAAAATTAAAAATATAGCGGTAATCAGAGGAAAACCTTTGAGTCTGAGCCGTTCTCATTATTACACTATTTATTTTTATCAGTGTTTCCAAAGTTGTAATTAATGTTCAGGTTATATTCCAGCTTACCTGGGAAAGACACATTGCAGTGTGTATCTGTAAAAGTGGTGTTGATGTCCTCTATCCTCTGAACGCCCTCCCCACAGCGCAGTCGGACAGTCACTTCATTAACATTCTGCTTCCAGTCCACAAACACATCTGAAACAACAGAAAATAGAAGTAATACTAAGATCAAAGCAAAGCAGAACATGCCATCATGTTCATTAGTCACAGAAACAAACAGCTATGATGGTAACATTTAGAAACTCAAAAACAAAACTTGACATAAATAGCCATAGACTGACTAATATATGTACAAAACACAACAGATTGCACAACAGACTTCAAAGTAAAAGCCAGCCTTTAGCAGAACACAATGTCTCTGTAATTCTAACCTTCAACAGTCAAGTCACACCTACACACACACTGCAAGGCAGCAACTTACAAATTCATACAGAGCACACACATGCACTAATATCCCTATCTAGGTAAATCCAGGACACTACTGAATTCACAGTAGACAGAATTGAGCTATTAGAAACAAGATGACTAAAGTTTTTTTGCACCACAGAAACTGTAATAAAACAATTAACAACATATAATCATTTTACTTTCAGACAAAAAGATAAGTCAAAAAAGCTTTGAGGTTGAAATTCATCCCAAAAAATTTTATTTTAAATGAAGCCTAACATGTAGCAGACAGTAATACAACATAAAACACTACACTGCAAAAATAGTTAAACTATTGGACTGCCTTTCAGCTAAAAGACAATGTATATGTTCTGCAGTTGCATTTCAAGTCTTTGAGCCCCTCGACTTTATCTCTCTGACTTAATCGCTCTTGAAAGGTCAGAAGCAACATTCAATCCCTCCCAGCTGGTGACGGTCATATTCCCTGCTGAGCCAAACTGAAGTTTGCTCTCACAGTTGGGGAAACCTTGTTGCTGACACTATTGATAAAGAACAAGCACAAATCCTCTTGGTCTCTTCTGTAAGTTCACAAAATTTTTGTCACAAAGCTCTTATACTTAACATACAGTACCAGCTGCATTATAAAAAACAAGCATTAAATGTTGATTTTTTAACAAGAGAAGATGCTAGCTTTTAATACCAGGGAATGGAAAAACACAAATAAACTCTGAATTTAGAAGACTGTTTAAATCGAATAGACCATCCAAATTTAACCAGATTATTAGCTCTGTAAAAAGAACATGTGTGGTGTCATACTGATGTGTGCTTTCAAACAGCATCATGGAATCAGGAGTGAGACATCATCTACTGTGTCTTAGGAGACACTTCTCAGCTGCCACAGCTCAGAACCACCTCAACTACCCGATAGAAAACTTTACAATGTTGCAGTGGCTTTTAGAAACTGAACTCTGATGACCAGACTTTGGACTAAGTTTTACATAAAGTGAATGTTAAAGAACACTTTCACTTTTTATTGAAACCAAATATCTTGAAATTAAAAGATTTGCGAATTACTTTTGTTGAATAAGTTAATATGCTATTCAAAGCTTATATGTAAAAACTAAAGCAAATGTGTTTTTCAGTAAATGGACTAAAACTATAGAATGAGTTGGATGATGGTTTGGAAAGACAACTTGCTGTGCGCATGCTCAACTCATTTAATCTGATTGAGTGCTTGATGCATATGTACTCATGGCATTATAGGATCATATCAGTTAGTGTCCATGTGAACAGGGATTTGGGAATTCCGATCGACCAAGATTTTAATCAGATTGGGGAAATTTGGCGTATGTAAACGTAGCTACTCTAAGCAACAAAAATCATAATCAACTGACTTTGAGGAAGCCAGCCAAAATGTTCACTTTGTTAAATCAGCTGACTTTACATTTAGAGTACACCTTCATTGGATTTAAACAAGCAGAACAAGGACAAAATATTAATTTACACTCAACAAAACATTCAATCCCTTCTTTTCCACATACATTTACACAGTAGTAAGTTATAAATTAATTCATGATTTACATACCTTTCTTAGCCTCTGGGAGACCCCCATCTACTGCTGCTCTTTTGGCCTCTCTGCTCTCCTGATTGGCCCTGTCCTTTTGCTTCTTCTTACTTGTACTAGAGGTCAGGTCTGAGACATTTTCCCTGCCACTGCCTCCTCTCTGCTGAGCACCATCATGACAGCCCACTGTATCACTACCAGCCACACCACTGCCTTTGCTGCTGGCCATCTTCAGGCACTTGGCACTAACAGGCCGCCCGTCACCGGAATCACTACCACTGCTGGTGTCTGGATCTGAGGTGTGCCTCTTCCTGCCTGGCCCAGCTATCTTGGCGATGATACTGGTCCGAACTCTTCCAGAACAGAATCAGGATGGTTAACAAGGAACGGGAACCTACAACAGAAGGAAGAGTGTTCTTAAATAATCAGCTGGAGGCTTCATCGAGGTGCAAAGATTGTAGCTTTCTGCCTTCACATGGAGGATATACCAGTTACTATAGGCAGCACATTTCAACTGGCTGTGCATCCTTGATGATCTATGGACATAGGCTAAGAAATGTTCACATGTATACATCCATATAAAACAGATTTTTAATTTTAATATACAGAGTCATTGCTAACATTTTTCTTTGAAGCTGACCAAGGTTGGGTGGAGGAACTTGGTTTTAGGCTACACACCAAAGACTTAAAAAAAACAGTGTACCACTCTGTGCACACAAGCAGGAGAGTACTTTAAGAAACTTGAGATGGTTTCAAATGTCAACAATGAAAAGGGGATCCCAAATCCCAAACAATTACAAATAAACAATAAAATGAGAGAGTGCAACATCAAAATAAGCGCTTTGTTTTGGTGTCCACAAATGAAACATGGTCGCCGTCTATTTGGCTGAAATGCAGGTTTTTGAAGGTTTTTTTCTTTATAGTTGCTAACCGCCTGAAAAGTGTCGTTTGTTACATAGCACACGGTTTAACTCTATCACGTGACGGTCACTAGTACTGCACATACACATAAGGCTTTGTCAGTCCCCATTTACTATAATTAGCAACTAGCCTTAGCATTTCGAAATAACTTTTATCAGTGCACTGGACTTTAACCTCCGACGTTAAAAGTAACCGTTAAGGTTTGTTTGACGCGCAACTTACCACGATAGACCCCTGCATATAATAGCAAGGAGTTACTACCCGCAGTTAGGATTGTTAAACGGAAGCTAACTTCAGCCTCGTGCAGGAAAGGTCGTGAAAACAAGCGCTCCAACATTCGATCATGTAACGTCATTAGCAACATGCTAACAACAGCCAAAATGAAACGGCTTGAAATGGCTACTCGATTTAAGTAAACACAGAGTGACATGACATGGTAATTAATTCGTGTTTTCGATTTAAATGTTAAGTTTATTCTGGTATGAGAACAGGAGACTTACACAGCTTTAATGCGGTGATAATTCCGACTGAACACACAATAGCAGGCGACTTCTGCCTCTCCCCGGCTGCTACTGCGCTCCTTTACGGCCTCGACGAGCTGCTCGAATTCGAAACTCCCGTAGTCCACGGTGTTTCTAGAATATTCTACATTCAACCAGGACCCATTTCTGTACACCTTACAACATATTTCTGATACCGAAAATAGAATGCATAACGCGACAGCTAGTCTAGTCTTTAAGTGTCATTCGGCCTCTACGGGGTGAGTCTAATTTGTGGAAACAAATACACTGCAGCCCGGCCAGTCCTTCACTGAGTGCGTGTCTCAGCTACTTCCTGACAAGCAGTCTCACGTGACCGAAACTCCCTCAGTGGCAATTTTTCTCTATAATTGTTTTAATAGATACGGTAAGTATTTCTTGTAGGGCAGATATTTTAGAACTTGCAACAATTAAGTATTCATATTTCATTTAATAGTATATAAATAAATAAAGATGAAAATCTGTTTCTTGTCATTTTCTTCTGCTGCCTGCTCTGTCATTATCACAACAACTGGTTTAGGTGACAAACACCTCTTACAGCAATTGCAGACTCAGTAAGGTTGTTATGTACACCAACTGTCCACCACCAACAACCAAGCTCCCTTGTTCGAAACAAGTGTAATAGAACATCCTTGCAGACCTGAGGGGAATTTGACACTTGAAACCTACATAAAAGGAAGATCAGAGTAAATAAAAAAGCGTCAACACAAACAAATACAGTTTATAAATTTTATCTTTATTCACAAACAATAAACTGTAAAATTATCAGATTTCCATTGGTATTTGTGCTTTGGTGACCATCTCTTATTTTCCTCTGAAATTTTGGTTTACTGTAAATTAAAAACACAAACTATCATGTACGGGCTGCACGGTGGTGCAGTTGGTAGCACTGTTGCCTTGCAGCGAGAAGGTCCTGGGTTTGAAACCAGCCAGTTCAAAACCTTTCTGCATGTAGTTTGCATGTGGGGATTTTCTCCAGCTTCCTCCCAGAGACCAAACATATGCAAGAGGTTCAATGGCAAATCTAAATTTGTGTATGAGTGGTTGTCTGTCTATACAAGTCCCTGTGATGGCCTGGCAACCTGTCCAGGTGTAACCCCGCCTTTTGCCCAATGAGTGTTGGAGACAGGCACCAGCTCCCCTGCCACCCTGAACAGGAAAAGCAGTTAAAGATAATGACTGACTATCATGTGCAAAGTAAATCTGTCAACAATACTGGTAGTTTACAACACAACTATAACTGATCAATTTTTTTTGCTGTAACAATGTACCACAGATCTGCCATCTTCAATCCCACTATACAGTGACTGAGAAACAATTATAATCTGTATGTCACAGACATGGTTTTGTATTTATAAATGTAATTTTTAAATTATAAATGAATGGAGTAGAGAATTATGTTTTTTTACAGTTAAAAAGGCAATGTTTACTGTCATTGGTGAATATTGTAATCATATTTATCTGTGAATGCGTGTGTTGTGTAAGATGTTCATATTTCTTTGGTATTTTTGGATTATCCTCAATTAAATTACAGAGAAAATGCAGTATTTTGTGCTGCAAATAGAGTGTGACAAACTCTAAAAGCATGCTTCAGATTACAACCCACTTATTACAAGGTCATTTGCAGCAACATGCTGAGTCATCCTACATAAAAAGCAATAAATGATCCTCACAAATAAGGGCAGCTTCTTGTGTCCTCGTATACATACAATATAATCATAGCTACAAGAATAAAAAACATACAGTTTTAAAATCAACCAACAGATTGTTTCAGAACAATATTTTCTCACATGTACTTGCATTATTGTTTTTTTCATTTTTTGATATTAAAAACTTAAACATATACATTCAACCTTGCTTATAGAATAAAAATAATGTGCATAAACAAAGCCTACAGTAAATGTGCTCAACAAGAACTTTTACATGTTCAGTTGTAGTTATGTTTTATATTTCACAACGTAATAGCAAACATTTAAACACAAAAACACAGTTTGGATGCATCACATGCACACTGGCTAACAGAGTGATGCCTTTTCTTTTTCAGTTTGATTTCCTGTGTCTGTATCTAAAGGGGGGAAACAGGAGAACACAGTGATGGATGTCTTCTTTCTGGACCTGATGATGTGAGTTACTGATATGTGTTATAGATCTGGATCTGTTTGTTGATGTCTCTGAGGATGCTTCTCATCTTGTCTTCCAAGCCGTCCAGCTGCCGGGCTTTCCCCTCCAGCTTCCTCTGGTTCTCCTCATAGTTTTTCTCCAGGTCTGCATCAACCAGGATTTTCAACAATGGTAATTCAGCACAGAAAACACTCAATGTTGAAAGTGTCTTTTAAGCAGACTGAGCAAACATAACAGCATATCTTCTTCTTTATTGTTTTCATTATTTCATTTATTCTCTGCTTTTGTTCTTTGAACGTTTTTTCTTCCTACCATGTTGCAGTCAGACTGTCAGTCACCTACCGTTCTTATGATATTCAAATATGTTCTTTTAATTGAACAAGCTTTAATTAAAGGTGCCACATGAGTGATTTTGCTCTTCAAAATGTAGCATAAGCCTACATTTATCTACTGACCCAAATAAGAATTCTACTTGTTTTGTTTTAATTAATTTCCATATAAATCAGTGTGAAGTGTTTAACATTTTCACATTAAACTTTTAAATATTGCATATTTAAATTAAGGACCCATTTCTTAAATACAAACACTGTACCTGCTAGTTTCTGTAGCTTGTTTTGAGCATCCTTCAGTAGCTCTTTCGCTTCTTCTCTGAGACTCTCTGCCCTTTTCTTGGCATCCTGCACGGCCTTGGCTTTGCTGTCAGCTCGTTGCTGCACCTCATTGTATTTATCTGTCAGCTGGCCATCTAAAATCTGAACATGTAAAAACAGAAATAAGGTTTTTTTAGTAAATAACCATGTCTGTATTTAATGATGCCAAGCATGTGCACACAGTCACATACCTGCTTGGCTTCATTTGCCTTGTCTCGTGCCATGGTAGCTGTCTCTTCAGCTCGAGCTGTTGCCATGCTGTTGTTGGCATGTTTGGTCTTCAGAACATTGATCTCTTGTTCTAGAGTGCCAAGACGGGCCATGGCATTATCTAGGTCCTTCTCACCATTGGATGTTTCTGACTCAATCTGCAGAGATTACATCAACAGATAAAATGATCTTACTTACATTTCATAAATAGTTTGTTTGTACTAAATTTTTCAGGGTTTCATTTCAGGGTTTTTGCATTTTGCATTTGCACATGTTGAGCAGTTTAAAGCTGTCGCTGTTGATTTATGACTGCACAGTGTTCCAGCATGTGGTGGCAAAATATGTCAAAAATTGGCCTTTATATTAGTACAGTGGATGACGGTTATATGCAGTACCTCGGTGCCCAGTAGTTTTGTGCATATAAGCGTTGTGTGCAATTATCTGTCGGTGGTCATTTGGACTGTAAACATGGGTAGCAGTGTTCAGTAGTGATAACAGATAATCAGAAATGATGTAATAACACAATTACAATGTATTAGGAGAATAAAACGCTCAAACAGAGGGAGTTATATACTCGTAGAGAGGATACACTATGACACTAAGTAAACGGATGAGTAAACAGATATGCTCGCGCGCATAGACGCAACAGTGACGGCACAGATTAAGTTACAGCTAGAAACAGAACAGAACGGTTTTCTATATTGGATATCAAGAAGTCATGATCGGGCACTAAAAACTAGAACAAATGTTACATTTGACACTATTTCACACTGAAGAAGTCAGTGATTATTTTTTGGTGACCGTCTGACAGCTTCAGGCAGATGCGCCAGACATGCGTGCGTAAATGCCAGAGCAGTCTAGTTCCACTCATCAAACAGCGACGGTGTGTGTGGGAACACCAGTGGAGGTGTACAGTCAAGGAACTAGTGAGAAATAGTGAGATTTAGTGAGATGCATGTATGATACTCCAAATGTTTTGTGCTTATACCTGTCGGAGCTGTGCATATAAGAGTATGGATTCTCTATGTCGCAGGAATGTGCCCAGCAGTTTTGTGCATATAAGCGTTGTGCATATAACCGTCGACCACTGTATTATTCTAATTTATGGCCACATGAATAAATTATCAATATTTCCACATGAAATACTGCCCCAATTTAAAAAATTTGGGAAACTCTGTAAAGTGTAGCTAAAACAGAATGCAATGATTTACAAATCTTATAAATCCATATTTTATTCCTAATAGAATTTTAACAAAATATCAGATGTTTATATGGATATTTTATTTTAACATTTTCTAGAAAATATTAGATCAGTCTGAATTTGATAGCAGCGAGTTGCTGGAGCTTTAGGATAGGAATGTTGTCTGATGAAGGATTCAACAGTCCTGGCCAGATTTTTTTGTTTCATGGTGCATCAAATCTTTTCTATCAGTGAAAGGTCTGGACTGCAGAAAGGTCAGTTCAGCATGTGAGCATGTGCATTGATAGATTCTTTCCAGATGTGTAAGCTGCCCTCTCCACGGACACTAATGTCACCCCAGACCATCAGAGATGCAGCTTTTGAACTGTTTGTTGATAAGAAGCTGAGTGGTTCCTCTCCTCTTTAGTCTGCAGGATACAGCATACATGGTTTCCAGACAGAATTAAACCAAATCTGATCATAAAACAGTTTCCACTTTACTTCAGACCATTTTAAATAAGCTTTGTCCAGCGGGGACACCAGCCCATCTGGGTGAGAGGCTTTATACTCAGTCATGTACAAACATTATTTGTTGCCAAATGTTCTTACAGTTGCTCCTGTTCCAACTTTTTTTTAGATGTGTTGCTGCAATCATTTTCAAAATGCAAGTGTTTTTGATAAAATGACTCATTTTAACCTGTGCTAGTCGATTTTCAGTCTCCCCAATGTCAGCTTTGGCTTTTGCTATAGCTTTCTCTGCTGACGTCTGGGCGGTTTTAGCATCCACCAAGGCCTGTTTCACTGTCTCTGCTGTAGTCTTCACTCCCTCAGCGCGATGCCTTAAAAACAACAACATGTTATTGACATAGAGTAGAATATATATGCACTTATGTTAAACCTAACCCTGTTATGATCACCTTGCCCTTTTGGCATCCAACAGCAGCTGCTCTGCCTTGCGAACATCATCCTGTGTCTGCTGCAGGATGGCATCTACATTTGAAAGGCTGCGAACCCGATTTTTGATTTCATCAGCAAGATGTCTGATCTGAAGGGGTGAAGCTGGGATGGAGAGCTGTAGCACATGGTTTGCCACTGCCTCAATACTGTTTGGGTCTGCTCCTTCCTCTGTTAATTATAAGAAAGTGTCAGGGTTGGTACAGGAGGCTGGACAAATATGCAATGGCTTCATTCATGGAGTTGAATAAATACTCACGCATGAGGAACTCCCTGATCTGCTTGATGAGGTCCCTCAGGTTGTTGTTGGAGCGTTCCACTTTGTTCTTTGTGGAGGTCGCTTTATCCAGAGCAGCTTGAGCTTTACCCTTAGCCTCTTCTGCCTGGGCTTTAGCTTCTGCCACCTGCAGAAATGTAAGATGTTAATAAAGGTTATAAAATACATGACAGACTGATGACTGGCATTCTGTGAAGCCACAAAATGTGGCACAAACTGAAGAACTATTACTATTGGTCTGAATATAACTGCAGATTTTTCATTGTATCCCAACAGCACATTAGAAAAAACAGGCAGGCTTGCCACTGTGTTACATCATTTATTTCAATTCCAAAAGTAGTGAGCAAAGAGTGATAATTTGTAATAGAAGTATTTTCCTATTCCTGCATTTCTTTTCTTAGCATGCCTTTTTTAAGTAAAATAAAATCTACATTATTGTTTCCACACTGATGTTTTTCTTGGCCAACAAATTGCTGCAGTGGTAATTTGTTAAATTAATAAAAAAAAATAGTTGTCAAAAATACTACCTCCGTGTCCAAAGCATGTTTGTTCCTAACAAAAAAAGTTTCTTTGTTGTGGAAAATAAACTTAAAAAAAGATTAACTGACTCAATTTATTGATTTTTTTATACTAAATAAAATTAAGCCAGTGAGTGGAATGTGAGCTGCCTAGTATTGTTAAAGGAGCAATAAGCGAAAATTCATAATTTCCATTTTGAAAGAATTCAAAATATGCAATGTGAAGCTCTAGATGTGTAATTCCATCTGGAACATAGCATGAGGTCACACACCATCTCTCTGTGTTGATATCGAGCCTCTTGTTTACAAAGGTGGTCTCCTTCCGCGTGCATGTTCGTGCATGTGAAACTCCGCCTCCTTCATGTACTGAGCGAAGGCCCTCCCTTCGCTCAGTACAGCCGACACACATTGTTGAAGTGAAATGGCGGAAGGCGGAGCAAAGCGTTCACCTGAAGATGACCGGGAACACATTTCATCACCCAAGAAGCCACGGCCAATGACAAACAAACCGGGTAAAGCAAGGAACAAAACCAGGATAAACATTGGTCTTGCTTTTCCAAGATGGAGAGCACTGAGAGAACGAGAGAATTTACGATTTGACTCGGAGCTGGCTTTTCTTCTCCAGTAATGTCGGATTTTGAGGAGGAGGAAGTTTCAGTAGTCTTCCTCAGAGTAGCAGTTTTTCTGAACACTAACAACTAGGAACTTTTGTTTTGGTCTCAATCCTGTACTCAACAGCACACCTAGCGGTGAAAAATCGCTTGTTGCTCCTTTAAGTAGAACTGGTGCTGCAGGGTCAACCTCAGTCACCGTCCAATCTGAAAGTGGGTGGGTCGATCCCAGCTTCTCTCCTCCACATGTCTAAGTGTCCTTGGGCAAGACACTTAACCCCATGTAGCCCCCTGATTTGCATATCAGTGTGTGTGAATGTAACTTGTAGTGTAAATACAGGCTATTTGCCATTCATATAAAAAGAAACATAACTTTGAAACTCATTGCACTCTATGGACATTTTAACAATGTTCTTAGTTTCTGACTTTAGTTGCACAGCGAGAGTCCTTCTGCAAACTCACAATGTGGATTTGATCTTGCTTGCATTAGATAAAAGCTCTGAGGTCTGAAGTCAGAGTAATATTCAAAATCTTACTAACAACAAATGAGTGGAGACATTTCTCACTGATGAAAGAGTTCTTTCCTGAAAAGGAATCCCTGAAGGAGCATTAGTTACTCCAAAACATGAATAGTGTCCAGTTTAAATGGTGCCTTCATACATACGTCATCTCTAGATCTTTTACATTTCCATACCTTATTGAACAGTCCTTGCATTTCCCCCATCGCCTTGTTCAGCTCCTTCTCTGCATGTTTGGCTCTTTCCAGTGCAGTATCAGCTGCTGCTACAGCACCATTACAGTTCAGACCTCCACAGCGACGGTTTCCTTCATCGTCACGGCAACCTGCTCCACCACAAGGCCTCTCTCCACATGGACCATCACCTGGGGCACCACACACCTGTAGGTGAATATTGATATCATATTTTCATATATTATGGAATAAAAAGTTATTAGAAACTTTCAGAATGTTTCTGTTAACAACAACTACTAAAACCTAAATAATTAGAATTGTTGCTCTTATCATTGTGTCTAACTATTAGATGATAGATGATAAACAATTGTTTTTCCACACAGTTAAAAGATAAATTCAGTCAAAATTGAAAAAAAGAGTAAGGCTAAACTCTTGCAGCCAATGTAACTACCTGCCCCTCACATTTAAACTTATTACTTGTGATAAAAAGCAAACATGAGATGTAATAAATCATATAATCAATTTACAATCTAAAAAAGATAATTATAAAAACTTAATTTTATTACTGTTAGCACTGCTTTATTTATTTTAACAAAACAAGATGTATATAAGTTCATGAACCATTTTTTTTTTTTGGTTTGGTTGTTTCATAACAAAACTGAATATTATTAACTGAAACTGAAACAAAGAGAAAAGCATTAAATCTACCTTTTCATTGACCCTCTTCATGTCAAGGCCCTGAGCTTTAGCATTAAGCTCCCCCAGCGCACGCTTATTGGCAGCGTTTTTACGACTGAAGTCATCTTTCTTTGCTGCAATGAGGCGCTCCGTTCGACGGCGTGTGTCTTCAGACTGGCTGACTGTGCTTGGCCGGCTGGTTGTTGATTCATTAGCACGACGCTCTGCATCACGAGACCTGTTGTAGGAGCTCCGGATGCTGTCATATGCTCCTGAAGGAGAGAAAAGCTTTTAACACTTTTATACTGAGACATTTTCTTTACGAGGATCACTCTAGAGTGCAGGATTACTCAGGTGATAACAAAAGGATAGTACGTAGAATAAAGAAAAATTATGTATTTGACGTAATTTAGTTCACTTTAATTTATTTACAGCACCAATTAACAACAAAAGCCATCTCAAAGCACTATAGAACAAGCAACAAATCCAATTCACATTAAGGGGTCCAGATTCTAAGTTAATTACACAGGTGAGATAAATGGTCAAAAGGCAAAAAAATTAAATCTCCTTTTGTTTTGAGCCTTTTGTTTTACCTAAAAAGTTGGAGTTTTTGAGAATATTAAGCTGGTGGTGGAGCTGCTCTGACGTCAGGTTCAGTTCTTTAGCCTCTCTCTCCAGAGCACTCAGCTCCTTGCTTGCATCAGAATTCTTGTCCTGGACAATTGTTAAGTCTCCTTCTAGAAGATTTAAGTTTTCTGTTGTCTCACCAATCTGTGCCCTTCAAGACATGACATGAAGATATTGGCACTTTCCTTCAAAGAACAGATCTATTAATAAAATGATATTCTTCAATCAGGTGTACAGTCAGTAACAGGTGTACCTCAGATCTTCAATAAGCTCCATTAAGGTAGAGATGGATGCAGCAGTGGCATTACGAGCACTCACAATGCCTTGGGCTTGTGCCAGTTTCTCCTCCAAGTCTTTAAAGATTTTCTCATAGGGCCCAATAAGCCCAGTGGTCTGAATCTCATGTGCACGCTCTGCAAGACTGTTGGTGCGCACTGCTAAGTCCTGTTCATGAGAAAAAATTGTGAAAAAAAAAAGTATGGTTAAACAATTTGATTTATTTGGTATTTGTCACTTCAGGATAAACTTTTTCTTTTTTTCAAAGCTACACCTGCACGATACGATCCCAGTCCCCAAAGCACTGGTGACAGGGCTGACAGTTAGGGAACACGCCAGCGAAGCCTCTGGCACACTGATCACAGCGAACGCCTGACACCCCCTGCTGGCAGACGCAGTGACCGGTCACACGGTTGCACTGAGAGGTCTTAATCCCACGCCAGTCACAGTCACAAACTAGAGAGGGAAAATGGTGAAGGTCAGACATTTAGGATTAACTCGCAGTAAGAATTTTAGCATTGATTCTTGTAGTTTCTGGTATTTGTGTAAAATCAGAGAAGCAATTTTTTTAGATGGCTGATAAGCTACATCGACAAAAATAATCATTTGTTATTCTTTGTTAATTCTAAAACATCTGATCTCTTTAACATATCCTAAAAGAATTTATAAAATCTTTGTGTTTCTTACCTCGGCACTGCGTCCTGGGGTCTCCCCAGTAGTTATCCTGACAGTCTGTGCAGGTCTTACCTCCAAAACCTTCACGACACTGACACTGGCCAGTAAACTGTATGATGGAAAGTTAAGAAAAATATTCCCCTGTAACAGTTCTGTAAAGTCAATGTTTATACTGAAGTCTTTGGAAAAAACATTCTTACATTTGTAGATCTTTGAATTATAAATCATCATTTATTTTAATTTTACAAATTATATCCAGAGAACCTGTTGGTTTATATATACTGCAATGTTATATCATGTTTTTTTTAAGTATAACACAGTTTTTCAAATTAGAGATGAAGGAACATTACATTTGCCTTCTTTTTAGGGTTATTCTAGCAAATATCAACACTTATATGATTCTGATATATGCTAATTAATCCTATTCACTCTCTTTCTGAAGTGATATTTCCTTCCTTTAAACTCTCCTTTGAGGGACCTGTCGGCTACTCAGATGAAAACATCACATGATATATTTTTAGATTATGTTAGGCCCTCTTTGGGACAGCAAAATATTTTTTCTTAATGTAAAACCTGCAGAATAATTAAGATTTTAATTTATAACTTTTTTGGAATTTTAAAAAAGAATATTGAATTGATTGTTTTATTTTTAACTAACTGTATTTCATAAATGTCTTACTTCATTACAGGAAGATGTTATGGAGTTGTTGGGATCACAGTTGCATGCTTCACAGCCCCTCCCACTGGACAGATTCCAGTGGTTGGGTGCACAGTGGTCGCACGTCAGACCTACGACATTTGGCAGACACTGGCACTGGCCTGTGGCACGCTGGCACACACAGTCCTCGCGCTCTATGCACTGAGTGCGCTCAGTACCCAGAAAGTTGCATGTGCACTCTAAAACAAAGAAAAGAGACATTACACTGACTTTTCAAACAGAGTCATTTATTAACAGGCCTTATGCAGCCAGAATGTTACTTACTCCTGCAGTTGCGTCGAGAAGCATCCCCAAAATATCTGCTTTTGCAGATGCCACAGTCAGGACCCTCTGTGTTGTAAAGGCATTTCCTGCACTCTCCTGTCTGCCTGTCACAAGCGTCCATGTCTGACATGTCTATATTGTTGTTGCACTGACAAGGCTGGCAGCGACCTCCCGGCTGAGAGGGATTACCATAATAACCTGGGGCGCATTCCTCACACCGAGCACCTGAGTGGGAAGAAATATGGAAATGAAACAAATGCGTTACAATAATTTGACCAACGCTTTCATTTCCCACTATAGAATGATCCAAGGAATTAGATCTAAATAGATCTTTGGATGTGTGAAACAGGTAATATTGGTTTAACAAAGTGATAAAAATCTGATCCGCTGGATTTGGGAAAGTTCAAACTACCTGAGAAAATAAAGTTTTATATAAAGTATGTTTGTCTAACATTAGACCAAACCCAAATCTGTGAAGCAAAGACATTATTGAGTTAAGGCAGAATGTTACTGGCATCAGTTGTGTTACTGATAATCACTCAGGGGGGTTTGGTTAACGTACTGACAACAAAAATTACTAAATGAACAATAATGTTAGTTATCATAGGTCATCTACTTCTCACTGTTCTCCTGGAGGCTTATGTAAAACAACATGGACACCATCTGGCAGTCTGATTTAATTTCTGTTTGCTGGATCTGCACTGTACCTCCCATCAATTGTTGCTAAAGATTACGATACAAATACACAACCAGTCAGGTAATTATTATCTTTTGCAGGGTGACAAACTGTGATGGTCATCTAACAGGTTTTTTTCTAAGTAGAAATTAACAAAATAAGGGTCAAATGAAGGATAAAACAAAGAAATAAAACAGAGTAGGTGACAGGAGAAGAAGAAAGTGTGGCATGTATGTAACGATAAATGGAGTCCTCTACATTTTGTTTGTTTCATTGTTATTTGTAATTTTTTTTAGACAAAATACATACATCTTCTTTATACTTTGGAAAGTCGATTATTTGATTTGATCCTGCAGTGCTACTTGTACTTTTTAAAGTCTCTGACATGTTGACTGCTCCTCATCTCCCAGATGCTCATACAGATTTACTTTTGTAGAATGATTCATGTTCTTGTTTTGAGAACATTTACTCATACCTGGTACAAATTTTGAGTTTAAATTATTTATTAATATCTTATAATTCTATTACGTTAAGCCTAGTTATGCGACTCTGTGGAGCAAACAAACAGACAAGCAGTCAGAGAAAAGGTGGAGAAGATTTCACAGGCTGTGAATCGGATCTCGTATGGAAGTGCACCGTGGCACAGCAGTGATGCTAACACCATGCACGGGTAAGACTGGTGAGGATAAGCATAGGTTTGGTGAATATTTTTTTAAGTGAGAGAGGGAAGAGGGGAGAAGGGGGAGGAGGGGCAACCATTGTTACTCACGCTTAAAAATGGTCGCCCCGGAGCGTTTAACAATCCCTGTGCCAGTAGTACATCCGTTATCATTCACCAGAGCCCAGAAAGAAACATTATTATCTCATTTCAGTTGCAGGCTTTGCCTTTACATGTAAGTTATAGTATTAAAGTTCTAATCCAAAGAAATATTCTTTAGTTTTAAACAATCCAGAGGTGAACTTTGGCTTGATAAAACAGATTACATGCAAAAGTTACTCTCACCCGTAGCTGACTAAGATCTGTGCATGTAGGAACGTTTCAAATGAAAGCCAAATAAATATATAAAAGTTGCAACAATGTGTGCACGACATGACTAGACATAAATTTTATTTAAATTGAGATTGAATTTTTAACATCTGACAAAGAGACATTTAATGCTGAAATTTTAATGTATTGCTGCTTTTTTACATTAAAAGAGGAGAAATATGCAGAAAATCTTTGCTCCAAGTTTCCTACTTGAAAAAGAAATAGGAAAAATACACATAGCTGGTACGGAGCCACTAAGGGAATGAAAAAATATTTCTGGGGGCTCCGTAGAACAGAGCTGGAAAACAATCCTTCTAAAAACTAGCTAACGATACAGCGTTAGAGTGTCTCAAGTTTACCTGTGTAACCTTGGTTACAATTGCAGATAATTTGCCGGTTCCGGTTGTCCTGGTAACAAGATGTAGCAAAATGGCGTCCACTGTTGGGTCCATCTGGACACGGACAAGGACGACACTGACCACCTGATGCTATGCCTAAAACTGGGTTGCCATAGTAACCATTGGCACACCTACAATAATGAAAAAAATGTAGGTGAATTTAAAGAGTCAGTTAGATAAATTCTATTATTTACCTTGCTCCATTTTTGTTGTTTTGATAAATAAAAAGACAATTCTTGTAGATAATGGCTGACAACAGATAAAACTTGTACTGACCTCTCACACTTGTCTCCTCCAGTGTTGTCTCTGCAGCTGATGCAGACTCCGGTTCTCTGGTCACAGTGGTCTGCGTGTCCGTTACAATGGCAGGGTCGGCAGCTAGGAAAACCCCAGTGACCCGCCTGACATCCATCGCAGCGCTGACCAAAAGCTCCGGGACGACACTGGCACTGACCGCTAAATTTGTCACAAAGTCGCGTCACTGACCCTTCCAAGCTGCAGTCGCAGGCTTGACAAATTGAGAAAAAAAGATTGTCAGGGAAAGAGCGAGAGGATTGAAGTGAAAATCATTTTAAAAATCAAGAAGGATAGAAAACAAAAAATTTAATTAAAAATTTTAAACATTACTTGACAAACACTAGAGGGTGCTAGCACCATATTGTGTAACTTATTTGAAGAACAGGACTTAAACCTATATAAAAATAAAGCTACATGCTACTATTGTAAGATGTTTGTAAAGATCTAGAGGTGGAAACTGTTTTTTCTCTCTTAAACAGAGCAACACTTTAGAAAATGCCCAGACACAGTTATTTAAACATTAATCAAGGATCCAGAACCACATGTAAAATAAAGAAGTCAGAAATAGATTTTAAGACAAAGGATTTTCTCACATATGCAGCCAGAAGGTCCAAAGCCATAAGTTCCTGGTGCACACTGGTCACAACGTCGACCAATCACATTGGGTCTGCAGCGACACTGGCCCCCACGGACATCACAAATGGAACTGATGGACCCCTGAGGGTCACAATTACAAGCTGGTGGTGATGGAAAACGGGCATTAAATCACTGAACCAACATTTAAATGCAGTGTATGAGAAATAAGAACCTTAGCGCCTGTTTACTGATTAAATGAAAACTAATATTCAGACGGCATTAACCTAATTTCATTTATCTTGCATTTGCTTTATAAAATGCAGGTAAATTATTTCATCTTTAAATAACTAAAATAATTTTTTACTCAATATATTTGTTTTGCCACAAAACCGGGACAAAAAAGATGAGAAATTTGAGCATCAGTAAAGAGTTCTTACTGTTATGCACCAAAGATCTGCTTAATGAAAACACTTGGTGGTTAATAGTTGTTTATAAAAGTCTGTTAAAATAAAATAATGATTTACTATTCAAATGAAATAAAAGTAATTGTAAGTTTTGTTTGTTATAAAGTCTTAAAAATTAGACAACAAAAATCAAAATGTTTTAATAAACCCTTTTTGACTCACACAGGGCTCCATCATTTATAACAGCTGACATGCTGCTAATTAGCTTTGCACAGGTGTCACTCATTTGTGGGCGGATCACACTCTTTGCCCCCTCTTGGCACCGGTACCGCTCATAGGTCTGCTTTCTGATGTTAGAGGCGGAATCTCCTGCGGTGAACATCTCCATGGAGGAGTGACGGGGCATCAGTGCAATCTGGAGATGAGGTGAGAGAAAAGGTACATGGAATGAAAACTAGAATAAATTCCAAATTTAGAAACTTGAAATAAAAGATTCAAGGATGAAAACTGATCTCACAGAGTCTACGAGGATGACGGCATAGGCTGCTCCATTTAGGATACTGTTAGCATCTTGATAGCGTGTGAACTCAAAGCGAATAGTGTAAGTTACACCTCTTTCCAAGCACACAGGCTGAGGAGGTACCATGAACCTGAAACAACACAGACATTTTTCCCATTTGTACTGTGGTTGTTATTCACACATGTGTGTGAATGTGGATGAGAGTAAATGTCTCTGTTTGTTTGCCACAGACCTGGATCCAGCTGGCAGAGAGACAATAAGTCTGTCATCATCTGGGATGGTGTTTCCACAGGGGCTGCTGGTGGGAATTGGTCCAGGACGGATTACAGTTATTTGCACTTCCTCCCAGTCCCGGGGCATCTAGACAGAATCAGATAGTGGGTTTAAATCAGGGGTGGGTAATATTGTGTTGACAGGGGGCCATGCTGACTTAGTTAAAAAGGGCTGTATATTGAACTGGGAACAATACAAGATTTGGAAGAATTTAGCAAGTTTTTTCTTTCTATTGCTTTAAGAACAAACTGTAGACATGGTGACTATGTTTGGCTGAAAAATGTCACTGAGTTACTCAAACTGTATTTAAAGACACCGAGATCAGATGGAGAATGCTCACGAGTCACTTCTGACCCGCAGGGTCATTAATGCTTTAACTGAATCCAGACTAGACTTGAATAACCTCCTGCCATCATTTCCACACCATAGTAGATAATATGCTCTTTTCCAGGGTGTAACCCCGCCTTTTGATCACTATCACTTCAATTTAAATCACATTGTTAATAAATAATGATTAAAAAATTATAAGGTTTGAGCTGTCAACTAAATAATATTACAACTTTTGCTGTTCACAGTAAAAACATCCATTCAGAGCTCCATGGTACTGCTGTGTTTACTGTCTCCAGCTGAAGGACGATGTCTTCACAGTTTTGTTACACAACACATGAAGAAGAACACCGCTAAATGAATTATGTTCGACTTTATTTTTTACTAGTATTGATGGGAGGCAAAATCCTATTTTCATAAGCTCTAAAAATAATAGAAAAGTATGTTTGAATTTGAATAAAAACAAAAAGAAGCTTTTATTAATCGTCAACACCATCATGATGCTCTTTGTAACCTTCAGTAAGCTCAGAGGTTAACTAAGTCCCACTGATTGTGACAAGGATGTACATTTGTTTTCAATAATTTTAACCCTAAAATTTAAAGCTCAAACACCATAAAACTGGACCTCGGTTGTAAGAAACAGCTCAGTGAGACAGAAGCTCACAGCTGCAACCTACAACCCTCCACCATCTTTGCTGAACTCTCAATTTCCAACCTCTTTCATCTTAAGTTTATCTGTTTGTACTAACGTCCTCCTTGATGTTTTCACCACATACTTTATGCTGCACTTGGGTTTAAATGATGTTTACATCAGTTTGGTCAAGAGCCCAAAACTGTTTGACTTCATTTTACAGAATAATGCATTACAATGAAAACAACAATAAAGCGCCACAAGTGAAAGATTTTTTTGGGGAGTCTCTTAAATATAATATCCACACAGTAAATGTTATTCTAATAATCCATAAAATTCCTATTAATCATTTTCCATTTAGCTTTTTGTCAATAGATGAGAAGGTTATGCTGTAAATTAAAGATGAAAAATGTACACATCAAATACACGCACCTGTGATTCATAGCGGATGAGCAAATCATATTCCATGGAGTGAGAAATGTTATTGATATGAAACTCCAGAGTGCCCTCTTCAGGGACCCGAGCAAACCCTAAACCTGTCCATGATGCTGGGCGACCTGCTTGATGTTCCCTGGTCTCCAAAGTACAGCCCTGAGAATGTTCACACACAAAAAGAAACAGTCAGACACATCTTTATTAAATAATAATAATGAAAAAAATATGAAATATACCTTTGGGCTGGAAATATAATCAACCTCACCTGACCCATTATAGCAAACTCCGCCTCATAAAGGAAGTGATCCAAAGCCATAAAGAAATATCCAGATTCCACTTGCGTACACTCGCGTCCTGTCATGTGACTGCGGCAGCGACACTGTCCACTCTCCATGGAGCAACTAATTAAAGAGCATACACTTTATTTCACTAAATGTTTATGTAAATTGAGATTGTTTTAATAGCATGTTTAATTTTTGCATGTGTAGGAACTATTTAATGTGCCCCTTGTAGATAATAAGTGGAGTGATATGTGGTTTGGGAAGTTCAGTTCTTGGGGTGGCCTGTAAACCTTTTTTTGGGGGGGATGGCAGAGAATAATGAAGAGAAAAACACGTTCTAAATGCATTCTGTAATTGGTAATATCAAACTTGTGTTACATTACGAAATCTTTTGAATCACACTCAGAGGCAGCAGACAATACAGCCTTTCTGCGATAAACACTTTGTCAACAAAAATGTTCCATGCTGATGAGCATGTTGGATAATTCATCATTTATGTTTTACTAAAAACCAAAATACCTTATAAGATCATTTTTGATATAGTTTGATGAAAAGTTAAAAGGTGGTTTGGATCAATCTGAAAAATCCCTGATTAAATAAATCACTATAGCTAAAGACTGGGAAGGGAACTAAAAATATCTCTGGATTCATACAAATGAAATCAAATGACAAGAAGCTCTAAATTCTGTCACAAGACTCACTACGTCACACTGTCGTGTGTGGAGCAACTTTAATGTCCCAAACATCAATGCAGTACGTAACGTGTATGAAGAGTGTGAGTTGTTCACCAGTAGCATGCTATGTGCTTTTACACCTGCAGGATCTGTGGAGGAAGTCTACTGGGTGTGCTATCAGCATCAAACATGCTCCCATAGCTCTGTATAACTGGTGTCTGTGGGGAGTGACAGTGGAGGAGCTGATTGATGAACTTTTTTATGTTTATAGGTAATGTTTTAATATTGTTGTGTTTAACATCAGCCTGCCCAGGGACTACAGGTGGAAATTAGCACATGTGCTATAACCTGGTACAATGCATCTCTCCTTTTGGTTAATGTATATTGTACATTTTCCCTGTTACAAATAAATACAATAAAAAATAAATAAAAAAATAACAATGTCCAAAAATGAAAAAGAAACAGAACAGAGAACACAACATGCAGCTAACGTCAACATTTTTAAATTGTGCAGGAATCTGGCTCTGAGTTCTTTTCTAAATAAGGATCAAAGTCATTTTAAATTGTTGACTGAATGGCCTTTTATTCATGCCAGTGGATTCGTGGTGGTCTTTCATCTGCTTTACACACTAACCAAAAGTCTAAGTGCACTTAGCTAAATGCTACATTTGCCTTTAATGCTATTGATGTGCAGCAGTAAAGAAAAACATGCTGCCTGCAAAAATACCAATACAATAATAAAAGTGCATGACTAATGTAATGAGAAACAGACTGCAGTTTTGTAACTGGCTGATAAGATTAAATTGTGGTACATTAACCAAGAATGGCAGCTTGAAGCTTTTAACTGATATACAATCTTTAGACCTGCTAAGAGCCAATCAGAAGAAAGAAAAGGTTGTTTGTTAGGAATGTAAAATAATGATAATTGTCCATCAAACTTGTTTGAAAATGCATAAATTAATCAAACTTTAACTTGTGAGCAGAGTGATTGTACAGACAGTGTCCTATAATTATTAGGGACAAAATGATCAGGTTATATATTTTGATTTTAGACATGATTTTGGCAGAAAAATCAGATCATTTTTAGAAAGTGAAGGAAATTATACAAAGCAGTTTGGCATTTTGTTGGTTCGTCTCTGTCCAATATGCACCAGTTATCATGTTATAAATAAAAGTATCTGTGAGAGGCCTCCAAGCTGTTTAAAGAAAGTTAAACAGGTTTTGATTTACTGACTCATAACTGCAGCTTCAGCAGCACTCACTGATTGTCAAGCGCTCCTCCGATGTCACACTCACAGCTTCTGCAGCCACTCTGGTCATGACTCAGCCCCCAGTGTTCTGGCTACAATCACAGGATGACAGACAGAAACTAGATCAAAAACAATCTCACATTCTGAGAGGAGCATCAACTAGTTCAACTTAAATAACGAAGTCATTCATACTGTTTAAACCTAATAAAGCATCACTTATGGTTCAACAGATTATTATTAGTTAATTAATCTATGTATTAGAAAAAAAAATTTAAACTATTCAGGTTTATCTAAGTATTTTTAATGTCATTTATAAACCAGTTCAAGTCTGTGGACCAGCCAAGATCCCAAAATTTTAAGCTTTTAATATCCAAAACAACAAAGGCAGAAATTCCAACCCCAATTATCTCTTACAGAAATGTGTAAAATTGCTTATAAGCCAAATAAACAAAAAATAAATTAAGTGTTTTTTATACTGTTTTGTTAAAGTGTTACCAGAAATATTCTATAGGTGATCATTTTGTTTTATTTTATTTGATTTCTGAACATCCTTTTCATTAGAATCAAATCAAACTTGATGCTTCTATCGAATTCAAAATGAGCTAATATTTTCTAGGAGATGGTAAAATATTTGTTTCAACATCTGAAATGTTGTTTATGTTCTACTGGAAAGAAAATGGATTCTTGAGAAGTCTAATTTTCTCAAACCCTAAAGTAACAAAATCTATTCAAATGAAAATATCACACATGAAAATTGATCATTTACTTTCCACAGCATTATCCACTAAATATAGTTCCATCCATTGTGACCATTGTTTTAACAATTGTGCTTTATGAGCTTATCAACAGGACATAATTTCAAACCCAGTCCAGGTCTGACCATTTTAGGACTGCTGTAATACCACACCAACTGGACAAGCCTCAAATCCCTGAACTAAATTTAGACCAATGACCCGGGCAGGAGCCACATTCCTGCCCCTACTATTCCTGGCTGAGCAGGTTTGGGACAAGAGGTTAAATTTTAACAGGAACCTCATCACCACGTAACAACAGGACTTTCATCTGGAAGGACTTTTTATCTTAAAATATGTTTCATTTTTATTTAGTGATTTAGGAAATGCTTTTCTTAAACTGCTATGTAAATCCTGCACAGACTGAGAAGAAGAAAATAAAATATAACCTCTGAACACTTTACTTTCTATTTCAGCCAAGTCTAAAATAGTTTTAGTGATGTCTTACCAGACATTGGTCACATCTGCGTCCGGTGACAAGACGCTTACAGATACAGTCTCCACTGAATGGGTCACATGGAGAACTACCTAACACGGTTCCTCTGTGGTCACACTGACATGCTGGAGGATTAAAGAAAAAAGAAAAGTCAGAAAAATCACCAAAACTGAAGAGATGAGATGCTAATTATTGGATTTGCTCAGCAGTCTAAAATTATCCTAAAACCAGGTCTGAACTCACGTTGACAGCCTTGAGGATTTTCTGCACTCAAGCCAAAGAAACCAGACTTGCACTTGTCGCAGCGAGGACCCTCAACATTGGCCTTGCAGCGGCACTGACCTCCCATCATCCCAAGTGATGAATCACTGTGGCTGTCACACATCCCACCATTCAGTGAACCATGAGGGTCACAATCACAAGCTGCAAAAAATAAATAAATAAATAAAACAAGTAAAAAATAGGTTAGATGCAAATATTTCTAATATTAAGCATGTAAGATCTGATATCTATCATTGGCCTTTTAGAACAGATGCAAACTGATAATCTTGACTTTTTTTAAATGTAGGCTGGGCTTTTCTTGTTTTTAGAGGATATTTCATGTCTTATCTAAAAAGCTTTTTCAGTTCTCATCATGAGACTTATGATAACTAAAAAAAACATTTTGGATGAGAAGTGACACATTTTTAAAAAACAAGAAAAAATCTTTTTCATCTTTTTGGCCTGAAAGATCATTGAGAAAATAAAATAACAGAAAAACATTAAATGATTCCTTTAAACTGTTTTATTGATCTTTTATGACGCTTTGCATTACAGATCCAGTTATCAGCTTTTTATGATTCAGACACTCACCTATACAAACCCGAGGGTCTCTTGTATCTCTGGTAGGGTCTTTGTAGTAAAAAGGTTTGCAGACCTCACAGTTGCGTCCCATTGTATTGTGCTGACAGTCATCACAGACTCCACCGCTGGTATTTCCCGTGGCCAGATAGACCGCCATGTCAAAGTGACACACGTTTGAGTGGCCGTTGCAGTTACACCCTACAAGAAAAGACATATGCACTTCAAGCAAACTACTTAGAACTTATAAAATGTTTTTTCAAGTGTTAAAAATCCCCTTAAGAGTCAATCAAAGAAACATAAAATCATATCAATTATTTAAAAGTAGTTGGTTGTTTAACGAGATAACAGTTCTGCAGAGATAATGTTTGTTGGACTCACTCTTGCAGGCGTTAGAGTTGCGCCCCTCAGCCGGCTTCCAAGGCTGGTCATTATAGAAATCATCACACTGCTCACAGTTTAAACCTTTTGTGTTATGATTACATACACATCTGCCATGAACCTTAAAGCAATGAAAGGGAGAAGTATTTCATAAAAGCACATGGAACAAAAATATGAGACAAAGTGGGTGAATCCTCATTACTCACCATTCCTTCAATATCACCCCTGACGCCATCAATGGGGGCACATTCGGAGGCGTGGCCATAGCAAAAGCAGTTGCCACGCACGATAAGCTCATACATGGCGTAGTAATATTTCTCTTTGATTTCAGCTCTGGGGTCCAGCAGGTTGTCTCCAAGTGTGTGAAGTTTGGTGAAGTTAACTCTCAAGTTGGTGATCTTCAGCTGCCCTGATGGAAAGAGGACGAGAACAGAATGAGAGAGGAACTGACAGACAGATTACAATAACCTGGCGATTTATATCTTTACTAACCTTCACTAATCGCTAATATAAAAGTCAGTATTGAAGTTTTATTCTATATTCTTTTATTCTAATTGTAATAGGATTTTTAGTTTTTACAATTCTTCTGCAGTTTTGTGATTTATTTTATCCAACTGCAATACACATGTGGGGGGGGGGTTAACTATACAATTAAAATCAGACAAATCGTACTATGACTATATTTACAGCAAATACATTTTATCTGAACTAAATCATTTTGTTTTTATGAGATTTAAGTTGCCTTTGTTTTCTTTTAAACTTATTTTAAAGATATAGCCATTTCCAACAAGACTACTTGTTTTATAAGTGGTGAAATATGAAAATAAACTTGGTATATTTATGTTTCTCTGACTGAACATATTCAACTGACTTTTTTTTTTTACTGGTTATAAAACAAAGACGTGACCCAAATGTTGTTTGGGGACTTCTAGACAGATGGGAAGTATTAAAAAGCTGGACCAGGATGGGATGTGGTGTCAGGATGGTTTCCTGCATCAATCTGCACTTTATCTTCTTAAAGTATGTGAAGAAGACTCGGGAGGAAGATCACCTCTTCAGACAGACCTGTCAGTCTTTATGTCTTATTAATCTTCCAGAGCAGCAGTGAGTGGAACATCTTCTGCTGTTACAATCCAGCTGTTAAACAGAAGCAGTCTGTGTGCACACTAATACACATGTCAGCACATTTCACACACAAACTATTTTCTTTTCACTCTTATATGCAATTTCTGAAACGCTCCATCTTCTTCTGCTTAACTAAACCAACAGGGAAAGAAATATATATCAAAGAGTATTTTGGGAGTTCTCGTTACTGACGGATCTTCCTTTGACATTTAGAAACATTTAACTTTACAAAGTTTTCTATCATTAAGGAAAAAAACAACAACAGAGGCATCACAAGAATATTAATCGAGTGTTTCATGGGAAAATGTTTCTTCATCCAAAATCCCATCATGGCTTCTCTGGCTTTATCAGCAGTAACATCATCTCCCTCTAACAGACAACAACCAATCCCTACGGCCTCTAAACACAACACTATGTTGCTGTTCTCGTCATGTTGTGATGGTGGAACAGAGAAACAAATGCAGCAGCTTTCAACCAGCTAGTGGCTGAAACTGAGGCTAATATACAGTCATCACTTTGAATGTGTTGACTTGGTTACATTATATCACTCATAAAGACTTTAATACTTCTTCCAGCTTTATGTGTGATTTATTCTCCATTGTGGGGAGACTGCTAAATAAATAGATAGTTTTATTAATTTTTTTGTAAATGTAGGGCTGAATCTGGCAGGAAGAATCCAACTACCTGGAGCATATGAATGTTATGTGTATGAAATAAACCCAGTTATATGAAATATTGAACACTGTAAAAGATATAAACATGGCACTGGTGAAAAAATGTGATTCACAGTATTGTAACACCATTAATGCAGATTTGTCCTTTCAATCCAGTTCTTTTCATAAGAATTTGAAAATAGCAAAAGGTTTTACCACTTCTTACAAACAGGGATTTTTACTTCTTTCAAACTTTTCAAAGATTTTAGAAAATGTCTTCAAAACTGGATGAAAAGATTTATAGTGGAACAATAATTTTCTTGACAATATCATAAAATGGTTTAATTCACTGTGAAGGGGTCAAAGGTCTTTCTGTGCACCAGTTCCACTGACATATTTTATAACAGAGTATGACCACCTCAGCTGCTGATGCATTGGAAACAACGTTATGGTTTCTGGGAAACACTCTTATGTCCTGCCAGTCTAAACATGAGGATGAAGACAAGGCTGCGTGGGAGAGAAACAGCTGTTTTTCACATCTCACTGTCTTCCACACAGCAGGGCCATGTTTCACACCCCAGAGAGACGGCCTTTAACAGGCTGTAATGTGTCACAGATGGATGATGGCGGCTAATTGTGTCGGTTGAACTCTGATTTAGGGTAGCAAATGTCAAAAGAAAAAGAAAAAGCAAGTTTTTTTTATATTATATGGCTTTGTTTAACTTTAGGGAAATGTGTTTGTATTCTCAATTATAATTCAAGCATCTTTATGAGAGTTGAACATATTAACATGTTTTATTATTCTAAGCTTTAAAGAAAACCATTAAATCAATTCAAAGTATTACTGTGCATCCTAAATGAGTATAACATTATATTTGAACTAATAAAATCCATATTTTATGAATTGTTAAACAGGTAGAACAGCAGTGAACGCGACCTACTTTGGATGTTGGGGCTGTATGGGTCAATAATCCTGATGGATGGATCCAAGACTCTGTAGATCACCTAGACCAGAAAATACACACAATTCATTCAAATTACTGCAAGAAATGACTAATGATGAATCTTCATGCTAAATAATATGACATGCCTAAAGACATTTAATCACAGCATAAAAGGTGTTTGTGCTTTCGGGATCAGAAAAAACTCTTTTCTCTGTTCATGATTTACGTGTACGTACATACAGTATATATATTTCACAGTGGACTGCTATCTGTTTAAATTCTATTAAATCAGTCACAAAAGTTGTACTCTATACGTTTCATCAGTAAATATGCCAAAGTGTATGATTGCATATATCAGCTTGTATTTCTAATGGCTTGTCTTGTTGCTGGTTCTAAATGCAGACTTATAAGGCCTAAATGCAACAAATTCCATCCCTTAAATTGTTTCCTATATTTATAAGACTGCCACCAAGTGGAGTCAGCTTGTTATAACACGTATATGCATTATTCTAAAACACCACAAAATCCATAATAAAGGATATTCCATCTCTTACCTCTCCTTCTGTTGATGGCTCAATGTCTGAATAGCGTGACTCACAGATGACATCATTGATGGTACGCAATGGACCCTGGGAAACTCCAGGAAAAGCGTCAGCACAGTCATGAGCAAAGTAGCGATAGATTTGCCAGGTGCGACCAAAATCTGCGGAGCGTTCAATAAGCATGGATGCTGGACGAAAGGTCTGCAGGAGAAGAACGCCAAAACTTTTTTAATGTATATCATTATTCAAAGGATTTTTAAGTCAAAACCGTCTTACCTTGAATGTCATAATCAAATGAGTAAAATGAAACTCTGCCTCCAGATCCAGCTGAATAAATACATCCGACTTTCCTGAAACAAAAAAAAATGAGACAAAATCAGAAAAACAAACTAAAGTCACAGAAATGCAATGCAGTTTTTCCCATTTGGATAATACATAAACAAGATTACTGGCAGTAAGTGAAGTAGCAAACGTGATTTTGTCTTGACAGGAAAAGCCACTAAATACTAGCAGGAGAAATTTAGAGGGTAGGTTGGAAAAGCCCACACATTTCCAGAGCCCTTAATTTGAAGGATGACTCTACACCGACAAAACTTTCCCTCTTGTTCTTTGAGCTTGTGTTTATAACATCTGCAGCACACTGCAGGTTCTCCTATTTCTGCATACCAGCATATAAAAAGTCTGATTTCTGTTTGTGCACATATGCAAAAAAGGATTCAAATAAATTTACAACTCAGTGAGAAACTTTGCAATTGGATGCATTTTACTGTACAAAGATTTAATAAACTAACACAAATCAGTAGCTAAAATAGTTACAAATATATCAAAGAAGAAAGAAGGTTCCATTAATTTAATAAATAAATAACAAAGAAGGTGAAAAAAACAGATTAGAATTCCACTTGAAGCCAACAAAGTGTTTAATCTTTCTATCAGAGCCAGATTTATGCCATTAAGATAAAAAGTCTGCAAGTTTCCAGTTATTTCATGAACACAATCAAACCACTGTCAAATAGGCTTTCTGTGTGCACCATGAAAATGCCACACAGATGGCACAGAAAAGTAAAAATAGTCACTTTACTTCCTGTACCCCTTCATCTTCTTCAGTTTCTCTCTGGTTCTATTCTCGGTTTTAGTACAACAGCACTCTGTTACTGCATGAGGACTTCCAGACAACTGAAATGGCTCTTTGGTCAAAAGAACCAATAATTCACTGTAATTCATAAAACATGCATATAATAGTTTTTATCTTGTCAAACCAATATGTCTCATTTTATCTTAATTATTCGCTCCACTTTTACTTTTATCTGTGAGTTTGGATTGAACTTTACTTCTTCTCCTCCTTCCTGTCTCTCTGATGAGATGCCACAGCTGGACCTACTCTGTTATTAAACTGATCTGGAGCTGGTGGGAGGATGTTGGACACAGTGTTTTCATGTGGAAACATTAGGCTGCTTTTAAAGCAGCTACCAGTGTTTTTATGCTTGTGGTTGCAGTAAACCTTTATAACATTTTACTTTTTAAAGTTCTTCCCTTCGACAACTGAAGGATCTTTTTCCTTCGCTGACTTTTAACTTTCTTTTTCTTTCTCTATTCTGCTCTCAGATATTTTTAAATGTTACCATACCAGCTCCCAAAGGCTGCAACCATTAAAAATCAATTAAACAGCTTTTTGAGAAGTATGAAAATATTAAAACACATTTTTTGATAGATTAGTTTTTGGAACGACTCTGCCATCAAATACCAAACATTTGTTTAACTAAGGAAAATAACTGGTACTTTATCAGAATGATGCAGCAACATGAAGAACAGCCCAATAAAAAGAAAACTAAAACGTTATCTACTCAACAATGGTTGCTGTAAAATTCCCATTATAGTACATGACTGATGTCAAACATGACGTCTGCTACGTTGAATTCATTTCTCCTCTTAAGTCAAAAGCCAAAGAAATTTCTCTCTATGCAGATTTTCTTATAAATTTTAGTTTGAGGCAAGAAAAATGAACATTTAATGCTTATTTTCAGTTAAATTTCACTAAACTGAAGGTTTTCTGAGCTGTTAAACTAAATCAAACACTGTAGAACAATGATGATCATAATGTCTTCTAACCATTCTCAGACTGCCACCAGGATTTTTTGCGGTGAGGTTTGAAGGTGGTGATAACATTCTCTATCCGGTGGTTGATGGTGTTGTAGACGGGGTTGTACGGTCGTCTGGAGTCACACTCAAAACACTTCTTCTCCTCCTGTAGGACAGAATCACATCAA
Organism: Pachypanchax playfairii; assembly: GCA_006937955.1. Classification (NCBI taxonomy): domain Eukaryota; kingdom Metazoa; phylum Chordata; class Actinopteri; order Cyprinodontiformes; family Aplocheilidae; genus Pachypanchax; species Pachypanchax playfairii. The sequence goes on along the minus strand of SSNP01000025.1, from coordinate 3,106,787 downwards.
ACAACGTGACTTTTTTTTTTTCTACCTGTCTGGTCTGGCAAATTATGTATATGGAATTAAGATCTGAAAGGAATGTTGGGACAAATTTACATCCCCAAAAGAAGCTCTATTAATCTTATTGGATTATTTTATTTGTTATTGCTTTATTGGCATATTTGTTTTGTCGTTGTTGCATCGCCAGCGCTGACAGGCAAGGAAGAAGAGAAGGGTGAGAGAGAGAGAGGTGTGTGTGTTAGTGTTATGTGTGTTTTTGTCACAAGAATTATTTGATCATGTCGGGGGTTTGCACCACTGAAACACCTCCCCCTCATCCCCAGAGGCAGATCGGGAGTAATGTGCCCCCCAGATCTGGTTTAATGAAACTGGATCATTTCACATCACATGATTTTACCTGTAAGTGGCTGACAATGCAGTAGGGCTCTTTTCTTATCATGCCACACGTGGATGAGGCCTTCAGGTTTTTTTCCCTTCCAACCAATAAGTCACCTGTTGCCGGGTAACAGCTGCCATGGGCACAGCCGTGGGCTTGGTTGGGCTCCTGGCCAGCTGCAGCAGCCAGGCCTAGGAGGAGGGAAACAGGAAACACATTATTGTGAACAGGAAGTGCACTATTTTCAAACAGAGCACCCATTCATGAACAAGAGTTGGCAAAAAAGTTAATCTAATTATTAGTACCTTTCTTTCAGCTCTAAATAGAGACATCAAAAGATTTTCTGTCTTCCTGGTAAATAAAATCTTCAAGTATGTGCACCTCAGTATATCTGAGTATCTCTGTCTAGTGCTGTTACAGTACATTGATAAGCAACTGTGGCCACATTTTAGCTGTAATTTACAAGATCTCTCCTTTAAAATGATGTCATACCTGCAGTTAAACAGCTACTGCTGATTAAGATCCAGACAACATCCACAGGCAGGAGGGATTATTTTAGATTAACAAACTCTTTTATCATCAGGGGTCCAAAAGAAATTACTTATGGTATGAGTCCCCAGCCACCAGTGAAATCCAGGTCAAAGAGAGGTAACCTCAGCGTGAATACCATGATTTATAAATGAACCAAATTTAGATATAACATGACATGAACACAGAAAAAAATGACTTTTCCAGGACTGGCACTGATATTGAAAAGAAGCAACAAGAGTGTGTCTGTTCAGCAGTGGCGCCACGGTGTGACTAAGTAGCCGGGCTATGTGCGGGAGTTAAAATAAACCTTATAAACTTTCATGACAACCAGCAGCAGCCGTTGAACATTCCACCGGACATCCATGTGAATTTATACTCCCACGTGCCTCTGGGACGTGTCTATCTGCTGGTTTCCATGTATGTGTTGCTAAGAGTATTTTGGTGTGAGGAATAAACTGTGTTCTTGCTGTCAGTCTAGTCTGAACATAACAGGTGTTTCTCATTTTCCCTTATGACAAAAAGAAAGCTGCTACTCTGCAAAACATTCAAAGCATCCAACTCAAAAACATATTCAATAATAGTTGATCTACTCCATCTACTTTTTCTTAACATAAATCTTAACATTCACATCCAGAAATTGTTAAAAAACGTCTATTCTGAGTGGATGAAAAGCTCAAGACAGAAAGTATTTTGCAGGGTTTGTACAATACAATACAATATTTGTTCTGAGCTCAGCAGGTATGTTTGTCAACTCAGATGACTCATGCCCATTCATTTCAAAAGTTCTCAAATCACACAGAGTTTTTCTCTAGTCATGAATAATCCAGTAATCCTGCAGCTTCTGCATGGTGCAGAACTGTTGCTGAAACACAAATTATTTTAATAAAGGATGGATGGATGGATGGATAGATGGATGGATGGATGGATGGATGGATGGATGGATGGCAGCTGTAGCTGTCAAGTGTTTTCTGCAGGTCTACACTCACTGATTAAAGTACAGTAGGCAGTGACTATCAAAGCCGGTAACAGTATCAGGCTAGATGCAGATATGGATCCTGCTGGGAACAGTACTGAGCAGGATTTCACATGAACACTCACACAAAAACAAACTTAAAAAAAAAAACATTTTGGCCAGACATTTTAACAAGTGTCTGGGTCTTGCCATGCAGATGAGTTTATCACACTCCCAGTCACACCACAGCACACCTGTGTATCTATGCAAGCACACAAGCGCCACTCTTATTCACTCATTTATAAGTACAGTATAAAGGTTAATGGTGAATTTCAATATAAAATATGGACTTTCAGCCTCCACAGAAGACAAATCTTAGTGGTTTTGATCAGCAAGACCTGATGAACATATTTCATTATCAGCTAAAACAAAACAACAACAAACTGAAAGAGTCCCGATAAAGAAGTCTGTGCTGAAATCACCTCAGTTTTCTTTATCTGTCTGTGTGACAGGAAGCAAGTCTGAAAAAACACATTTCAGATGTCGACTGCAAGACGTCTGAGACAAAATGCAGAGCATGTGTCCAGACAATGATCCATGCAGACACAACATGATATCTGTTCTGGAAAACGTTGGCACGCTCTCAAACGTCTGAGTGTGAGAGAGAGAAGAAGTGGGAGGGAGAAGCAGACATTTGATGTGATGTATAATCACTAGGTCTCTTGTCTTTAATCTGTGTGATTCTGTCTTCATTGGTGTGAGAATTAATGACAGTCAGACAGATTATTGCTTTTATGGGGGGGAGGGGGGGGATTCTTCATATCTATTGAAAGAGAGTCAGGAAGTAATGCAGGATGACAGCTGAAAGGACTGTGGAGCTCCTGCTGCCTGGTGTTTGTTTATAAACTCATGTAGCTGTTCAACCATCCTGAACAGCTGACTAACATGTTCTGTAACCAGTTATTATTTTGTTTATTTGTACACATTTAAGTTATGTGCCATGCTTATTACAATCTTCCTATTATGTCACAGGTTGCTATGCTATTAGTGTATTTGTGGCTCAAAGTAACAAGAAATTGATATAATTATACTCAGACTAAAGGAAGGTGAAATCTGATCCTTCACATGAAGGATGGTAAGTGGCAGTAAAGCCTAGTGTAGTCTGCAGAGCTTTGATTTTCACAAAAATTAATCCCAATCCAGACTTAAAATCCCCTAAAGTGAGCTCACAACTTTCAAATTCACTCCTGATTCAGTCTGAGCAAACAGATAAAAAAAAATATATATATATATAAATAAATAAAACAGCCCACACGAGAAACTCACATCTAAACATTCAGAATGAGTCACTAAGTATAGCTAAATCTGTTCTTGTCTTTTATTTAAATATAAACTTGTTGCATGTGATGGATCTTTTCATTTTGGGATAGCCAGATCCTAAATGAAAGTTTACTGCAGAGCAGATCCCACAGATTGTAACAAGATCAAGTAAAAAATCTAAGAAATAGCTGCTGTCTGTTGATGCTAATTTTATTTTTTCTCGCATATAATAAAAAAAAAAAAGAAATTAACATTTTGAATCAACACATTTTAGAAAATCCTCATAAATACCCACACAACAGATAAGCTGTTTGACATTGACATGATGGCAGATGTATGCTGTCTGCATGGTTTCACCCAGCCATGAATGACAGTCTCTTGTTTGAATTGAAGTTTTTACCAACCCTCAGAACAGAACAGTAGATGGAAACTAGTTGGTTTGTTGCATCTGCTTTGTCACCCATCTGTAGTCGTTTTATTCCACAGAGTAAATAAATCCTCCAGCTCTAGAAACGAGTGGAGTGAGATATAACATCAATGTGACACATTCCTGTGGGACAAGCTGCTGGGACACAGTTTACTGTCACATTTAGCAGCATAAAAAACAGAGGAAGCAAAAACAAACAGGCAGACAAGAACATGCACGCGCACACAAAGATGTGTACTTCCTCTGACAGAATGTGGGTGTAAAAATGCAGGAATATAAATAAATGACAGAAATAACATAAGATGGCAGCATGACCTGATCCAGCATCAGCCAGTTCAGGACAGTCAATAGGAAAGTTTAGCATCATTTTAATACAGGCAACTAGAAGGCAGCACCGATGTGTTCAGCACTAACACTGAGACAGCTCCTTTAGGACCCAAGCAGAGAAAAGTCAACAAACTTTATTATGTTTAACTCTTACTAGTTAATTAGTTTACCGTCTCCTTCTCGATGTCTGTGTGATCTCTTTGTTCTCCACTCAGCTGATGGAGGGTCAGCTCTCACAACCAGACAGGGTTTATTTACTTTTTTAATAAAGACAGGCAGTTTTTGCCTCTAAGCACTCTTTTCTTTACACCCCCACCTCCTGTCCACCTACCTCACTGCCACCGTCCTCCCTTAAACAGATCGTCAATTATTTTTAATAAAACATCTGCAGCAAAATCGACTGGATTTAAAGAGTAGAAATAAACAAAAGCCTAGTTTATGACACGTTTCACATGATACCCTGTTTTTTGGGGGGAATTTTTTTTTTTAATGTATTTATTAGTCACTTCTCAATCCTTTAGATCCCAATAGTTTTATATTGTGTCACTGTCTGATGTGGTCTCAGTGTCTGACACGGTTACAGACAGTTACAGACGCTGCCTGTTAGATTAACATGGCATGACACTGGGAAGCAGCTGGTCACACTGGAAGACACATTCACATTCTGGTCCAATCCTGGAAATGTCTGAATCACTCCAAAAATGAAAAAAGAAAATGAAACACAGACAGCAACAGGTGGGCAGGAGACAGAGCAGCTAATAATGTTTATCAGCCAGAGAACAGGAGATGAAGAGTCAGTGACCATCCTGATGTTCCTCTTTCTCACATGTCTGTAGTGGCTAAATGATTCTAATTTCATCTTTAAGAACTTTTAATAAAGTCTGGAAGGAGGGTAAATGTTGGGTTCTCTCTGACAAGCTGCCTCGTGTTTAATAAATCCTCTGAAAAACAGGCACACATGGACAGCAGATGTTGGGTGCAGCCTACTGGTGAACCAGCTTGTTGATCTGGTAAGGGATCGGGATTCTGTGTGTTTGCGTGGCGCCCAGCAGCTGCTCAAGGAGACCTGGACAGCCCCATTTTCTGTTTGCTAATCAGAACCTCTGATGACAGAAAATCTGGCTCGATTTAGTCAGAGGTAACCACAGAACACATGTGAAGCAAGACATTGCATGTGCTTGTGCAGGCTGTGCATTTAAAATAAATTATCTATGTAATCACGTGTATTTCTAACATTTTTACCTTTATTTTTTTTTCAACATGTACTTAAGAGTGTGAACAATAAAAAATCTTAACTGGTACATCTGCCACATGTGTAATTGAGGTCAAAGGGCAAATACTCTCTATATTATTAAAAATACACAAGGGACATTATGAAAGCTGAAGCATATTTTCCCATTGGACTGGAAGTGGTAACAAACCTGTATATATTCTAGAACCAGGTAATAAAAATTATGTTAGATGTTTTATTATTTATTATTTAAGAATAATGAGAACAAGAACTAAAGAACAAACACCATTAAGCAAAAAACTTCTTTATGACCATGACTTATTTCTTTATCTGGAAATTCAAAGGCAAAAAACTAACAGCACATTCACATGGAAAAGAACTAAAGGATTTAAAATGACAGAAATTTGTGGCTTCACTATAACAGATCTTTTTCCAGAGAAACATAAAAGCAAGATTTATTTCAACAAACAAAACTTCATATTTGTTTCTGTGAACAGTAAAAGCAAATCTTTTTGACAGTTTTACAAAATGCATCTAATAAAAAAAGAAAGTGACAAACATCATTTTGTACTATAAACTCATCAAAGTAGATAAAATGAATAATAAATAAAACAGTAAAGTCCTGCTACCCTTTTAGCCGAGTCTATTAAAAACTCATTTTCAAAAGAGAAGCTGTCTCGAGTTTACAAGCTACTAGTCTAAATTAGTTTTGAGTGCGTGTGCGCTTTAGACTGTTGTCTACGACAACACATGTTTAATTTAAAAAATTAAATGAATATGACAAACATGAAATGCAAATGTCCCTTTTTTGTAATTCCTCTTCTTTAACATCTTGATTCTTCCTTTGCATCTTTTCTTTCATTCCTTTCTCCTCTCCATCCTGTCTCACTGCATGATCACAGTCATTAATGTTTGTCTGAAATTAGATAATTAGATGTCTGAGAGTTCTTTAACAGGGCGCACTAAAAACAGACTTGTTATCAATTTGGGTGTCTGGGCCTGGAGCTTGTAGCAGCAACAAATGCTTTTTAAAAACGCTAATTATTCCCAGTTAAAAAGTACCAGCAGATCAGATGTCTGAGGCTGTAGTCAGTGAGTCCAGTCAAGAATAAAAAGTACAGAACCTACAGCATGAAACTGAGAGAGCAAATCCAATTCATTAAATTGTGAAAAAGTCATGTTTAGCATCTTTAAGGATATCTGATACACCTCAAGCCCTGCTTCACATCATCATGACTGATTACAAGTACTAATAACTTGGAAAAACCTGAGAAAATTGGAGCAGCTGTTTACAATGTTTCTGTGAAAAAAGTATTCCTCATTCATGGAAATATGAGCTGTCTATGGCCAAAATAAGCTGCTTTTAAATCTATGGAATTACTTTTGTTTGATAGTAGGTGTACTGTGGGATAATTAAAGATGTATGTGGATTACACAGTGACCTAATAGCTACATTCAGCTCCAGTCAGCTGTATATAACATATCTGTTTTTATAACTGCCGTACACCTGTTCTCCTACACTGTTCACAACTGTACCAGTCACACCACTCCTTTTAATGAGACCTGCTCCATTTCCTATTCCTCCTCCCTTCCTCTTCATCCTTCCCCCTTCATTCCTCCTCCTCTGCTTTTTATCTCCACCTCCTCCTTTAATCCAGAAAAGCTCCTGTCAACAGTACAGAGAAACCTATCTCACCACCCTTTCATATGACAACTCCCCCACTCCCTCCTTTCTTCTCACACTAAAGTCTCTTTTTTCCTCTCTTTGTTCACACTCTATCAACCCTCTCTCTCCCCTCTCTATTTTTCCAGCCTTGTTCTCCCTATTTGTTTCTAAGGCTGGTGGTTAGAAGGCTTTACCACACCATTGTTCTGGTATCTACACATTTCCGGAGGCTGATGCTTGCAAAAACCCCGGGACCACGTCCCTCTGGCTCCTGGTGCCGAACCTACTCTCACCTGGCCACACACACACACACACATCTGAAGAGGCTGTCTGTAGTTCAACAAAGCCCAACTTCAAAACACACACCTACATGTATGTGGACACATACCTGGATATAAGGAGAACTACGGAAGCTGCATTTGAGTTTATAGGATGAACCCTGAACATCTCTTCTGTGGATGTATTACTCTTTATTTATTGCCATCTCATGAATTCATCAATTTAAACAATTTAATAAAAAAGTTTGCCAATTTCTAGTTAATAATAAGAAAGCATCATTATCCTTCCAGAAAACAAAAACATCAAAATATAAAAAGAAAACATAAAGTAGCTGATTTATTTAGTTAGTTTATGTCATCAGAATGTCTTTTCACCCTTCTGTTTTTTTTTCTGTCATAAAACACAAACTAACAGAGAATTTTATTTGTCTACAAGCCAATTAATTCTGACTCATGCAGACCCAGAGCTTTGGAATTGACCCTTGACCCTGCAGCTCATCTTCAGAGGCGCTGGGAGTCTGGATGAACAGCTCACCTTCACTGAACTGACACAAAAGTTTTTTAAGGCACAATTTATCAACGTGAAGCTCCAAAACACATCAAAGTCTGCCATGTCTTTTATCTTGTTTCCTCTGTTATTTTTCTTCAACTAACATTTGTTAAAAAATTCTTTCAGAAACATGGCAGAAGTACTTTTATAAGTCAGTTTCACCCTATTTGTTAAATATTTATGTGAAACTATGCTCCTTTGTGAAATTTAAAACTTAATGAAATTTTCCTAAATATTACTACAGTAAAAAAAACTTTTAGTACTTTCCAACATAATCAAACAGGTTTAATTAAAGTTAAGCCTGTCCTAAAACTAAACCTAAACCTAAAAATCCTTAAATCTGTGACCTGAGTCTTTCAGAGGTCAAACTTTAAGATTTCTGGACTAAGCCATCTAATCCATTCTGTCAACAACAGAAAGGCCACAGCAAGCACTAAAAAACCAGCATGTGGTTAGACGTTAAAAATATAAGGGGAAAAACTTACAATTAGAAATTCTATTAATAATAAAGGATACCATATTACTTTCATTGTATACAAGACATTGAATATGAGCAGTGAAAAAAAAGCTGTTCTAGTTTGGTCTGAAACCTGCAGCCAGAGCAGAAGTAATGATGAGTGAAGGAACACCCTGGGTGCTAACAACACACACTAATAGACTTTAACTGGTACAATAAGCTCATTGTCTTCTAGCTGCAGGGAACAAGTCATTAGGATGCATTTTACTCAGAGTTATTATTCTGTTAGATTACAGGACAATTCTCTTGTTAGAACTACAGCTGTAGTAAAAAGAATCCCATTTTACTTCTGCTTCAATTTATTTCTATCCCCCACATGGACACGTTATACGAGAAGACGGACATGATTAGATCTATAGGTGTGAGAGAGACGGCTCTATTTACAGATTCAGCTGGCCTGTTTTAGGAGGACCATAAACAGGGTGACACCACCTGTAGAGATGCAGGGAGACAAACCACGATGACAACCCTGAGGGCACCGAAGGCCCTAAAAAAGAAACCCCTGCTATCTAATCTCTGTGCATGGAGACACAGGGCTCCCATCAGTCTACCATCCAACATGTTCCTGCAACACCCTCTGAACATCTTATACAAAAACTGATGTTTCAAGCCAGTCGGTGTTATGGTAAATAGAATAGAAAGACATGTGAGTAAAACAGGCAAAAAGAGCCTGTTTGTAACACAATTTCCTTTTTTTCGCTCCCTTTAAAGTGTAAAAACTTGAACTCAGAGCAGAAAAATAACAAGTGAGAAACATTCTTGTTCAACTGTCTTGAAACAGAGAGCACATGACAGCAGAAGAGTCAGATACATCTGTCTAATCTCTGTAAACTTTCAGCATCAAAAAGCCAATCATGAGATCCATATTTTCCAGAGAGTAGTTAGAAAGCCCAGTGACCTCCAGGAGACACTTGTTGGCCCCTTATCTGTTCACTGAATCACTTGTGAGGATTTGTTGTGCAGCAGAGAACTCAGACTGGGTGGACAGTCGACTTACCACAGAGGAGTATCAACAGTGAGGCTTGCATCTCTGAGAGCACATCAACACAGGAGACCTCAGTTTGTTCTGAGACAATACAGACACAAAAAGAAATGTTTACATGTCACTTTAAGAAAACAAAAGGGTTTATGAGCATCCATAACCTCCAAAATAAAGAAGATTGTCATTTAAAAACTGAGGTCATATTAGACTGTTTTTATCCAAAGAAAAAAACTTTGTATTTATATTTATATGAATTGATTGAGTTTTAAAGTCCCTGTCTTTGAGAAACTTGTGTGTTTTAAAACCGATTCATTAAAAGATGAAGTAAGTGTTTTGTTCTTCAGCAGCCTTACGGCTGTGTTTCACCTGGAGAGATCATGAAGGACAGAACCGGAACTCACCGTTTGGGTCCCGTTTCTGATGTTCGCTCGTGTTCCGAAGGAACCAGTTTCCTCTTGGCCACTTGTTGCAGAGCTCCCAGAACTGCAACGGAGCTCGGCTGTAGATGAGCCCCAGATCCTGCGACTCGGAAATCCCGGGCTGGACTCCCAGACCCGGGGCGGATGAGTCAGAATGTCGCCGGTTCGATTCCCGAGTGGGTGGAGGCTGTTTCATTTCACTTAATTTTTGTTTAATTCAGCACGTGGCCCAGTTAAAAGTTTAATATTATTCTTCCTTCTCGTCCTCAAACACAATACTTTCTGAAACATCTTCTTATAATATTGATCATTTAGCATTTTTGGTTTAGACTAAATTAGACAAGTACAGGCAATTTTCTTCTCTATGAATTATGAAATTAGCAACCAAATGATATCTTTAAATGTTAATACAATAGTTAATACAACTGATCAAAAACTGTCCAGGTTATAAAAAACTGAAATGCCATTGTCACTCTTCTAACATCTGATAGAAATCTAAAAGAATTATTAAACTGGTTTGTTCTGGTTTTTATTCTAATAATGTTCTGAATGAAGCTGATTTTTGGCTAAATCAAAAAATGTGTTACTAAAGAACGAGGAAGTCAGAACTGTTTCCTTCACTGAGTTGAAGTCAAATAAATCAAAAGTTTGATACATGATCATTTTCTTGTAGCTTTTTTTCAAGATATAAATATATAGTTGCAATATTGATTTATCTAAAATGTTGGACAAAATCTTGTGAATGTGTCTTAATATAAATTTGTCAGAAATGTTTTCCAGTAAAAATTAATTCAAATCTTGTGAAAAGAAAAACAGTGACTGATGACAAAGTGGTTGTTTAACATGTAGTTTCAGTGAAAAGTTGAACATTTTCAGAAAAACTGAGATTTTCCTTGTTATAGTTTTTCTGCAGGATCCCATCACATGTTTTACAACAAACCCAAGTGTGTGTGTGTATGTGTGTGTGTGTGTGTGTGTGTGTATGCCTCGGAGCAGGAATGCTGTCTCCCTGGTGGACGGATTAGATTCCCTTTGATTGTCTTCTGTGAGCAAATCATGACTGCTCACAGATCTGAGACGCTCTGTCTGCCAGCTCATACCGATCTTGTCCTGCAGGTGACTGGAACAGTTACACTGACATCATAAGCAGGTGTTCCTGTGTGTGGGGCATTTTCAATCCTTTTTCTTCTGAGCTTAAAACATTTCATGGATTTATTCTTCAGAAGTCATCTCTACAGGACAGATACTGTTGTGTTTAGTGTGGAACACACATCTGCCAAGTGCAGATGAGCACTATCTTTGCTGCACATGAGTCTAAAGGGAAAGTTTCAAATAATCCACAAAATAACTATTTACACTGAGCAGATTTAAGAAGACAAGTAGCACAAAACAAAAGTATCTTCTGATAGCTTTAAGATGATTAATCTAACTCATGAAAATCAACATTCTTCTAAGTTTTTAATCTCTATAAACAGCTGCAGCTCTGTCTGACATGTGCAGGTGTTTGATCCCAACTCTCAGGAGTCTGTGCTCTCCTGATGACAGTTTCTGTCATATTACACATTCCCTGTGCTGCTGGGGGACAGCCTTTCTTTGCATGTGCTCAGAAAGCTACAAATAATCAACAAAAAATTAATTTCAAAGCCCATTTTACACTGAGAGCAGAGAGACAATGAGTTAAGAGTCAAACTGCATCTGTTTTCAGACTTCCAGCCCAGTAAAGTAAAATCCATTTAGCAAATAGTTAATGTGTCTGTATATATTTTTGCTTTCTTTACAGAAGCTAGAAATAATACAGGTGATGTGTAGAGGAAAACATCTGGAGTACAATAACTGAGGCAGGTGTGTAAGTTTGAGTTACTGGGGTCATAAAGGGTGAAAACAATCCAGGTCCTGGAGACTGCTGTATGTTTTTGTTGATTCCCTGCTCCAACAACCCTAATGATAACATTTCACCATCAACTTCTACTGAAGCCTGTTAATTACTAATTGGTTTAGAAAAGATGTGTTAAATGAGAGAAACACCTAAAACATCCAGGTTAGTAGCCCTCAGTGGCTTGGACGTCACTGCTGAAAAAAAAAAACTTCACAAAATAAAATAACAAGCAAAACAAACCCCAAAACTCTAATAAACAAATGAAAGATTATAAAAACAAACCATAACACTGAAAAGATTTTAATGAATTAGAGCCAAATAGCCAGAATTGAATTGTAAGATTTGTGTGTGTGTGATGCCCCCTTGTGGCAACACATTCAAACAACATTTTCCCCGCAGAAATAAAGAGGAAACATAAATTTAGATAAACGGTTTCATTTTTATTTTGTCTTTCTTACCACTTTTCCAACTGAAAAACTCATAAAATACATTTATTATTCATTCTAAACAACAAGCATCAAATTTAATTTCAAGAATCAAACCTTTCCACATTTTTATATAAAGAAGGACATTGTACATGACAGTAATGTTGTCAAATCACAGCAAAAACACTCAATAGCACATTTGGTCAGAGAAACTTTCTGATAATATATCTGGTATTTTTATGCTGTTAATTACACACAGAATCAAATAAATCAATATTTATGGTCAATACAATGAAACAAACAACCTCCACAGGTAACTCACCTGTTGAAAATAGCTTTAAGACCAACATCACACAAAGGGATGATATCCAGGAGTGAAAATGTACAGTACATGAACAGATGAAGGCAACTGTGTGACATAACACTTAACAGGTAATGTGTAAAACTTGAAATACAGTGAAAGAATGGAGGCATCTCCAGAGCAGCGTTTCATTTTACTGGTAATGTTTGTCTGTTTCAGTCACCAGATCAGACATCAATCTCCTCTAATTCAGCAGCAAATGATACACAGAGAATTTATTGTAACATTATTTTAACAGTTAACAGGCGGTGTACTGCTGGAGTTGATCCCGGATCATGTCTCGGACATCTGTAGCATTTTGCTTGAGATGGTCCAGCTCCTCGCGCTGTTTTTGCATCCGTTCCTCGTTGTTTCTGAACTTTTTCTCCAAATCTGCACAAAAACAAATAGGAACTGGGATTTACTGAGGGGAAAACCAGGATGTAGAGCTACAAGTGATTTCATTTGAAGTGAATGCAGAAACCTGAAGAATAAATAAATCCTGTTACATTCAAAACAACACAAAGACTTGCAGAGCAGCTTGAGCCTCACAGCATGACGATTATTTCCAAGTATTCTTCAACAGCACAATCGCTTATTCACACTGAGATAAATTACATTTTTATTAGTGGTTTTCAATTCAAGCTCTTTAAATAAATCAGTAGGTCTCAAACAGAGTTCTCAACAACTAATGAGAAAACTTTATATTAAACTGACTGTGTTTTACTTTTATTACAGGTTATATAATATCTCATTAAGGAAAATAATATAATGTAAAAGTTTTAAAGACATTTAGACTTTGATTGAACCTTCATATTTAGGTGAAATTTATCCAGGAAATATTTACCATGTGGTATTTTAATGGAAACTACCTTGGACCAAAAAAATCTCTTAATTGTAAAGAAGATATATAAAATACAAGGTCTAATTAAACTCAACATTAAAATCCTCTTCATCTATTACATAATTTATAACATCAGGAACATAATGTTCATTTTTTCCAGTAGCAAGAAAAAACATTTCATAAACTAAGAACAAACAGGTGGCTCATTTCTTAACTACACTATTGGACACATCAGTATTTGGTATAAATGCTTCATTCCAAGGAGTCTTTCATGGTTTTGTTTGTTGTTTGTGCTAATTTTAATTTTAAATCTTGACAAGTTTGAAATGTGTGACTCAAAAATAAATTTCCCAAAGGATAAATCTGGATTAATAATGACTGGGAGCTTGTTTTACTCACTGTTGAGTAGTTTTATTCCATCCTTGGCTTTTTTCAGGAGGTCTTCTGCACTCTTCTTCATATCTTTGGCCTTCTGGTGGATGTTGTTCAGATTTCCAGTCTCCCCGCCGAGAGACTCCACCTTAAGCTGCAGCTCATTGAACCGTTTCTTTGTGTTGTTAAAACTCTAAGAGACAATATATACTGGTTAGAATTTATTTGTTTACTATAATCTCAATTAAAATATATTAACAATAGAGATTCGAAACACTAAAGAATAAAGAGATAAAATTAGAAACACATGACGATCCATAAACAATCAGCAGAAAGATGTTGTGATACAAACACAAAAAAACACAAAAAAAAGGTAAATAAGGACTTGTGATTGATTTTTGGGTACAAAATCAATCTCTCTGAAAGAGTGAGTTTATTCACCTGATCTACTAAAGAAGCTTGGTGAGTGGCGTTGTTAGCCAGCTCTAAAGCATCCTTCGCCATCTGTCTGTTCATCTCCGTCTTGTTTCTCAGAGCTTCCACTCCCTTGGAAAGGTTGCTCAAACGCATCATGATGTCCATCTGCTGGTCCTCCAGCTGCTGCAGGTTTTCTTCCAACTGGAGAACAACGAGGCACGTAAGAGAAGAATTAAGAAGAAACATCACAGAAACAAAAACAGTGTTCTACAAGAACAGGCTCAACTCATTTGTTGCATTTCAACACATTAATTAAACTTCTCATGCATGACCAGTAACGCTGTACCTGGGAAGTCGTGTTCTTTGTCATGTTTAGATTGTCGCTGGCTTCCTTCAGAGCTGCTCTCGCTTGTTCTATTGCTGTTTCTGACACATTCAACGCTTGCTGGGTGTTGTTGACCAGATCATTGACTCCTACGGCTCGATTCCTAAAAAAAACATTAAAAAATAACAACAAAAATCAGACTAAAGTGTCTTTTCCTACCATAGAATAATGATGAATTATTGCTAGAACCTTGAATACAATTATCAAACTTGTAGCAAAGTCTAATGCTAGATGAAATTAGAAATTGTTATTTAAATTTGAAAAAGTAAAAAAATGGTTTTCTAAGTTGTTAAAAACAAACTAAACTGGGTTTAACTGATTGTGGCCACTTGAGGTCAGTAGATAGAAGCTGCTCTGAGATTCAGCTTGTTATTATAATATTTCATGGATCTGAGTGAATGAACTGTTTTCTGTCTGTTTTTTCACACACAAACTGCAACATGAGACTTTTTGGTGACTCCGTGTTTCTCTGGGATCCACTTCATTCAATCATTGGCTTTTATTTGTTTTGAATCTTTTTTAACCTGCATGATGCATCTTCACATGTAAGACAAAATGCTGCACTGTTAAGTTAAATACTGTTTTGTTCTGTTTTAACTAGTTTATTAACTGATAGTTAGCTTTCAGGTGAAGATGCTTGAGGTAAATCTATAAAACATCTGCAGGAACATTTCTTTTTTTGGGGGACATTTTTAGAAAGATTCTGTTAAAGTTTTATTTTTTTAAATTTAATGTTAAAATAATTCTAAAGAGTTTCTAGTTAGTCTAATGCTGCTAAGTTTTATATTGAGGATTCATTCAGTCCCAGTCTCAGTCTTGGACCGGGTCTTACTTGGCATCTTTAGCTGTATCAAGCAGCTCCTTAGCATTTCTGATGAGTTCTGAGGTTTGATTTACAATCCCTGTGACGTTGGTGAGGTTGGAGAGAATGTCCTGGATCTGCATGATCTTTTTGTCCAGAATTGTCCTGTTGAGCGGCAGCTGGATTGCCAAGACATGCTTAGCCACCTTTTGAATGCTCTCAGGATCTGCTCCTTCCTCTGAGAAGCACATAGGAAACAGTTAGAACCAGTCAAGTCAAATTTAATTATAGAGCACTTTAACAAACAGTATGACAGCTGACCAAAGTGCTGCACAGTAAAATGGAGAAAGAAAACAAAATAGTAGAATACAACAACAAGTAAATACCACAACATCAGATGAGATAAAAACAGAAAACTCCTCCACACACCAGTGAGGAAGTCTCTGATGTCCTTAATCAAATCTTTAAGCTCCTGGTTGTTTTTCTCAAAATACTCCTTCTTCTTCTTGGCTTTCTCCAGTGCAGTCATAGTCTGGTTCTTCACATCTTGTGTCAGAGAAGCTATGTCCTGTATCTGAATATAAGAAATAAAACCATAAAGAACATAAACATCTACAGCTATAACAGATCCAGAATAGAAACTATATCAGCACCTTTGTCGCAACTCCGTCCAGCTCCTTGCTGGCAGCATTCAAGCTGTCTGAGACATTGTTGGCATCATTAAGTGCTCTTAGAGAAGTGCTCACTGTTCCATTGCACCCCTCTCCGCCACATACAACGTTACCCTGATCGTCACGGCAACCCGCGCCACCACACTGGCTTTCAGGGCAGCTGCCATTGAGGCTGGAGTTGCTGTGACCACCACAAACCTTAAAGAAGAGAAGGTGATACAGATTACCTCAACTACTCAGAGAAACTAAGACACCTCACAATATTTTTTAGTACAAGTAAAATATGCTTTTAGTATTTTTTTTTCAAATTCAAATAATCTATAATTACAATTGAAAACAAACAACTTCCAGATAGACTTTTATCTTTGTATGCTTTAGGTACAGTAATAATTGCTAGTGCAATAATTAATTAATGCCTAAACTTCAGAATCAAGTAAACAGTTTTGAATCAGTCGGGATTCATTTGACTAAAGAAAAGCTGCTTTTCTTTTTAACATTCACAAGAGCTTTAGGTCTGGCCATTCTTATCTACACATCAAATCAAAAAAATGATATGAAGTCATTTGTCTAAATATTTATTTTGCTTTAGTTTCAGTACAGCAGAACCTCATCATGGCAGTTTGAATTCTTACTGCAGCTCAGCTGCTTGTACAAGATTCTCCTGCCAATTTTCCTTAATTTCCTCACACTGCCTTGTATTATATGAAATAACTCTATTAGCTTCTTCATCTTATCTTACAAAGCAGAAGTCCTAAACATTGTTCATGAATGTTTTCTGCCACCTCATGGTGATAAAGAAGTTAAAGGAACTCGTGCTCACCTTGTAACTGAGATTCTGGACATCTTTACCAACATCATCAGCCTTTTGCTGAAGCTCATTTAAAGATGCGTTCTGAGCAGCCAAATCCTTGAGTAGCTTGTCTTTACTCGCATTCAGCAGCTTCTCTGTGACTTCCCGAGTAGCTTTTGACTGATTAACTGTAACCAGCACTGAGGAGTTGCATCTCTCTTCAGCCTTCAGTGACTCCTGATAGTACGTCTTCACTTTCTTAAATTGATCTGAATAAAAAAGACACATATCAGTTATAAGTTGTTTGTTTTTAGTAAGTTTTGTTCTGTGACCAGTCATGTGGTTATACATCTTATTGATGTGATTTGATGCTGAAACCTTCACAGGCTGAGATTGTTACCTGCAAACCCTGAGGTGAGGTAATTATCCAGCAGCTGCTGTTTGTGGGTGACAGTGGCGTTGACATCTCTGAGTTCCTGCTCTAACTCATTCAGGATACGATTTAACACCTCATCCTTCCCTGTTGTTGTGTTTACCTCTCGACCAATATCCGCTAGACGTTCATTCATCAGAGGAATCTCATCACTGAAACATAAGCGGGTTTTTGATCAACTTAAACAACTGAATGTTAGTGGGATTACAATCAGCCACTCACAGTGTGATTTCCCCACCTGAGGTTATCGATGCTCTGTCCAATCAGCTGGTGGATCCTTTCGGTGTCCCCTGTACTGATCAGATCCCGCACCTGATCCAGTTTCTTCTCCAGCTCCTTGATGCGGGTGTCCCCATCTCCAGATGTGACTCCGTTATCCAGGATCTTCTGTATGGTGTACTGGATGTAGTCCAAGTCCCTTGTGATCTGGTACACATGTTCGTCCCACAGCTGGAAGCACTGATGACATCGGACACACCCGGGGAAAACGCCGGTGAAGCCACGTGCACATTCATCGCAGTGCCTCCCCGCTGCTCCATCCCGGCACTCGCACTGTCCTGTCACTCGGTCACACTGGGCACTTTCTGAGCCCATCGGATGACACTTACACTCTAAAGGAAAACAAGGCAGCAGACAAACAGGAAGGCATTGAGAAAATATATTTATTTACTAAACAAAAATCACAGAAACCCAGAAGAAAACTTCAGTCAACAAATTAAAGAAGTGGATCCAAATGCTCCTGATTTTATTTTCATCTCGTCTCCACACACTTAAGTTATAAACTCAGTAACAAAACAGAACTGACATTTAATCATGTGTCTTACATAATGTCCATCATTCTTCATAGAAAAATCAAGTAAGACGATGAGTTACCTTGACACTCCACCTGCGGGTCTCCCCAGTGGAGCTGCTCACACTCAGTGCATCGTCTGCCTCCAAATCCTGGACGACAGTGGCACTGACCTGTGAACTACAGAGAAGGTGCTCTGTTAGGATCTTTGTCAACATTTTCAGGTTTGTCAGAGTTTAACACGCTTCCTCACCAAGTTGCAGTGAGTTCCCAGAGAATGCTGCTGGTCACAGTCACAGGGCTCGCAGCCTCCATCCTGACCGTAGTTCCAGTGGTTTGGGGCACACTGGTCACAGTTGGGGCCAGTAACGTTCTCTCTGCAGGCACAGCTTCCACTCTGAAGGTGGCAGTGACACTGTCCATCATGGCAAGCAGACTCCATAGTGCCAGCAGGTGTACAGGTGCAACCTGGGAAAAGTGCATATGATGCACAAATTGTAGAATAAACTTGATGACGTTTACATACACACAGTTTGACAATATCATCTATGGCCTCTGCACTGATATAAAAACTTTTATCAAAACAAAGTAACATGCTTTAAAAAGAATCTTCAGTTTATTTAAGTTTATAAATATTAGTTGTAATCACTCACGTCTGCAGTCTTGGACCAAAGCATTGCCAAAATACCCATTTTCACAGTGGGCACAAGACGATCCATCAGTGTGGTACAAGCACCTCAGGCATTGACCGGTTCTGGAGTCACATGATCCAGGATCCTGGGGATCAATGTTATTGTTGCATTCACATGGCCGACACTGCCCTCCAGGCTGCTCAGGGTTGCCATAGTGACCAGGGCCACACTGATCACAGCGGGGACCTTGGAAAGGAGCAGGTAAACACTTAAAGTCAGTGAATAGTTTTCAGTTTGATTGCACAACTTATGTGATCTTGTAAAACTTATATCCAGAATAAGTAAACAAGATAACCTTAAAAAAACAACTCTCATAAATCTAAGAAAAGCAGAGCAGTATGTGACAGTGTAACATTTTGCTCACCTGTGTAGCCTTGTTTGCAGTTGCATATGATCTGATCAGAGTTTCTATCAGCCTGACAGGAATGTCCATTAAAGTGACCTGAATCAGGGTAACCAGGACAGGGACAGGGGTGACAGTGGTCCCCTGAGCCAAGGACTGGGTTTCCAAAGAACCCATCGATACAGCTGAGGTAAATAAGAGAGATATGCAGGTTATTATTAACATCCTGCAACATGAATCAAAGAGAAATAAAGTTCAAAGATTGATTCATCTTCACCGTTCACAGAGATGTCCCGTAGTCTTGTCCCTGCAGTCTCTACATTCTCCTGTTCGAGGGTTACAGAGATCTGCATGACCATTACACAGACATGGTCTACAGCTGGGGAAGCCCCACTGGCCTGGTTGGCAGTCTGAACACCGACGCCCCATTGCTCCATGTCGGCACGGACATTGACCCGTGACCGGGTCACACTGGTGACTCATGGAGCCCTCGGCGTGGCAGCTGCAAGCTAGACAGGAAGAAAGAGAATTACTCAAAGTAAAAGTTTAAAAGGTAAAAAAAATAACTGTTTAAATTAATATTTTAATGTCTGAGGTCATTTATTTAAAATATAAACATTGTTCCTTCTTATGTGATAAAGCAACAAACAGATTAGATCAAGTTCATTCTACTCCTGCCTTCCCCAGTCAAGGCCACAGAACTTGTATTTGTTGAAACATCTTCACAATCAGTTCTGTGTGTCATTGGGTTGTTGGAAACAAACCCTTCGACCTTGGTTTCCTTTAAAATAATCTGCTCTTGCATTCCTTAACTCTGAAGAGAAGCCTAATAAATCGGAGACGCTCATCCGAAAATGGAGTTTCACAGTAAATAATTCAAAGATGATAAAAAATACTTCATTTTATTCGTTCATCAATAATTTTCCTTAACAAAATGCCAAATTAATTACATAAAAGCTTTAGAGTTCAAGTGTTAATAAATGTACACTTACATGTCTAATCTCCCTAAAAAATATCTATTAAAACTTCATACGTAGCTTAAAATAAATTTTGGGCTCCTTTAAAGACTCTTTTTTACCTTTTCAGCAGTGTTTTTATTCAACGCTCACTGGATGATTTATCTCATTTACTGTGTTTCATGACTATTTTAAAATGTGACTTTTACAAACAGACACTTTTGTATGTCACCTTCCATTGAATTGGAATAGTGGTTGACTGCCTTCCAGAGGGCCGCTGGTTCAAACCCATGAGTTCCAAAACTAAACCAAGTCCCCGCCGTGTCACTTAAAGGTATCGTGTTCTTTTCATTGACAAATTCTTTCGTTTTGCCTTATCTGTCTAAAAAATGTTCTCCCAGAAACTTTATCATTATGTCATTTGTAGATTAACTTTTTCTTGCCCTCATTATTTTATTTTTTTATTTTTATTTATTTAACCTTTATTTCACCAGGAAAGTCCCATTGAGGTTAAAAACCTCTTTCTCAAGGGAGTCCTGGCCAAGAGGCAGCAAAAGTTACAGGCAATTTACATATTACCAATTATACAAAACAAATAATTAAAAACAATTACAACTAAAAGAGGACATCTCAAAATCTCTCACTCTGGACTTAAAACCGTTTAAAGAAATAAGTTGCAATAGTTTCCAGTCTCTCTGCAAAGAGTTCCAAGTAGATGGAGCGGAATAGACAAAGGCCCTTTTTCCCAGTTCTGTACGGGCAAATGGAACAGAGAGCATCAAGTGTTCATTTGATCGCAAAGAATAAGAATCAACACATTTCTGTTTGATTAAGTCACAGATATAGGATGGCAGCAGGCCAAGCATGGCCTTATAAATAAAAATATACCAATGCCCCGATCTCCTGATGGACAATGAAGGCCATCCTACTCTAGAATACAATTCACAATGATGGGTCATGCTTTTACAGTTTGTAATAAACCTCAGAGATGCATGGAAAACAGTGTCAATCTTATGCAGACATTGAGCTGAAGCAGTCCTATACACCAGATCTCCATAATCTAAGACAGATAGAAATGTAGCAGCAACTAGCTGCTTTTTGGCTTTAAAAGAAAAACAGAATTTGTTTCGAAAGAAAAAGAACAATTTGAGTTTTAGGTGGTAAAGATGATTTTGCCCCGAATGAGAAGCCCAACGGCTGTCTGTCATTTTTTCAAATGGTGTGACTGCACTTCAGCCCCCCCCCCAACCTACCCCCACCCCCAATGCCAGAAACACCTCAGTTACAAATTTGCGTAGGAGTTTTTTTTTTTTTTTTTTTTTCTGATTATTTTCAAGGTACAACAAGCAACCAATCTTCAACCTATTTTTGGCCAGGGGCCTGTAATCTATTCATAATTATTACCAATTATGACTTTAGTCTTTCTCATACTCACTGGATCTCCACAGTTTCCAAGAACAGATAATATTGGTTTACACTGATTCACAGGAAACCCATTAGTTTGCACAAAAAATATGAAATTATATGTCTTCAGAGAACAAATTAACAAATGTTCATCAAAAACACTCACCAGTGCAGCCGTTTGCTCCGAAGCCGTAGGTTCCTGGGGCGCACTGGTCACAGCGGCGTCCTATGACATTAGCTTTACAGCGGCACTGACCTCCAACCTTATCACACTCACCGCTGATTGAGCCCTGAGGGTCACACCGACAGGCTGAAAACAAAAAAACAATATGTAGTTATCATGTTAAATTTAATATATGTAACCTCTAAATTTCTGTTTCTACTTACACAGAGCTCCATCGTGAATGATGGATGAGATACCACAGATGAGTTTGGAGCACATTTCAGCCAGAGCGGGCATCGGCGTCATCAGAAAGGACTCCAGGCACATGTAGCGGATCATATCCTCTTGGTGCTGCTCTGCTGAAGGCTCATTGCCTTGGAAACCAGGAAGCTCAGTGTATTTTGGGATCAATATAAGCTATTGAGCAAAAACAAAAAACACAACAGAGCGGGATCTTAGTTAATAACCTGGAATAATAATACTTAACAAGATGTGGAGTTTACATTAACCTTTAATGTTGGCATCAACTTAAACGGCATCAACTTAAACATAACCAAGAAAATATTTAACATTAAAAATGTTAAACTAACAATGAGGGCAAGAGAATTTATTTTGATAATTTTCATAAGATTATGTTGGGAAGAATCACAAGCGTGTCAAATTCTGAAGTAGGATTATTTTGCACCACTAGGGGGAAATCCCATCCTAAGAAAAATGCAACATGCACTTGTTTAACCTCTTCCTGCAATAAAATGAACCGAGGTCAGTAATCACACATGCCTTTGTACCACTTTCTGATCTTGACAGATCCAACAAAAGAAACTTATTTCTAGAACATATTAAATCCATGGGATACCAATCTGAAGTCTCACAGTAATCCTTCAAACCTCCTTAATGTGTATAATGAGAACAGGAGGTTAACAGGTCTCACATGAAAAAGAGATGTCAATCTCATTAAACTACCAGATTAAATAAATAATATAATCAGCCTTTTCTCACCGAATCAATGAGAATAAACGCAGTCAGGTGTCTGTGTGTGACTCCGTGTCGCTGAAACCTGATTGCAACCACATAACGATTACTGGGCTCGAAGCAGAAGGGTCTGGACATCTGGACGTATCTGGAAGAAGAAACAATTCAGCTTTGATTTTATCTTATTGACCAGGATGGAAAATGCAGGATGCTGTCATTTGTTTCAAGCAGGAACAACTCAACTTTTAAATGTTATATTTCTTTAAAGACAGACCTAAAAAACATATGTTTAATAGAAGAAAGATTTTTTAAAAATATAATGTAAATATCTTTAATATTTGCTTTGTGATTTCAAATCTAAAATGTTTTGGCTAAAACTTTAAAATTATCTGTAATGTTCTTCTTTGTAGGTAAATCTAAAATGTTGGATGAGTTTTTTAATGTATTTTCACCATTTCTTGTTGCATTAATAATCATTATTAACCAACTGCAAGGCTTTATTTTAAATTGTTCAATGACAACATAAAACCTAGTTGACTTTTGAAATCTTTTGAATGACTGATTATATCTAGATAAAAAGTATCAGTGCTGTACAAACATTCAGATTCCAAAATAAATGATCTTATTTTGTAAGTAACACTAAAAAGTTTGTGTTTATACAAAATAAGGACTTTGCAGACTTTTGATGACTGCAGTTAATTTTCTTTGTCCTGTAATTGAATATTTTTATAAGACATATGAGTATAATTACTTTCTTTGATGACTCATCTAACATTCACAGCTAATTCTCTGCCAGTTTCTATAGAAATTACTTTTCTCCAGTAGAGTTTTGATCCTCTCGTTTACTGTTAAATGGATTAGAGACTTCTAAACTCAAACCTTTTTGTCTTTATTTCTTTTGGGTTCATTGGTTTTGGCTCATGAATCGACCACAGAAGGAAACAGAAGCCGTTCTGTGTTTTGATCAAACAGCCAGACAGGATGTTGTTTCAGCTCTTCAAGAGATCAAACACTAAAACTGATTTTAATCAGGCTGAAACTTCACAGTTTTAATTGTTTTGATATGTAATTTCTTGTTTTAGATTCCTTTCTGTTACAAGTTAGAGGATTGTATTTATGTATTTCGGATGTAAAGGAATTTTTATGTCAAATGATCAGTAAGAGGTGAAAGTTGCTGACTGACTCATCTTGATGTTTAAACAATTATTAATTAGTCTGTGGTGAATTTAAAAATCTATATGGAGAAAAAATGAAATCAGTAGAAGGTGACAATAATACAAAATGAAAATTTAAAACTCTTTGTTTTAATGGTAAGAATTTTAAATCCTCACTCCTGTTTGTTTAGTTTAAGGATTTTGAGTTCTTTTAAACAAATATGCAATTTGATTGGAGAAATATAAGAGACACTTGCTCACAGGTTCAGTTCTAACAGGGAAAATGTATTAAAAAGATGCTAATGACAATTACAGTTTGCAGATATAATTTTTTAAATCCTATGGATGGGTAAGTGTTGGAACATGCAACTGTGGTTCATTTGGCTTCAAGGCAATAATCAATTACTGTACAGATTAAGTTTTAATAATGTTAATAGCAACATATCCCAAATATGAGGAATTTTTTGGACAAAATGTAAAGATTTCATGCAGTCGACCCAAATTATATTTTTTCTAAATATATTTGAAAACATTTGTAATCAGACTTTTCTTTTTAACAACTGTAGGGAGCTTTGCTTCTGTTATTTTTTTCTTTTATACATTTTTTTTTTTGTGATTCTAAAACAGGTGTCATATTTCCTTGAAGGAATGTGATCTTCATGCATTTATGGACAAAGATTCAAATTAGATTTGTGATTTCAGAAGATTAAGATACATGTATTAATATATGGGATTTATTAAAAAAAAACTTGTTCTTGTGCAGAAACAGAATATATAATAATAGACAGTTTTATGCATCTGAGCCTAAAATTGTAATGAATCTTGACCGGAGGTGAAAAGTTGGTTACAAATTGCAGCTCTTACTTTGTGTGTTTTGTTTTTTCTCAGCACATTCTACATTTTTCACAATCCAAACCTCAGTAAAACAAAACGCCTCCTGCCTTCCTGTACCAGATTCTTACAAAACCTTTCCATTTTGTTTGCCCACCTGACTCACACTGCACACACAAGTTCGGGCAAGTTTTAGTGACAACAATGATGCAATTTTTCCAGAGCGGTCCAGGATAGGTGAACAAAGCCTGAATTGAGACGAACAAACATACTTGCTGCAGTCACCCTCTTTCACATACAAACACAGATCTAAGTGTTGGTACCTGTTTCGGTGCAGCAGGGTTTCAGTGTAGAGCTGCTCAGTTGGAAGAAGGTTTCCACATCGGAGACTTGAAGGCAGCTTAACAGAGCTGATACTAACTACAGCCTCCCAGTCCTCTGTGGACTGCATCATCAGTGGTTAGAAAACATTCTCATAAATAGGAAATCGTTTTTATTTTCCTTTGACATGATCCTATTCATACATACGGACACACCTCGGGTTCATAACGGATGATGATGTCGTATTCCATGGCGTAAGGGATGTTGTCAATAGTGAACACCAAGCCGGCACCGTCTTTGACACGTGCAAATCCAGGTCCAGTCCACGTCACGATCTGACCAGGAGTGCGCTCTCTATGAACGGTGGTCACATCCGGCTAAAACAGGTCAATAAAAATACCAACAGTTATATTGTTTTATTTATACACAACACATTTTATAGTTTAAATTTGAAAGACGCTCTAAATTACAGTCTGTGCAACAACAAGCAATGTTTATGATAATTACCTTTTATTTTACAATACAATAATCTGTATTTTAAACAGTTCAGTGCCATCTGCATCCTATGAGTCAGGCTACTGCCTGTGTGGGTTATCCATTAAAATATTAGGAAGAATAATTCCTGGATTGCACAATGGCACAGATTTTAGCACTTTGGCCTTGTAGCAAGAAGGTTGCATAAAAGATGCATGTTAAATTAATTCATAAATCTAAATAATTGCGTGTGTGTGAGAGAGAAGGGTTGTTCGTCAGCATGTCCCCCTGCGATGGGCTGGGGGCCTTTCTGGTGTACCCCACCTCCTACCTGATGACTATAGACACCATCTCATTTCATCTAAAACAAATGTAATCAGTTTTCCCGTGACTGCTGGGAGTCACAAGCCAAGAACTGACTACTTTGGGCTTCTGTAACATCAAAATCTCAGAAGCATATTTCACATATTATAAATAATATGTAAATCTGGATGGTTTAACAAACTTTGAATGAAAATCTTACCGTTTGCTGAAGCTGCCGGATGCGTCTCAGAGCTGCTTGATACTGCTGCGAGCCTGAAATGTGCCTGTGTCTCCGTTGTCTCCTCGCCTGGTTACTGAGATGCTGAATGCAGTCGTCTGCTGCCTGAGGACGAACTTTGCCCTGAAGAGGAAATAATAAATGTAATGGTTGTAGATTCAACAGAAAAACTTTTGCCTGAACACTTCTTGTAATTTTGCTCAGATTTTACAATGTAAAACTAAATGTTAGAAGCAAAGCCCACAACTTTACTAGATCAAACAGACAAACATTTAAAATTTAAAGTGTTTACAGTTTTTTTGTGGGCTGCACATACCTAAAATTTTTATGGCTTTTAAAATCTGTCAAGTTTTCAGTAAAACAACAAAGTGGGATGTTAGAAACACATCTCATTCTACGGCTGTCTGTCTTCTCATAACATTCCAGAGTCACTGAAGCCAGTTTTCCTCACATTCCTGCAGCAGTGATGTTGTTAGCGTGGACTGTTGGAGCTTGCCTGAAAATCTAAATGTAGGATACAAACTGTCTCTAAAGAGTAAAAATGATTGATTTATGAAGATGAAAGAGAGAAAAGAATGTAAAAAAAAGCTTTTACAAGTCAGATTAATGATAGGAACAAATCTGTCACAGTGAGCATTTCCATGTTTTAATCTTCCTTTTACAATCTTTTACATTTTAGCACACATTTCCTCCAAAAGACCTTCAACAACTAAGATGAGTAAGAGAATTTAATTAACAGACTTACATTGGAACCAAAACAGATTACTGTACATGTTTTTCCCCTATTTTTTATAAAAAATAATCAGAAAAAAGAGGCATTTAAATAAATATATTTCCACTTGTGTAGATATTCAAGTTACTCTATAACAAAATCCAACAGTATTATACAGTACTTTCAAAGGCTCTGAGAAAATAAATGGATAAAAAAAGTACTTTACTGGGGTGTTTACATGAATATAGAAGAAGCAGCCAAGCAAGATTAAGGTAAAAAATAAAAATGAAAAGGTTCAATTTAATGTTAACATATTCATTTATTCTCAATAAAAGACTAAAAATAATGTTAAAACCTTCAGATTTAGTTAACACCAAGGCTGTAGTGTAAATAAAAAATAATGGTTGAATGGTTAAAAATAAATGTTTGTGATGATAGCAGCTAAGATGCTAAATGATACAGAGACCCATATTCATGAAATGATTGTGTGTCCTTTGCATGTAGAAATCAGGGTTTTGTACCTCCCTCTAATCCATAAAGTTTTTGCATTTAAATATTTGCACCTTGTTCTGCACTGCCAACCAACCAGTGTTTCTCTGTGCTGGTACAAGTGGGATGTATTTGCGTGTCTTTAAAGCAACATGACATGTTTATGTTTATTACTACATCATTACCATGCTGGCAACCTTAACAAGCCTGTGAAAGTCAGAGTTCATAAAAGTAGCCCTGCTGTTTTTTATTCATTTATATTAGTAAAGTTTAATTCCATCAATTTTTTAAATCATTACACTATTATTTATTTAGGACTCTGGCTTGACTTTAAATTGGATTTTCAATTTAATAATCATAGACAGCAGTAAAATAACACCTCGTATGAATGGAATCAAACAGAAGCATTAAAACTCATGAAAGTACTTTGACTCCACATTGTGTTCAAAAACAGTAACACTGAAGTAAACTGGACCTGGTTTGAGAAAAAAGGTTTTAGAAATATTTGACAGAAAAAAAATCTTCAGTAAAAAGAGTTTTTCTTTCAGTGGAGACCGATGTCGTATATAAAGGCTGAATGTTTCTAAAAGTGGTTCCTTTATTTTTTTTACAAAGAAAACCTTCCAGTGAGAATTGCACATTGAATTTCTTCCATTGTGAGTGAGCTGCAGTGACCTGAAGTGTGGATTTTGTTGCTGCTTACCGACAGAGCGGAATCAGTGGGGGAGACTCCGTTGGCACTTTCAGCCTCGTATTTATAAAAATCCAGAGGAGCACAGAAATACCCCGGCTGCACTTCTGAGCACTGTCGACCAATTAAATGTTTCCTGCAGTCACACTGCCCACTTTCCATTGTACACCTGGTGTAACAGAGTAGAATGTTAGAATCAGTCAGAAGTCTATTCACTAGTCTGCATCACGAACCAAAGTTTTATTGTATATTCAGTCTTGTTTATATTATTATATATCCTAAATTATTTCATTTTCACATTAAATTTGCATCCAAATAAAGAACTTGTGCAAAATATTTAATTTATCCATACAATGTATGTGAGTTCTTACCTGTTATTGTAGGCTCCACCAAAGTCACAGTCACAAGGTCTGCAGCCTGTCAGGTCGTTACTGAGGCCCCAGTATTCAGGCTGCAGGGAATAAAAACAGTCTATAAAGTCCAGATGTTCAATGTCATAGATGCATCCACATTTTTTGGGACTCTTATTTTGAAACAATGTTTTATTTGCCCTGAAAAGTGATTCAGTTATAACCAATTGCCTAATGTGTGTCTACAGTATGCATGTGTGATAAATAAAGTTTTTTGTACCCCTAAAGAGACAATTAATCCAGCATAATAGTCTCATTTCCCACTAATTGATTAACCTTATTAACATCACAGATGTCTTCAGTCAACAAACAGAATATCCTTCGGACTGATGAGAAGAAAAAAAACAGTTTTTTGTCCAAAGACTTTTTTTTATTTTGTTAGTTCATTTAGCTTTGGATAAATGGCTGATATAAAAAAACAACAAACATAACTTTAATTTAAAATTTGAGGGACAATTGTTACCAACCTCACACTGGTTGCAGTAGCGACCGACAACGTGTCTTTTACAAGAGCAATCTCCGCTGATCTGATCACAGGGAGCTTCCATCAGAATGATACCACGGGGGTCACAATTGCAAGCTGATGGAAAGAAACACGCATACTTATATGAAGAGATGTCTTATGACTGCGGTGGCAATTATGGGCTTTAACTGCTGTGCTTCTAAACCCCAGAAATGATTTCCATCCCTTTTTTTATCCCTAAAAGAATTAATTGGCAGGAAAACACATAAATACATACGCTGACAGCCAAGTGGGTCACTCTGACTGAGTCCGTAAAAACCTTGCTTGCAGCTGTCGCAGCGTAGACCTTTTACATTGACTTTGCAGCGACACTGTCCGCTAATCATCCCCATATCCAGGTCGGTGTGACTGTCACAGATGCCTCCTTCTAGTGATCCCACTGGGTCACAATCACAGGCTGAAAAAACAACAAAAATTATACTTAGATTGTAAAATAAATCAAAAATAGCAGTAATGGAAAGGACATAAAACGAGTGGCTGTGGCTCAGTGGTTAGAGCGGTCGTCCTCCAATCTGAAGGATGTTGGATCTATCCTGGCTTCCACCGCCACATGTCAAAGTGTCCTTGGGCAAGTTTGACAAGCCATGTAATCCTCTGAGCTACATATTGGGTTGTGTGAATGGGTAAATGTAAAAACTTGTAGAATGAAAGTGCTTTGAGTGGTCTGAATGACTAGAAATGTGCTATACAAATACAGGACATTTACCATTTAAGTTGAGTTCCAATGAAATTCAGTACAAAATGCCCTTTCTGATTAATTGAGCACAGCGTTCTGAACAGGATGTAGCAGTGTGAAGAGTTTGGAAGTATTCAAGGTAATGAAGTGCCATGGACTCTTCAGAAAGCTATTAGCTGTGACACTACAGATTCTAGCATTTTTTTTCTCAGATCCACATTTAAATAGTTTAAATGAAGAACATGAGCTACAGACATTAATTTACAATTCTGTAACATTACTGTGAAAAAAATGACTTACCAACACAAACACTAGGGTCCCTGGTATCTCTGTTAGGGTCTTTGTAGTAAAACGGTTTGCACGTGTCACAGTTACGTCCGATAGTGTTGTGCAGGCAATCATCACAAACTCCTCCGCTAGTGTTGCCAGTTGCCAAATACACTGCCATGTCAAAGTGGCACTGATTTGAGTGGCCATTGCAGTTACACTCTGGAGAAACAGGCAAAGAAACATGCAGAAAATAATTCATTTACAGGAAAAGCAATCATTTAGATAATGTAAGATAATAACATAATATGTAATTATGTCACATGAAATTCTTAATTTTTCTTATCTAACATTTCTGTCATGCCCTTGTGCGTGTTATTTAACTGCTTTATAGAAATGTAATTTTAGCTCAAAATGCATCATTTTAAATGATTATAACACTTCATACATACACTTAAAGTCCATTAGGAGTACATGTGAACTCTACCTCTGCAGGTGTGTGGGTCCTCCGCCTCAGCTGGTCTCCAAGGTGAGTCATTGTGAAAATGTTTGCAGCGTTCGCAGTTCAAGCCTTCAGTATTGTGTTTACAAACACAGCGACCATGAATCTAATTAATCAGAGTACAACAGAATGATATGTGAAAGTGTAATACAAGCTGAAAAGGGGAATAAAATGTAACTGATCAAGAAAAACTGCATAAAGTATATATTTTTTAAGGAAATCACAACTGTTTTACATTGGTCCAGATGGATTCTATTTTCACATAAAATAGTTCTTAACTTAGACAAATCACCTGGAAATATCAAACTGGCAGCCACTAGTCACCAACAACTGTTCAAACTCTTTAAAATGTCAGAAAAACAAGCTTTTGATGTGGACTGGAGGTAACAGTGTGAGAGCTGGAAGGTGAGTTTGTGCAGATGATCAGTCTGAGACACACATTACAGCTGGGGTCATGCAAAAGTGTGAATAAAATGAAGACAGGAAGTTCTTCTTCTTGATTATTTGACCTTTGACAGTTGCTGCGGAGGAAGTTGAATTCAAGGATACTGTATTTTCTTTGCGGCGTCTGTTGTTATTTTTGTTTTGTTTGTTTTTTAGTCCAGCATTGATTTAGAATGAATCTGAACTGATAAAACATTTATTTCCAAGAACATTGTTGTTTTTTTAGTTTTTCCTTTCATTTTCACATGTTTGTCTGAACGGTTGTGTTTGACTTGTTGCTTCATATCAGCACATTCAGTGTAATATGTTGTGGTTTTATAGTCCAGTAACTCACCATGCCGCTCTCCCTGGTTTGTACCCCTGGCACCGGGGCACACTCTGAGGCATGTCCGTAACAGAAGCAGCTCCCTCTAACAACCAGCTCATAAATAGCGTAGTAATATTTCTGTAAGACGTCTGAGCGGCGGTCCAGCAGGTCGTCTCCCAGAGTGTTGAGCTTTGTGAAGTTGATTCGGAGGTTGGTAATACGCAAAAGTTCTAAAAGGAAGAAGAAATTACAGAAAAAAATAAAATCACACTAAAATGTCAAAGCTATGCAAATACTTTGGCTTATTCCATCAGATTAACCAGGTGTTTTAAGTGCTTCGTCAATGCTGGAGAGAAATCTAAAGAAAAATACAGATTTATTTGAAGCACTTCACTTAATTTGTAATTTTTGGAAAGGGGGACCTTGGCTTTTTTAAACTGAGATCAAACGTGATTCATTGCTGGAATTTAAAATCTGGTCATCTGGTCTTAAAACCTTGGATGATTAACCTTGTTCAGAGAAACTTCACACCAATATTAAACCTAATTCTAAACAACAAACACATAATCTCTTGTTTAAAAAGAAAACAACATTAAAACATTGTTGAAAGGCCTCACAAAGTTTGAAAAGAGCTGCAGATAGTGTTAATGACAGCACACACAAGCCTTCACTGACCTTGGATATCCAAACTATATGGGTCCGCTACGGGAATCGCAGGATCCAGAACTTTAAAAATCACCTTCATGACAGAAAACCAGAGAAATTCACAGAATAAATGTCAGATAAAACAACTGAGATCTGATAAAATGTCAAACTAACTGAAGCTTCATCAACATCTAATGTTTTTAAAAATTGTTAGAAATGTTAAAGATTATGTTTTTATGTGACACAATAAGGTGAATCCTACATATGAAGAGTTGTTTTAGGTGCCGACGGCAGCACGAGTCCTTCAGACGAGTCTCATGACGCAGCGTGTGTGCATACGTCTGGGCTCCGCCCCGGACAGGCCCAGATTTAACACCCACAGAAACAACACTGAAATCTGATTTCAGGTTGTTTTCTGTAAACATCAGTTTGGTAAGTTCTATATTTTTATTCTATTTTGTTCAATCATGCACAAAAAATCCGCTGCAAACCAACACCAGCAGCCTGAGTTTTATAGAGTAAATGGCTCCTTTATAACTCACTCACAGCTTGTAACAATATGTTGTTCTTTTCAAAATTGTAAAGAAATAAAAGATGCAGCAATGCATTTTGTTTTAAATTTGCGTCTATTTGTATTTCATGAAATCAGACTTGCAGATAATATGTGAATTATGTGAAGGAATTTAAAATACTTCAGTCACTGAGCAGGTTTCCTGACTTACATCTGGAAAGCAGGGAGTGATGTCATCCCCAGATCCAAATTAGTACTCATTACA
Source organism: Pachypanchax playfairii (assembly GCA_006937955.1). Classification (NCBI taxonomy): domain Eukaryota; kingdom Metazoa; phylum Chordata; class Actinopteri; order Cyprinodontiformes; family Aplocheilidae; genus Pachypanchax; species Pachypanchax playfairii. The sequence continues at coordinate 3,074,779 of SSNP01000025.1, read as the reverse complement.
TCACAATCTTTAGTGATACATTTACTAACTTGACTATTTATTGCATAACCTTTGATATGATCGTGCAGAAAACCAGGGATCATTGCCAGCTGTCTGCTGAAAGAGGAGGGAAATGAAAGAATTTGAGAAAAGCTGTAAATCAGTCTGGCGTTGGCATGTGGGCTCAGTTCGTGCCAAGTTTCTTTTAGTTGTCTGTTCTGTTCTTTAACATGAAAATGATTTTATTCAAGATTATAGATAGAAAAAGATAATAAGTACTAATCCTTTTTTTGATGCTTTCTGTGTTATAACTTGTTTATCTTACCTCTCCGTGAGTTGAGGGCTCGATGTCAGAGTAGCGTTCCTCACAGATTATGTCATTTATTTGGTGCAAGCCGTTGGCGGGGATGCCGGGGAAAGTTCTGGTACAGTTAGAGGCAAAGTAGCGGTAAGGGCGCCACGTGCGGCCAAAATCAGATGAGCGCTCAATGATCATAGCTGCAGGGCGGAAAGTCTAAAGACATTTGAATAAAAACAGAAATAATTCAAGCAGAAGTTAATGTCAAGTCAGGTGGGTTGGACTATAAGAAATATGTAATAAGTCCAGTTAGTTTCATGATGCTTTCTCAGAGTGTAACTTAATGTTTGCTCCATCAATAGCTAAAGAATTCATGACTGTTGGAATGTCAACTCCAGATTTATGGGTGTACAAAACAAACACACCCCTGGACACAGCATGCTCAAGCACATACAGAGCTACCAAAAAATACAGGTAATTTGGCTTTAGCTATAACATTTGGATTTGACATCAGAAGATGAATATAATACAAGAAATAAATATTTAGCTTTTTTTTTTCAATGGCCTAACTGTGATGTCACAGACTTTTGAAAATCATACATCATCTGTACCCGCTGATACCTGTTCAGGGTTGTGTGGAGCTTCTCATTGAGTGAGAGACAAGGACATTTGAGGTGAAAGCAACATTTTTATGTTGAAAACAAAACCTATTAAAAAGGAACAAGTGAATATAATAGATATTAAAATGCAGATTATTCACTTGTATTAAATGCCTATAAGTTTTCTTTCTGAAGCTTGAACTAAAACCTCATTTCGGTTTTTGTTTTTGTTTGTGGAAGAAGTCTGATGTTAGTCTCCAGATAGTCTGCAGAATGACTCAAAAAGTCTAAAACCTTCGACTTCTTTTTTGGTCTGGATCAAACCCTTGCTTGCACTGGCAGGTGACTTTTGGGAAAACAACAAAAATCCTGGATCTTATTTGTTGGTCAATTGTAAATTAAATAGTTTCACACAAATTGTCATGTATTATGTAGATTAAACATGCATATATTTAGAAATTAAAACTGAAAATCTAAAATTTTGCCTCAAATGAATCTTTCTAAATAATTTGTTTTGTTATCTCAGTAGTTTTGGAAGGAACTGTAAATTTATTGCCGAGTCTACAAACACACTGTGGTACCATCTAAAATGAAACATGTACCTTAAACTTCATGATGAGATGTGTGAAGTGGAATTCAGCCTCCAGATTCAGTCTGATGCTGACAGCCTCCTTACCTGTAAACAACATGAATCTTATTAAAATTCCATTTCCAGCTTGTTGTTACTGAGTTACTGTGAATTAATGGCAGCTATAAGTTTTAAATAAATATCAGTCTTCCACAAAACATCATATCAGGACATCTTTTATCCTTTCCACCACTACGTACAGTGGGGCAAAAAAGTATTTAGTCAGCCACCAATTGTGTAAGTTCTCCCACTTAAAAAGATCAGAGAGGCCTGTAATTTTCATCATAGGTATACCTCAACTATGAGAGACAAAATGAGGAAAAAAAATCCAGAAAAATCACATTGTCTGATTTTTAAAGAATTTATTTGCAAATTATGGTGGAAAATAAGTATTTGGTCAATAACAAAAGTTAATCTCAATACTTTGTTATATAGCCTTTGTTGGCAATGACAGAGGTCAAACGTTTTCTGTAAGTCTTCACAAGGTTTTCACACACTGTTGCTGGTATTTTGGCCCATTCCTCCATGCAGATCTCCTCTAGAGCAGTGATGTTTTGGGGCTGACGCTGGGCAACACGGACTTTCAACTCCCACCAGAGATTTTCTATGGGGTTGAGATCTGGAGACTGGCTAGGCCACTCCAGGACCTTGAAATGCTTCTTACGAAGCCACTCCTTCGTTGCCCGGGCGGTGTGTTTGGGATCATTGTCATGCTGAAAGACCCAGCCACGTCTCATTTTCAATGCCCTTGCTGATGGAAGGAGGTTTTCACTCAAAATCTTACGATACATGGCCCCATTCATTCTTTCCTTTACACAGATCAGTCGTCCTGGTCCCCTTGCAGAAAAACAGCCCCAAAGCATGATGTTTCCACCCCCATGCTTTACAGTAGGTATGGTGTTCTTTGGATCCAACTCAGCATTCTTTCCCCTCCCAACACGACAAGTTGAGTTTCTACCAAAAAGTTCTATTTTGGTTTCATCTGACCATATGATGTTCTCCCAATCCTCTTCTGGATCATCCAAATGCTCTCTAGCAAACCGCAGACGGGCCTGGACCTGTCCTGGCTTCAGCAGGGGGACACGTCTGGCACTGCAGGATTTGAGTCCCTGGCGGCGTAGTGTGTTACTGATGGTAGCCTTTGTTACTTTGGTCCCAGCTCTCTGCAGGTCATTCACTAGGTCCTCCGTGTGGTTCTGGGATTTTTGCTCACCGTTCTTGTGATCATTTTGACCCTACGGGGTGAGATCTTGCGTGGAGCCCCAGATCGAGGGAGATTATCAGTGGTCTTGTATGTCTTCCATTTTCTAATAATTGCTCCCACAGTTGATTTCTTCACACCAAGCTGCTTACCTATTACAGATTCAGTCTTCCCAGCCTGGTGAAGGTCTACAATTTTGTTTCTGGTGTCCTTTGACAGCTCTTTGGTCTTGGCCATAGTGGAGTTTGGAGCGTGACTGTTTGAGGTTGTGGACAGGTGTCTTTTATACTGATAACGAGTTCACACAGGTGCCATTAATACAGGTAACAAGTGGAGGACCGAGGAGCCTCTTAAAGAAGTTACAGGTCTGTGAAAGCCAGAAATCTTACTTGTTTGTAGGTGACCAAATACTTATTTTCCACCATAATTTGCAAATAAATTCTTTAAAAATCAGACAATGTGATTTTCTGGATTTTTTTTCCTCATTTTGTCTCTCATAGTTGAGGTATACCTATGATGAAAATTACAGGCCTCTCTGATCTTTTTAAGTGGGAGAACTTACACAATTGGTGGGTGACTAAATACTTTTTTGCCCCACTGTACATACATCCCCACTGCTTTTATGATGTTTCTAAGAGAGTCAACTGATCATGTTTGTGTCTATTATATACACACCGTTGACAGACTGCCACCAGGTGTGGTCTCCGTTGCTGTCCATGAGGTAGATCACATTTTCGATGCGGTGGCTGTTTCTGTGGCGGTACGAGTCATAAGGAAGCTGGGAGTCACACTCAAAACATTTATCTGGTTCCTGTGAGGCAGAGAATCAGTTTCATTTAGAAGAAAATGTTAATGCAAAATGTAAAAAGACACTTTTTGTGTATTTGAGCTCGAATGAAAGTGCTAATTCGATGATTGCTGCTTTCAAACCACCAAAACAGTCTTTTTTTTATCTCATTTTATACTTCACAGCATTCAGTACACCTGCCTCTGTCATGTAGTCTGAATTGAGCGCAGACATGTTCTCCATCTTGTTCCTGACATTTGTGCAAAAGTGTAAGGAAAGACTAAGCCAGATGTGCAAACCATGTAAGAAGAGCGTAAGTCATGTTGACTTTTGGTTTAAATGTCATTGAAGCTGTGAAGGTCTGTTGGGATACTTGTGGATCAGACTGCATCTCTGATGGATCAAAATAAATAACATTCACAGGACAAAGTCCAAAGTACAACCATATACAGACTTCCACGTGTCAAAATATGGAGCAAAATGCCTGAGGAGAAGAACAGCAATTCATTTTGATATAAATGCACAGATGGGTGGAATTGCAGCCCAAAGACACAATAAAAATAAAAAACAAACTTCACTCTAGATGAGACGAGAACAGTGAGATTCTGTAAAGAGGGGCGCATCTCTGAGAAGGGGCCACAATGAGGGGAGCGGATACAGAGAAAGAGGGCGGAAGAGGGAGATGAGGGTAAGTTGGCACAGATATTCAGTGGATTCCAGGGCCGCGTCTCTTAATTAGGCTGTTGTCAAGGGTGATTAAGCTGCTAACAACATTGTAGCTGTTAAAAAGATTCAGTTGAAGAGAAAGCGTGCACGTGGATGTGCATGGCAATCTAGACACACCAACCCTTTAGTATATATTTAAACAAGTATACCTCAGTGAAGAAGTGATGAAAATGTGTTAATCCTTTTTAACTAATTATCTTTACACCGTGTGCCTTTGTGTGCTCTCCTTGGCTTTACATAAAGACTTGTATTTATCTCAAATATTAGCATGGATGTATAAAAAGATTCATTATTTATAAGAGCACATGACTTTACTTCAGAAAGTTGATGATTTTTAAGTGTCCTCAGAGGAAAGATTGAACACTGTGTTCCCAATTCATCTTGTCTTTAAGGAACTACAGCTGAGTTTTGTGTCGGCTGATGACTTCTGTAGCTTTAAGACCGTCTCCTCCTCTTCTGAGCTCTTATTTACCTCCCATTAGTCAAGCCTGGTCAGCTTAACTATCCAGCTTTATGCTGCAACAAAGCACTGATTTAAGTCTGAGACCGATTGGACAACATTTTTTGTAGTAGTACAGTGGTGATTTTTACAAAGAAAAGTACGTCCCATTTAATTTATTCAGCTTCTCTTCAACCTCCGTTTCAACTCTGATACCTCGATGCTTTTCATGCCAGTATTTTTCAAGAACACTTTATTCTATTTTCTTTGCTTTTTTCTTCTTTTCCACTCCTCATTTCATAGTTCTTTTCAACAATGTATGGAAAGAATAAATAACATATATTAGCGACCGCTTTATAATGTGCAGTTGTGCATCCTTCCACAGTCTAAGTGCTAAAGAGATAAAAAAAAATTATACACTGACTCTCCACAGAAAACAGGTAAAAATGGAATCCATGCAGTTCAAAAAAACACCACCCAGAAAGACATGTGTCAGACAAGACAGATGGATCTGTGGGTATTTACAGGCTGAGAGACAAATACTTTTGTGTTGGACTCTAAAGTGTCTTAAGACATACCAAGTTGTCATCATATCCTGCCCCCTACTGTAGCAGGAGGCCTCTCAACAGGAGAATGCAAATTATGTTCACCTGGAAGTTGAAAGTAGTGAATATTCCTGCCCTGAGGCAATGGAAGTGCAGGCGCAAACATGCAGAAGCATGGAAATGAACGGATGTGAGCATGCTGAATGTAAACATGATGGCAAACATGATAGGAGGAAAAGAAAGAAAAGCTTCAGAATGTAGAGGTGAAGAAAAAAACTCCTGCACCTACTCCCACCTAAGATCAGCTTCAAATCCCCAGTTCACTGCATGTGTTTTTATATGCGGAAAAATGTATTATTAAAGAAGTATCAGGATATAGAAGTGAACAAATTTTGGATAATGAACAGTAACAGAGCAGGATGTGTTTATGGATGAATAGAGGATGAGTCCTGTGGAGGGAATAAGGCAGCGATCTCAGGTTTGCTATGTCTCTTAACACTAAAGGGACGACAGGAGGTCAGGAGGTAGAGCAGGTCGTCCAGTAACCCGAGGGTCACCAGGTCAAATCAGCGCTCTGTCTGGAAAAGATTGCATTGCCATTGTGTCCTTGGGCAAGACACTTGACCTGCCCTGCCTGTTTGGTGGTGGTCAGAGGGTCCAGTGGTGCCTGGCAGCCTCGCCTCTGTCAGTGTGTCCCAAGACAGCTGTGGCATGTGTGTAGTTTATCACCACCAGACGTGTGAGTGTGTGTGAATGACAAACTGTAGTGTGAAGCACTTTGGGACTCGTCTGACTAAACATACATGTCATTTATCCCTTTAATGACAGGAGAACATAGCTGCAGATTTTGATTCTATAATTATAAATCATTCAGCTTTCACCTCATTTTCAAGGTTAATGTTACATTTAATTTTAAAGCACATTTAAAAACAATCAAAGTGCTTCACATTCAGCCTCTCAAATCATTGATGACACTTCTAAAAAAGTCTAGACTTAAAAAAAAGCACAAAAAACTAAAGTTTGGTTTCCAGTCTCTTTTCTCTGCTTTTCCCTTGAAAGTTTGGTAAATTTCTCCAAGAAAAAGTCCAAACACCAAATGTTCTCACTGAGGGAGGAGATCCTGCGGTGGCCCCAGCAGATAATATTACATAAAGACTCTTTTGAGAAAAGAATCAGACAGATTTTTGACAAACTCCAGGAGTCTTTTATTATAAATAAGAATGTTTTTGCAGCATTCTGCTCTTCATTCAAGCCGATCTTTTAGGAGTTTTGTATTGTATTGTACTTACAACTTTCTTTCAGTGCCTTTGTATCCAGCGGTGTTTATCTCTGATTAAATGAAACTTGATTATACAGACGTCAGTTATCATGCAACACTACTAACCATAGACTGATTGTTTCTGGTTTTCAAAGACTTCCATCAACTCCCACAAACAAAAACAAAACAACAATTCCTGCTAAATTTAATACAGAAGCTCTGAATACAAGTCACACTTCACATGACTTCAACTTGGCGTTGCATTGTGTTATACTAGAACACTGACAATGACATTGAGACTGAGGGAGGCCAGCAGTCACAGAGATTATAACAGAAGGACACTTGGCACAGTGAAGTGCAGGTTTAGTGTGCTAAAAGACGGTGATGCAGATCCAGAGAGTGTGTTTGAAGAAGGTGTGGCTGATTGTGTGTCTACACCTGGGGCCAGGGTAGTGTTGGAGAGGCCTTGCTCATAGAAACCAGACTACAAACAAACAGATGGATGAACAGCTACAGATGAAGTTGTGGTGAGTGACTGATGGCGCTGAATGAAAGGGAGAAGAAAAGAACACGTGTTCATTTGGCCCAACTGCATGTTTCCATGTAATCTGTCAGATCTGATGACAAGGTAACAATCAGCTGACAGTCAAACTGAGAAATTAACCCACTTTTATTGATTCAGAAAATGCCAACTGTTGAGATATTCTTATAAATGACTGGCATAGTGTGACGCAGCATGCACAGGAGGGAACAAAATAATTAGCTTAATTTACCTGCAATTAAAAAATGATGTGTAATAATCAACTACAATTACCTGTTCCTATATCAAAGACTTTGCTTTGTGATTTTAGAGTCAGAATTTGACTCCAATGAGTATGTGGACTTCTCCTCACCTGTAAATGGCTCACAATGCAATACTGCTCTGGCCTGCGCAGACCGCAGGTGGATGTAGCGGTTAAATTGGCCGCCCGTCCAATCAGAAGGTTTCCTGTCGCAGGGTAACAGCTTCCTTCAGTGCAGCCGTGAGGGCTTGAAGGTATCTCCTGTCCAAACGCACTCAGAGCTGTAGATGGAAACAGAAATAACACAGAAAGAACATTGTTATTCTAATTTCCAAATAATATATTTATTATTTGCACATGTTAGTTCTGATCCTCATGTGCCTTTGATATTAAAGTTTAGTTTTAGGTAGATGTTCTGCACCTTCATAACAGAAAAAGATTCTAAGGATCTAAAATTTCATGAAACTGAAGTGTAGAATGTTTTAAATTTTGATTTATTAGCACAGACACTTTGTTGCAGCAACATGGATGGATTATTTTGGATTATTTTTTACTGGTGCATATAGTCACTTATGAAAAAAAAAAAAATGGTTATGAAAAAAAGCTACAAATAATTACAGTATGGCTCTGGAAAAGTCGTATCAACCTAATCAAATGAAATAAAATTAAAATAAAATACCTCAGAGTTGGAAGATTATGTTCTACACAGATTTAAAGAGTAACTTTTCCCTTACTACAGTTAATCTTTTTGCTTTTCTAAATGACTCAAGGGAGTCCATAAATTCTTGTCCTAATATTTTAAGTATCCTAATAACAAAGAAAATCTGCATGTCTTTTGGAAAAAATGTATGAGACTCCACCACAAAGAATGAAAAGGGCTGAGATATGACAAAGAACTTCATCTAGTTGATCTACAGGAGACAAAGGAGAAGCAAACATGCTGCAGCTTGATAAGAATGACACGAATGATTTGACCTGGAATTAAAAGCATCCTGTGTGGAAAACATAACTGTAGCTCTCTGCACTGCATTTACAACACAGTCCCACTTACCTATCAATCAAACTGTTCAATTAGCACCTTTGTGACAATGAAAAATAGGTTCAAGGTTTATGTTTTGTGAGGCGTGTTGAGAGATTAACAGACTGGAAAGTGTGAGACTTTATGGTCCATTACTGAATCCTTTATAAATGTAACCTTTCCACCAGAAAAATTAAAATTTAAGTCACTGAAATTTAATCTTCTACAAAATGTTTCAGGTTTAAAAACATTCGGATTTTTGTCTACTGAGGAAATACAGGAGACTGGAAACAGACAGACTGCTTAAATCTGCTTTAGTCATTTTAGAACACTTCCTGATCTATTATTACCCTAATAATCTTATGCCCCGCCCAGTTCAGAGTCATTTTGCATCAAGAATATTACTTTTAGGGCAGCAGTTAGTAAGCGTGTCAAACAGCTGATATCGAGACACTCGCAGGAAAAATATAAGGAGAAAACAGCTGATGGGTTCTGATACAGTTTATACAGATAACATGCTGTTGTTAGAAAAATAACATACAGTAGATGGAATAAAATAATTTCAAAAGAAACAACTTTCTAATCTGCATTTCAGTCTAATAATCTGTTTTTATTTTGGAAAAGGAAGGAATCACTAATCTAGCAATGAGCAATTTAAATGTTTCTAACCGTCACAAGCTCTTCTAAACAAGACTGATGAAAAATATATTTGCCTGTACAGTATCTCAACCAACAATAAAATATACATGTAATTTATTTTTCTTTTTTTGGTACAGTAGTCATGATTTATCCAAGAATAGGGATTTTTGAAAAATTAGTTATTTACGAATCAGTATATTTAGTATTTTTCTTATGTTTTTATTAAAATCACAAACCTTTTATTGTGATCATTTCAGTAAATTTGTTTTTCTCTTAAAGTTTAACATAGTAAAGAATCTCTTTCATTCATTCAGTACCACCCTCTCTCCCCCCCACCCCCACCCCACACACGCACACACACTTACAATGTACTGGCCTTGGTTCAAGTTCAAGGTTTAACAAAGAAGGATTTTCTGAATTCCTGTGAAACATTAGCAGAGCTCGGCAGACTGGCATGACTAAATTTTCTAGTACACCTATCAGGAAATATGAGCAATTCCACAACACAAGGGTGCAGTTTTATTCCTCACTTGAATAGTATCAAATGTATAATAAAATGAGGGCCAACAACAAATGGGTAAGAAGCACAGAAATGGATTGGATGATAAACCTGTGGTCTGCAGATAAAGATCAAACACACCCTGAACAAACAGAAGGTACAAGGTAGAGCAACAAGGAAACTAGGCCAGAACATATAGAAACAATGGGTCATTTAAAGTGTACAGAAAGCTTTGAATGCTTTGTGACTGAAGATATTACCCAGTGATCTCACATTCCTATACAAACCTGGTTTTACCTGACCTCACTTTATAGGTATTACCTTAAACAACAGGTTCATTCCAGTCAAATAACCTGCTCGGTCAAGTGGTTCAAAAAATATCATAAAAAAAATCTCCACTCTGAACAAAAGACAAGGATGTTTAAACTTTATGCATTTTGAGTGTGTTTGCAATTCTTTTCAGGATAGTAATGAGGAGTTACAGGATAAATGAGAATAATTAGATGAGAAATAAATAAAAAAGTTATTTTAAAGAAAATAATCCACTAAGAAAATAATTAAAAGAGAAAAAAGACTTTGTTTTATGTTTGTTGCAAGAATTTTTTTTTTAATCATGGACAACATTTATTTTATGTGTTTGCTTATCAAAGTTTTTTATCACCACACATGTTGGTGCTAGTAAAGAATATTCTTACTGATGGAGAGGCTGATAGAGGAACCGTTCAGATGTGTTATGATCCTCTCTGCCTCTGGCATTCTGTCTAGACACGCTCATCTCATCTTATCTCATAATTTAGCCTCAGATTTAATTAATACCTGAGTTTGTGTTTTGAAATAGACCACACACACACACACACAGACAAGGAATGTTACTGAACATGTTTCAGTATTAAACCCCCTCTGTCCTCTATTTACTGGCTTTATCCTATCTGTTAAGATGATGATGACACATAAGTCAAAAGAGTTTGTATTAATTACAAGGCCAAAGCCAACAAAACACTCACATCATCATTCTTCTGATATTTGAATCATGACTGAAGAGTTCATCCTTATTTCAGCAGGATGTTTGACTGATCAGCTCTTACAGCTGTGCTCACTGACTTCCATATTAGTTGTTTATGGATTATCATAACTCTTAACAACTAAAATATTATAAAGTCTCTAAAAGCAGTGAAAAGATTTTTTTTTTAATCTGCGAGAATTTTAGTGGAAATTAGCAGGAATTAGCACCAGCTATGACTATATAACTAATTACCCAACATGAAAGATTTGTAAACTGATTAAAGTTTATATCTTAAGGATCACATGATATTAACCAAACAAATCTCTCTCCTTTCAAACTGCAGACTGAGCATCTTGTTTTTTGAAAAAGATTGTCATTGAGACTTCTCCTTGTATATCTGTACTTTAATCATATTTAATAAAAATAACACTGGAGAAAACCGCTTGCAACAAACAGAAAGGAGGTCAGAAGTATAAGATAACACTGCAAAAGAAGGTACTCGTGTTCACTAATAAAGAGACAGACTTGAAACTGATGAAAAACAAAGACCCTGTTTGAACTGAAATATAATGGAAGGCTGAAGAAGTACTTAATATCTGATCCTTTTTATTTCTCCACATTTTTTAATAGAAAACTCTTGTATTGAAAATTGATCCCAATTTGCTCTAATGGGACCATTAACTCTCATTTAGCTAAGACTGATTCTGTTCAGATTAAATATGGAAACACTTTTCTATCATTTCTGCTGAAATTTTGTCCCTGGTGAGAATCCTTTATTAAAAACAATAACAGAGCTGAAACCATGAAGAGGACTGTGCAAAAACACTTAGATTCTAAATTCAAGCCTTCAGAGTGAAGCAGTGTGTCCGACACCAGCTGGTTTGCTTGAGTGTGATTACAGTGCAGCACGTGGCGAGGAAACAATCACGCACAGGAGAAGTCACAAAAAAACACCCTGAAGTACAGTGGGGCAAAAAAGTATTTAGTCAGCCACCAATTGTGTAAGTTCTCCCACTTAAAAAGATCAGAGAGGCCTGTAATTTTCATCATAGGTATACCTCAACTATGAAAGACAAAATGAGGAAAAAAAATCCAGAAAATCACATTGTCTGATTTTTAAAGAATTTATTTGCAAATTATGGTGGAAAATAAGTATTTGGTCAATAACAAAAGTTAATCTCAATACTTTGTTATATAGCCTTTGTTGGCAATGACAGAGGTCAAACGTTTTCTGTAAGTCTTCACAAGGTTTTCACACACTGTTGCTGGTATTTTGGCCCATTCCTCCATGCAGATCTCCTCTAGAGCAGTGATGTTTTGGGGCTGACGCTGGGCAACACGGACTTTCAACTCCCTCCAGAGATTTTCTATGGGGTTGAGATCTGGAGACTGGCTAGGCCACTCCAGGACCTTGAAATGCTTCTTACGAAGCCACTCCTTCGTTGCCCGGGCGGTGTGTTTGGGATCATTGTCATGCTGAAAGACCCAGCCACGTCTCATTTTCAATGCCCTTGCTGATGGAAGGAGGTTTTCACTCAAAATCTTACGATACATGGCCCCATTCATTCTTTCCTTTACACGGATCAGTCGTCCTGGTCCTCTTGCAGAAAAACAGCCCCAAAGCATGATGTTTCCACCCCCATGCTTTACAGTAGGTATGGTGTTCTTTGGATCCAACTCAGCATTCTTTCCCCTCCAAACACGACAAGTTGAGTTTCTACCAAAAAGTTCTATTTTGGTTTCATCTGACCATATGATGTTCTCCCAATCCTCTTCTGGATCATCCAAATGCTCTCTAGCAAACCGCAGACGGGCCTGGACGTGTCCTGGCTTCAGCAGGGGGAGACGTCTGGCACTGCAGGATTTGAGTCCCTGGCGGCGTAGTGTGTTACTGATGGTAGCCTTTGTTACTTTGGTCCCAGCTCTCTGCAGGTCATTCACTAGGTCCCTCCGTGTGGTTCTGGGATTTTTGCTCACCGTTCTTGTGATCATTTTGACCCCATGGGGTGAGATCTTGCGTGGAGCCCCAGATCGAGGGAGATTATCAGTCGTCTTGTATGTCTTCCATTTTCTAATAATTGCTCCCACAGTTGATTTCTTCACACCAAGCTGCTTACCTATTGCAGATTCAGTCTTCCCAGCCTGGTGAAGGTCTACAATTTTGTTTCTGGTGTCCTTTGACAGCTCTTTGGTCTTGGCCATAGTGGAGTTTGGAGCGTGACTGTTTGAGGTTGTGGACAGGTGTCTTTTATACTGATAACGAGTTCACACAGGTGCCATTAATGCAGGTAACGAGTGGAGGACCGAGGAGCCTCTTAAAGAAGTTACAGGTCTGTGAAAGCCAGAAATCTTACTTGTTTGTAGGTGACCAAATACTTATTTTCCACCATAATTTGCAAATAAATTCTTTAAAAATCAGACAATGTGATTTTCTGGAGTTTCTTTCCTCATTTTGTCTCTCATAGTTGAGGTATACCTATGATGAAAATTACAGGCCTCTCTGATCTTTTTAAGTGGGAGAACTTACACAATTGGTGGCTGACTAAATACTTTTTTGCCCCACTGTATCTTCGTCTCACAGGAATGCATGGAGGAAAATGTTACTTATTAGAGTAAAGTATTCCAGGTGTCAAAGGGCCGGACAAAATGATGCAATTACACCTTCTAGTTCTGGAAATATGTGCATACGCTCTCTCTAATAAATGTTCCTTTTAACAACAAATTTTTTTAAATGTCTAACTTTTAACTTTATTCTGTCTGTAAAGAATCTTGCTTGTAGCTCATTGGCTGTACTGTTTAACTTCTATGATCTTTGTTTCTATTAATAATATAAAATATTATTCTCTAAATTAAATAAAATATATTCACATTAATTACTATCTTGTTTTCAGCTCATAAGTAGAATCAATTTAAATGTTTTTCTAACCTTTGGTGAGTCAGATCGTTAATGATCAATATAAAATCTGACCCAGATGCAGGTGAGTCAGAGAAGGTGATCATGTGATCAGTCCATAATCTTGTGTGTGTGTGTGTGTGTGTAAGAGAATGCAGAAAATGTAGGTGTGTGTGACCTTGTTGAAGACCATGTCTGAGTCACGCTCACACATTAATCCTGCATGGGACCATTTCTCTGCACACAGATCCAGATTTGCTGCCATTGCTTCATCCTCTACTTTCACATTCCACAAATACCCCAGATTCTAAGAGTTTCCAAATCCTACATCTGAGCTGATGAACCTGAGTTTGAATGATTACAAGTGATTTAAAATAACACTTTGAATGGAGACATTCTGAAAGATGACTTGAAGTAGAACTGAATGGGTTGTGCTCAATTTATAAAAAACATATATTTTTAGGCATTAATTAGTCATTTGTTTTAGGCTACAATTAAGTTGACTTATTTTGTAAGAACAGGATTGCTACTCTGATCCTCTGTGCACAAGTTACACTTTTACTGTTTCTGATTCCTGTTGGAGGTTTGCACATCTCCTCCTCCTCTTGTTATGGGAACGTAATCTGCAGGTAACCTTGTATGAAGATGAAAAGGTCACAGAGTTTACAGGGAGGAAAGAATGCAAATAAAAAGCACATTTGCCTGCATAGTTTACACGCCATTAACAAACATGAGAAATAAGCATGTACATGCAGCCACAGTGTTGTTAGACTGCTAACAGAAAAGATCATTGTTTCTCTTTACACTGGACTTCATAATCCATTTACAATGAAAAGAAGCTCGACTGCAAACAAATTCAGACTTCTCTTTAGAATAACAGAGATTTTAAAATAAACCTAAACAGACAAAAGCAGACCAGGTCTATGATTATAACTCACCCAGTATGAGGATGCTCAGGAAAGGAGTCATGGTGGACATTTAGGTGGCTCGCTGTTTGGACACCAGGCTGTCTCTCTTGCTGCAGGAAACACAAATGATTTCAGAGTGTCAGGGAAAAAAACTCAGTAAATCACTGAAAAGGTCCCATTAAACCAGCAGTTCACAAAGTTGAGGTCAAGACCTCACTGTGGGTCCCAAAACACCAGAACGTGCCTCCTGAAATGATCTGAAGAAATCAAATATAACTGCTGAATAACAGAATTTTCACTATCATTTGGCTGAAAACAAGTATTATGTGTTGAAGCTGTTTGTGTTTTCATTTAATCCTCATTTCTTTAGCTTCTTCATGTGTTTTTATAGGTCAACCAATTATATTTTGACCCTTTGACATTGTTACTTTGTGGGTTCAATGCTGAAAAGTTTGGGAATCGCCAAATTAAACAACAGATCTAAATTTTACTCCCATACTGGTTACAAAAAGATATCACTGTTTACACTATTGTTTCTAAAACCTAACAACTTCCTCACAAACATTCATAGACTGACTATTAACTTCTATATTTTAGTTTCTATACTAAAAATGTAAAAATGCAATAATTTTGAATTTCCTGTCTGTTTAAGGTTTTTATCTGATGTAAAGAAAGTTTCAATGTGTTGTGACACCAAAGAAAAGAAAACTATTTTACTTTGTTGCCTCACAAATACAAGTATGTAAAAAGACAGAAAACCATTCACACACACAATCACACTTTGGGACACTTTAAAGTTACAATTAACCTGATTCGATTTGAACAATGAAGAAAATTATGCAAAAAAACATCTTATTAAAATTGGGAATCTCTGAGTTTAAAATGTTCATTTTATGCTAAACAACTTGTAAACCTAAGATCTGGCAGATTAACAAAACAAAGCTTTTTACTGCTATTCTGAATTACATTCCTCAAAGAAAGTACACATCAATACGAGTGTACAACAAAGTATGTAATTAATTGTACAAATAGTGCTGCAAATTTTTTCTTTTTTTTAAATTTTGTTGTTTAAATCTGTCTAATTTGTTTGTGTCTAGGTTTATAGTACAAGTTAGCCTTACACAAGGCAAATCTGCCATATGCAATGTTTCACTTATTTGGTCTAAAAACTAAACTTCTTATTGTTTAACATGGTTATAAAGTAAGAACTGTCAGTTTTACAGCTAAGTAGAGTTTCCTAATTGTGACAGCCCCATAAAAGCTGAGATAAGGGAGTAGAGTCACTCCTATTTGACCACCATAACCCTGATGCATAAGGCCCCTAATTAAACAGTCCCTAACTGGTGTTGGAGTGGAGAGATCTTACTAATGATAGGCAGAGAATGACAGGTCCTCAGAATACTATGATTTACTCACATTCATATAAAACAAATCTGCTAAGAGCAAACAAAAAAGCCAATTAATTGAATAACTCCATAATGTGCCACTAGCTGGTTGCTAAGGAACTAAAGTTAAAAAGCGGCACTGTTAAACTACTGTTAAATTTTAACAGCCACATAGTTAAGAGTTTACCATTTAGCTACAAATGACCTACATGGGTGGCAACAGCACTAGGTCACATTTTAATCTAGAAACTGCACCAAAAGGACCTTTAAACAAAAAGAGTGTAGTTTGTTTGACGTTATCACAAATAAATAACTGATCAGTGTAACAAATTGAGAACTGTGAGGTACTCACACAGCCCTGGGTCACCTCACTCTGCACTGCGTGGTCAGAAATCTTCACTCTGTCTCTGTGTTGAATACTTTTTCTTGACGGTGTATAAAGTCCAATGCATCAGAGCACGTGTGCAAGCTTCAGACCCGAACGTGTACATTCACGCTTGCATGAACATGTGTGGCGACTATGTGCACCAGAATGTGTAAAACAAACTTGAAAGCGTAACTGATGGCAGCGATGTAAAAACAGAGGGAATGCCACCAGCCAATAGGAATACTGTGTGCGGGACCCCCTTCATTCCTCGCCTCCCTCTGGATTGCCCTCTCTCACTCCCTCCAGCTCGTCACTGGGCCACTGGGGTGAATGGGCAGCTATTCTTATTCTAATTTCTATGTCACTCTATGGGCCAGAATCTGAAAGAGAGGAACGGTCTCCAGGCTTTTGGAATGCACCGACATTTTCTCCTGGACACCGAGGTGGAGTTAAAGGCAGAGGAGGCCAGACAAAAAGAAAGAAAGTTAAATGAAAAAAAGGGTTGAAGGAAGAGAAGAACTAATGTGAAAAAAATAACACAGAGAAAAAGAACAAGTATAGTGATAGAAAGACTCTTTAAAGTGGATTAGGTCAATACATACAAAGTATTTATGAGAATCTAACTGTAGTTTCCTCCATCCTTAAGGTCAAATTATAGGCATCTGTTTGTTAACAGCTTGTTGCATAAACCACACAAAGGGACTGATCATGTGTAAAAATCCACCTTCATTAATGTAACACAACATCTGGAAAACAGATTCAGAGCATATTAGAATATTACAATTTCACATTTGTGTTAAACGTTAAAAATATCCATGAGCTAAGTGTTCAGAGAAATTCAGTTCACTTCTGCTAAATGAAAATATATTCAAATGTATTTTAGTTCAGTTCACTTTATTTCAAACCATTTTAATTCCATATTTTTTTAATTCAGTTTTTTTAAGTTCAGATTGATTCAGTTCAAATTTTGGTTTATTTCATGGACGATGTCGGTTTGAAAGAGTAGGGAAGACGCAGGTGTATTAATGAGAGCTGCATTTCATTTACAGTAAGTTCTGTTTGTATGTATTTCCTACAGAACAACCATCAGCTTATATATTTGCAGATGTGGAATGCAGACCCCATTAAAATACCTGCGCTTTCTCCACTCTTTCAAATCAAAGTATCTGCCATGAAACGTGCATTTTCATTTCAGTTCAGCTCAAATCAATACGTTTCAAGGGAGATTAATAAACAACATAAATGGAAGCAGATAAAAGAAGCACATGTCATCTGAGTGCAGATGGACCTTGAATCTGAAAAAAGTTTTTACATTCATGGAAAAATTCTCTGCTTTGTTGATAATGCTCACTACGTTTCAGGGATTCTGTTCATGTGGTTCATTTATTATGATTAATATAATCTAATTAGCTCTGCCTTTTGAAAACTATGGCTGAATTCTTTTTTTGAAGTAGCTTATTTTCTTTCAGTTGATCTAGTTATTCATTTGTTTTACTTTTTTAACAAATAATCTAAAATTTTAAACTTCTGCCTAAATTCACACAAAATCTCATTTACAACCAATTGAAAAAGATCATATGATTTCTATTTACTGTCATTTATTCATTTGTCTTTCTCTGAACTTGTTTCAGCAGCACTCAGTTGTGCTTTATTCTCTTTAATGTGACACATTCCCTGATTCACACATTTGAAAATGTTTTTTAACAAGCAGAAAAAAGGAACACTTCATTAGTTTGATGGAGCAAAATCTAACTGAGCTACTGAGTTGATGAAAGCTGCAGCTTTAACTGTTTTTCAAAATAAATGTATATTCTTAAAGGCAGATTTAGCTGAGATAATATGTGGAGTCAAACGTCTATAAAGTGAAACAGGAAAGTTGGATGTTCGTTAACAGCCTCTAACATTTTGTTGTTCTAAAGATAAATAGATATGACAGATTAACTGAGAAGGAAATGAGGAAAAACGGTCATCAAGCTGAATTAAATTCAACAAATTTAAGACAGCTCCAATGAGAATAAATGAGATTTGACACAAGAAAGAGAAAAAAGCAGGAAGATGCATGTTTGTGCCTGTGTATTTAAAATACATGCAGTAGCGCAGGTCATGCGCATACATGTGTGTAATTGAGCAACCAACTAAAAAACTGTAGAAGAGAACAAAGTAGCTGTCACATTCAGCTCTCTGGTGATATGACCTTTGACATCTGCTAAAGCGAGACATTAAGAGGCTCAAAGTGTGACACAAAGAGGAAACAAGAGGAGCTGCTGGTGCAAGTTCTGGGGGGTAATATCCTTCGGTATTAAAGGTTCAATGTCTGGGTCATTTATTATAAAGAAAATCTAGAAACAATCTAGAGCACAACTTTATCTGACAAACAAAGTTTAAATATATTGTAGTGTGCCAGAAAGCTGCAAGGTTCTGAAATGTATTCAATATCTGCAAATGTCCAACTTATTAAACTGATATGTTGAAGTTGATGAAGCAACCTCCAACAAATGAAACAAATGTGGGTATAAAAAACACCATGATCACAAGAGTTTCCATCTGGGATATTTAGGACAAGCACACTACAGTAAAGAAAGCTCAATACCACCACTATAACTTCCAGACAAAACAAAATACTATCAACATACTACAGTCTAAATAAACCAAAGGTACAATGTCCTAGAAAGCCATAACATGATAAGCCTTGCTCTGAGTTTAACGTCAAATAAAATGAAGGGCTTGAGATTTAGCAGCTGAATTCAGTCCCACTACCGTGCAGCTCCAGAAACTCTTAAGGTATTATAAAACAGCTGCGGGCAGGAAATGGGATCAGATCATCCAGATGAGTTCATAGTGGAGGTTTACCCTCTTCACAGTCAGATGATTCATTAGTAATGTCACTCCTATTTACAACATCAAAACCAGCAGCAGGACTTTCTATCAAATGAACTCAGGTACCTTTTAAAATAATGACTTTCTATTCATTGTAAAATACAGAGGCTTCTATGTTGTGATGCAGAATCAGACACACTTCACCAATCATCAGAATCTTGTCTGAGGTGGACTAGAGCCAACCCTGACTGTACACAGGTCTGAGGTGGAAACACATTGAACAGGTTAGCAGTTAACTATGCCCCTTTTCCACCGACAAATCGGCACGGGGCGCTTGAGAGCGGTACAGTATAGCGTGGATCAACTCGCTTGAGGCGGTGGAAACATAAAGCGGACGTAAGTGAGGATATGGGCGTGCCCATCTGGCTATGAAAAGTGGCGCGCAAAAGTCTTTGTCCGCGACGTCACAGCGCGTGAAACAACAACAACAATGGTGGATATACTGTATGTGTGTTTTTGTACTTTGCACTCTGTCTGTGGTTCATTTTGGTTGGTTTGATTTTTGGTTCTTGTGGAGGACGTCGCCATTGTCCAAAGTCAATTGTATTTTAAAATAAAATATTTGTATTGTTGCTGGGAGTTTTTTTTGAAAGCCTTTTGCGGGAGCGCTTCTGAATCACATCACGTGAACACCACACACAGCCGGGCCAATCAGGGGCTACTACTACGTAGTAGTCGTGTCACTGGTAGCAGTTTACTGGACCAATCAGTAGACTGGTGGGCGTGTGGGCCCGCTTTGGGCCGCTTCGGACCACCGAGGAGGTGGTCTGAAAAAAGAGGCTGGGTTGGCGCGGAATGACGCGGATAAGACCCGAGAAAGGCGGTGGAAAAGGGTCCGCAGGGGGCTAAAGTGAACCGAGCCGCACCGTGTTCTGTCGGTGGAAAAGCGGCATATAGGAAAAGTAATCTTTGAGGTTAATTAGAATTACTAATTAATATCACATGCATGTTTAAGGCTGTGAAGGAAGTCAGAGAAAAGAGAAAACCCACACAAGCACAGGGAGAGCAGGTAAACTCCAAAAACCACTGTGTAGATGATTCATTATAGCCTATCACTACTACAGTATCTTACATTACAGTAATGCTATGTGTAGATGCTACCCACCATTTATAGCAGTTGGATCATTCTTAAAATGAAGCTTTCAGTTTGTTAAAACTATAAATAGGGTGAGTTTTTGTAACCTTTTACTGCAAACTGGATTCTCGTGAGATTTGGAGTTTTCTAAACCAACAAAAATCTGCTCTAACTAAACCGTCTGACTCCATACCACTGATGGTTCGCACCAATCATGTCTTTGTATTGTGCTTTAGGCAGATGTTCAGGTATGATGATTGAAACAACTCTGATGAAAAGATAATAAAGTGAAAGATACACCAACCAACTGGGAAAAAACTAATGAATCATTTGCGCATCATGCCAAATTTCTAAGAACTCTAGTACAGCTATAAGTAAATTGCCTCATTCAGATGAATATGTCTTCTAGACACAGAAGCTGAGTTTGTTTTGAATCACCATCAAACTAACATGTTTTTCACATGTTGCAAATTGTCCTAACTCTAAGGAACAGATACCTAAGAAATACAGACGAGAGTATAAAATGGTGACATTGATAAAACAAAAAGCTCACAATACACGTGACTGTTTGCTCATCTCATTAAAGCTCTTTAATGTTGTCTCTTTAATCAACTTTAAGAAGACAAAATATACAAGAAGCCGACCACCCAAACACAACATTTCCACGTAAATAATTCACTTTAAACACAGTGCCAACAAGGAAATCACTTTTCTTCAAACATCTTCCTAATCCTCAACACACAACAGCAGATCAGTTTCTTCAGAGCCAAAGGAAATCTCATAATTCTGTTTGAATGGAAACTTAATTCTGTTGGCATCTTACACTAAAATAAAGATTAAAGTAAAAAAAACTGTAAAGTGTCAGAGAAAGAGTCGACTCTTCCACACTAAGATGACCTGCCGTTTTTTCCAGTTACTAATAAAAAAACCTGTTTTAGTAATAATTCATGTAACATTAATGGGTTTAATATGTTAAAGTCTGCTTATGCAAAGACCAGATTATATGAACATTTAGTCATAAGCAAGTTGTGATGACAACAAGATGAAGTTCACATCTAGATGCATTAAACTCACTGCCCTTCTTGCCTCCCACAGCTGGTGTCACAGTAGTAACTGCAACAGAATTCATACAGGAAGTGGGTTCTTTATGCACATGTGTACACATATTTTTCATCATATTTGCTTTTGACCTCTCAGACTCGTTACACTGCTGGATGGAGCCAAAGTGCTCACAGTGGATGAGTTTGTAAAGTGAAATAAGAAAGTTTCTAGGAGACAGATAGACTTTGAATGTTCATGTCATAAATATATAGTGTATAATAACTAGATGCAGGGACATGAAGTGTAATGGGCTTAACACACAGGAGGCAACATCGCCTCTCCTCTATTCATTTTCTTCTTTTGGCTACTATTCATTTTCAATGGGACAAAGCGATAATCGCAAGTCTCCCTCCTGCTAAGCAACTATTGCATGTGAAATTTTGTTCTCGTGCATGTATCATGCACACGCAGGCCTGCGACGCAATCCCAGAATCGCTGTCGCTCAGACGAGGACCAATCAGTGGAGCGTTCATTGACTGACCAATGAGCTGACAGGATGCTACTTGATCATCTCCAGGAAAAAAAAATACTTGCGACGTCGTTTTTGTCTCTTGTATCGCAAAATCAGAAGTAAGATTTCACTTTACTCCAAAATCTTGTGAGACTTCATATTTAGCGTTTTTCACCCCTGAACTGCTTTGATACCCCAAAATTCCCTCCAATCTGTCAGCCAATCAAAACCACAGAAGACTCAACAAAACAAAACGTGTCGCTGGCTTGTATCACTAGTCGCTGCTGCATGCCGCCTCCCGTGTGTCAGGTTTTCAAAGCGGCTGCAATGAGTTTCACTGATCACTGTCCATTAAGGGAAAAAAATGTCTCTGTGTAAAGAAATGGGACACTTTACGAACTAAATAAAAGAAAATATACCTTGATAAAAAGCAAAGAGCAGAAGGTTCAGATCAAACACTTTTACACATAAGTTTGACAAAAGTTTTAAACATTTTATTTTTCCCAAATTTTGTTTTGTTTTTATTTAGCACAGGTGATGATAAGAACTTTAAAAGATGAATTTAATATGTCTAAGTGAATCTGTCAGAATTCTCTAAAAACTTGACCCCTGTTTGAATTATCTCACCACTTATTTATCAAGACAGCGAGATTCAATTTGAGACATGCTGAAATAATCTATAAATTAGGAAATGCTACAGAAATGCACTAAAGGTATAATTCAAATATGACACCAACCATTTCATTAGTTGATTATTGAACAGTTGGGCATGTATTTGCATTGTTCTTCATCCACGGTTAAAACACAAAAACATTCCAATGTATCACATCAAATATGTTGTTTAGGGTTAAACTACATAATCACAAAAATGGATCTAGAGACACACCTGCCTGTGTGGCTGACAGAACAGCTTCCAAGCCTTTAAGGTGATTAAATTCAAGGCAGATACTCATCAACAAACACTTTCACGTTCATGTTTGGACTAGAAAGATGAGAAGTGGAGGTGAGTGAGGTAATTTTGAGGTTATTGCTCTGTTTTAACACATGTGGAACGGGAAACTTATTTCAGAAACCCCCAAAAATCTGTTTTAACTTTACGTGCAGTAGATAAGCAAGAGGGAAAATAAAAGGTAACTTTGATGGAGAAATGTGTTTGTAAGAGTCCCATTTTAATGGCCTTTGCCACATTCTACATCTACTAAAATGTCAAATACATTGTTTACTGTGTATTGTATTCTAGTGGATTTACTTTAGTAATCTTCTGAAAATTATTGTTATAAAAATTAATGTTTCTTGTAAATGTCAGCCCAAAAAGTTTTAACATAATAATCACAGACGAAGATGGTGATAAAAAACTATTTGATTTACTGACAGTGTTGCTGGAAGCTTCATAAAGACAAGCCTCAAGTATGTTTAACATACTGTATTTTTTAAAGGAAAAACTTTACCAGTGATGTCCAGTTCTTGTTCTCAGAGGCAGTTATCCTGCATGTTTTATGTTTCTCACCTCAACATACCTGACTAAATTAATCTGTGATTAACAGGCTTGAGTAGAGCCTGAGGTCAACAGGGCTGTTTAAATCAAACAGACACATGCTGAAGAGGTAATTCAGCCTCTGATTTGAGTGTGCTGAAGCAACTAAAACATGCAGGATAGTGGTCCCCGAGGATCAGGATTGGACACCACCTATCTGTACTCTTAGGCTCATTGACGTGTGAAACTGTCTTCTTCATGTCCTTCAAAGAAAAGCCATAATATTCTCTTTACAGGTGCTTCCATATTGTATGTGTGAAACCGAGTCTGTGCACCAACTCACCTGCACAGAATCATCATGCTTTTTAACCAAAATAACTAATAACAGCTGAATGTATTAAAAATGAATATTTAAACATACAGCTGCAAGATAAGAACACGAATCATTAAAAGTCAAAATATCTGTAGTGTTTTGTTTTTTTAATAAGTAGTTTTAACATGAAGGGGGTGGGATTTAAACCTAGGCAACTAGGAGACCACAAGCTGCCAGACAATACAGGTAAAAAAAACACCTAGGAGACCACAATACTCAGGCTTAAATGCTCATGTAATGTTCCGGTATCTAATTCTACACGTACGCTGACAATTAGGCTACATGACGAGTCCCCAATTACCCAGAAACGTCAGGTAACTGATCAGAAACACATCATCTAACCCACACAGGTTAACCTGGCTTCCATCAGCAAGACCAAAATAAAATCATTTGTGTTTCCAAAACAAAAGACCTCCCAGTTCTAAAAGCCTCTCAGCAAACATCATGTTCAGAGTGTGGAAACACACTTCAGGTTATTACAATACACCAGCTGGTTTAAGAAGCAAAGCGCTCAGTTTTTAACACTTTACTCCCTCAGATGAGCCACTTGTTGCTCTCTACACCACCAGGTTAGGACTGATTTGAGGAGCAGGTCCTAAACCAAATCCTTCAGCTCATTAAAGTTACTCTAATCTTCCACAGCCATGGGAATCTGTGTCACGTGAGTAAATACCCACAAGTTATTGAAAACAGAAACGTTTTCAGAAACAACAGAATAGTCTGTCAAATACGATTGTTCTTTGGAAAATCATTTAAACTTTAATGTAGTTTATAAACATGAAATATAAGAATAAACTTTTGTAATTAAAGTAATTTTTTAGCTGAGAATTTGAATGTAATTTAAGTGTCAGCAATCTACGTCTAAACAGAGACAGACCTTAAGGTCCAGAAACAACAGTTTGTTTGTTTGTTTGTTTGTTTGAGTGACCTTCATATTTATCTCATATTATTCAACACACATATCTTTCTGTACAAAGCTGAGAAGCTCACAGAGACAAAGACCCACTGCAGAGCTTGTCACTGCTTGTTTTGACCGACGTTTGGCAATGGCTGTACAATGTTTCATCTCAAACAGGCAAGTGACAAGGTGAAAAGAGAAGCTGTCTCGGCTACTGTGGTAGCTGATGATACCTGCTGCAGCATCTATATGTGCAAAAGTTCAGTATTCTGTTGTGCAATTCAAAATTGTTATGAACTCACATGATTAAAACATGATTAAAAAATGATGTTACCAGGTCCTAAATTTTGGTAAAGACAATCTCGGCTCATGGTACAATGTGCATGTCTTTTTTTTGCAAGAAAATATAAGGTTTTTGGGGAAAAATGTATGTAGAAAATTCATGGTTCACTCATTTATGGAGCCATTTTTCAGCAACAGTGACTTGAAGTTTTGACTTTTTAAAGTCCAGCAAACATGTCTCTTAAAGTAAAAACTAAAGTCCAACAAGATGTAGCCAATGAATCATTTCCCACGCCTTGAAGTAACTAAACACTTGTAATTTCCTGTTTTGTTTTTTGACTCCAGTCTGAAGGTTGCCAACCAGCCGCACTATACTGATAACGATATATAAAAATGCATCCTTTCTGATTCATATAATATTCTATCCTAAGCATACGTTTGGAGAAATGTCATTGTTTTTCAATTCAAAACCTTTTATGAAAACTAATTTAATGTTTCAAAATCTCAGCACTGATAAGTTTATTCTAACAGTTGTGGACATCACCCGTCTTAAGTTTATTCTAACAGTGGTGGACATCACCCATCTTAAGTTTATTCTAACAGTGGTGGACATCACCCATCTTAAGTTTATTCTAACAGTGGTGGACATCACCCGTCTTGTTGGAGAGTTTGATCAGTGAATGCAGGAACAGTTGTTGAATTTATCACATTATATTCTATACTTGTATAAATCAGGCCTGTAAGTTGCAGCATGACAGTCTGAGTAACAATAATCAATAAAAATATCAGTACATGACAAGAGCAAAAGTTTCAAACTGCTGAGATCTCAGAGGTTTGAATGTATTTAACAATATTACAGCTGTAACATTAGGAAGAAACATTAAGCCAACAAAGCAGCAGATACCTACTAACATAGTGCATTTCACTGATTTATGATCTGAACAGTCAAAACTCAGGAGAAATCAGGAAGAGCTCACCTGGTCGGATGTTTCTCCGGCCTCACTTCTTACACACATTCAAGTAATCGAACTTTCTCTCTTTCGCTTTTCCTTCACATGCACACACACGTGCACACACACTGTCGCACACTGCTGCAGGGCCCGTCCCGCGGCGGCTGCACGATTGTATGCGCTCCGGTTCTGCAGCGACGGGAAACGGCTGAGGGCTCGGACCCGCCCGGGGGAGGGATTTCTGCACCGGAAAACGGGAGCAGGTAGAGCTGCGGCGTTCAACCCCACCCCGATCAGGCCAAACCCACTGAGGGAGCAGACAAGAAATTCCACAGTGCCTGCAGGTGTCAAATTTACCGCCTCGCTTTTTTCTATCAAAACAGAGAATAAAGGTTTTCCTTTTCATTCGAAGTGAACTTGAACTAGTTCATTTAGGTGAAAAAAAAGCAAACATAAAACTCAAACCTGGTCATCCACTTAAAAATAAAATATACAAAATATTTACATTTAAAGCAAGAAGAGACATGCAGAGACAGGTTCTCTGCTTAACAACCTAAAATCAGCATTATCAAACTGACTTAGGTGTAACTCATCATGCTTCTTTTCTTGAAATAAGATGGAAACATCATTTAGCTACTCATCAGTTTTATCCAATTTTCGGACAGTTATAACCTTAAGAAAACTGTATATTTTTAGTTAATGTTATTTAAGGTTGGATAAATATAAGAAAATGGGCATCAACTGATTATATTACACTTTCAAAAATAACAGTCCAACTCTGCAAACTGGTCATAGAGTCATCATAAACAAACCTAATTAAAAATACATTGTTTTACCTAATTTTAATGTGTAAAATTAGAAGAATTTCTGCAGTTATCCTCCCATTTTTAATCAAAAACAATGAATGCAAACTCATGTAATGTGACAGCTGCTCGTGGCTCAGACTCCGGTTCTCATCCAGATTATAAATACTTTATTTTTAATACATGTTTTTGTTTCTGGTGTAAAAAATGTTCATTTTTGCAGCTGATTTTTATGCTTTTTATGCTTATAGAATTTAAGGCAATCGTGTCACACTGTCAAGTCAAATAAATGGAGGATAAATGCACATGCATAAGAGAACATTTTGATTTCAGTTTAATCCATGACAAAGAGAAAAAATTTCACTTTCTATCAACAAACAAAAAACTCGTTTAGTTTCATAAAATGGTTTCCAAAGGTTTCAGTTTCATTTCATTTTTTCCTAGAAAAGTGTCAAGGTCCTACTCATGTTACAGTGAATGTGGTGGTGTTAAATGTGGAAAAGATGAAAAGATGTCCCTGATCTGCTCTGCAGTCCTGTTTTGGTGAATTTTTTTAGACTTGGCACATTCCATCCCTGACTGGGTTTGTATTTTAGGTAATTTGACAGCAAATGACTTCTTCATGTGGTGCCAGCTAAGTTAACTGATATACCATGTCCACACCCAGCGAGCACCCAAAACATGACACCCTTCTGCATCACAAAAGGTCTGTACGTCTTTTATGTGTCACGTGTCTTTTGTCCTCCTCAACATGAGCTGCTGTTTCTCAGGGGGCATTAGAAAGAAAAGAACTAAAGAATATAAACAATACCACCAAAAATACTATTAAAACTATTTGTAAATCCTTCAGCCAAATATGCTGTCAACATGATAAAAGGTCGCAATTTTTCTGAGTTAAAATAGACTTGACTGTAGAATTACAAGTAGAAAGACAACAGAGGACCTGGGAAGTCCACTGCATGTTGTGCAATAAGAGGCACTGGAATCCATTATTATCCACAACTATGGGTACACAACTGTAACCAAGTATACAGGTGACTAAGCAGGCAGGCTTATGCACTTTAAAGTGCCAAGGTCAGTGGAGAAGAAAAACATAAAATATAATCAACAAAAGACACAAAGTTGAAAGTATCTTCAAGGCCATATGGTCCCTGGTTCTATTAGAAGCCTTTCAGTATCTGTCATCTCTGCCTGATGACAAATAGAAAGTGCTTCAGTCTCTGACACCTCCCAGTTGTTAACAGCTAGATTCTATGTTGGCAGGCAGTTTTACCTGCTTCACCTAAATTGAATTAAACATAAAATGTGAAAAGAAACCAATCTTCCTCATAGAAACACCTTTTCTTTCTCATTATAAAACTGTATTTGTTGTACTCTGATGTTTGGAAACAGAGAAGTGAAAAATTAAAGCTCTCTATTTAACCTGACTTTGAGACATGGTGTTTCTTAACATCATTAAGATTTTTAAAAATAATTAATGGTAATTTTCTTTGTTTGCACATGTGAATCAAAGTCTACGGCTCTTCTGGGTAGACTGAAATTTAGCTTGGCGGCCCCCCCTAGTGTTCAGTTTATTCAGCCAAGAACCAAGAAAAGAAGTTCCCAACATTTATTTCATGAATGATCTTCAACAACATACATGTAAAATGCAGATTTGTACATGCAAAGCTACAATCATGTCTTTTAGAACATTTATTGCATCTGAATATTTAGAAAAAGCTCATTTTTAAACTTTATTTACTGAAGGAGAGCATTAATTGGCATTAAAATCGATAAAGTTTTGCTTGTGAATGTACAGATTGTAAATAAGTAAGTAACCAATCAGGATCAAAACAATTACAGAATCAAGTTACCAGGGCCTGTAAGTACATTTTCTTAAAAATATGTTTAACCATCTGGTATTATGATGATAAAAATCAAAGTGATCTCAGAACACATTTAATCAGAAGATCCATCACAAACTCAAAGAAACAGCACATCTAACCAGAATACACAAACACACATATATAGTTGCAGATATTTTTTATTGTGGCCCAAAAATTTTCTGCCAAAAATAATGTTTGATTGCAATATTATACTGTGAATCATACATGCACAGTAGGGCTATTATTTATGTGCAGAACATAAAACATTACTGCCATTTTTTCTCTCTCTGTGGAATAAATTGCATTACTTGCCACTGGTGAAAATGCAACACATCAAAAAAATTTCCAGAGGTGTTTCAGAGTATAATGACTGTTAGGTATTAAAACCTGTTCTGAAACTGCTGCTCATGAATCTGTATGTCTGAACTAAATCCTGGCTTGTTGGTGAGAATTAACTGTTACACAGTATCATGATATTTTGTTTACATTTCTGCAACAGGGAGTGTTATGTAAATAATTTCCATCATTTAAGTAAATGAAACATTTTACTTTAGAGAGAATCAGAGAAGATTTGAAACATTAAAAAGTTTTTGTGTGATTTTACTGTTCTGATTATTTGGGACTTGGCAGCCCTGACATGAACTCAGCAAAAACACAAACTGCAAACATAAAAAAACACAAGAACAATTCTGTTCTCAATAAAAATGTTACAATGCACCACCTCCTGTGTTGAGTTGTCCACAGCAGCCTACTTGATGCCTGCCAACATGTGGATCCACCAGTTAGCCTGAACAGTCCAGCCCAGCTGCTCACATGCAGCAATTTGTTGGAGAAAATGCTCCTTGGCCTCTGCCTCAACTTGTTCTTCTTGGAGCGCCTCCCGCAGGTAGCGCATGTCATCAGAAGCACTTAGCTCTGGGATGCCCGTCAGCAGCATGAGGGAGAAAAGAGTCACCAGCAGACGAGAGTGAGCGCGCAACAGGAGATAAGCTTCGGTGCAAGTATCCTGGTCAGGACAAGCAAGAAGAGACAAACAGGACAAGAACTGTCAAAAACTGGTGTCAACAAACAATACAGAGGAAGAACAGAGTATTTTAATCATGTTTGTGTTACTTCTGATTAATCAGTTTATAACAAACAAACCAACATAAGTCTATTACCATTAAAAAAATAACCTCAGGAATTTATACTGTTATGGAAACTAAATATGTATAAAAAATAAAATAAAATTCTCAACCACATGACTGTTTCATGTTGTTCAATCATTCAAAGCTACTAAAGGTTACTATTAAGATTATCGTTATTATTTTGTTGTTAAGTCGCTTTACCATAAAGCAAGTTAGTCAAATTCTAGACTGTTTAGGGTTGCGAAGAACTGATGTGTGTCTGCAGCAGTCATTGAGTGAGAGGCGAGGTTACACCTGGACAGGTTTCCTGTCCATCACAGGGCTACATACAGAAAAACAACCACTCACACCTGGGGACAATTTGCAGTTGCCAATTAGCCTCAAGCATATCTTCAGTCTGTAAAAGTATCTGGTATGTATTTTGTGTAAGATGAAAAGATTTAGATTTTTTTCCAGTAATGAAATGAGGTTTGTCAACAGCATAAAAATATAGATTCTAAGTTAGTTTTTAATTTAAAACTTGTGGATTAAACAAATACAACAACACACGAGATCCTCTTACCCTGAACCTTTGAAAATAAAGGCTGTTTCGACTTTTAACCCTGCCCATCACATACAGGAAGTCAGGTGTGAGGACAAAAGGCGCACGCTCCCTGCTCACGCCAAGAAAATGTTTCCTATTCCCCAGAATGTGCCCAAAATCGATGTGGAACAAGTTTCCTGTGGAGAAGAAAATAAGAACCAGTTATTCTCTTTTTATTCTCACATTTTATGATTCCATGTCTCTTGTTGGTCTTTTACTTTTGCAGACATATTATAACAAAGGACAAGAACAAAATCTGTTGTTTCCCCAATGTAAATAGTTTTTTGGCAGCTATTGAGCTCCAAGAACATCTGTGATATTCTGAACAAGGATCTGTGTCGCACACCTTGGTCTGTGATCATGATGTTGTCATTGTGTCGATCTCCTATACCCAGTACGTAAGTGGCCACACAATAACCTGCACAGGATTTCACAAACCTCTCCACAGTCTTGTAGTGCTGTAATACAATCACAACAAAGCAGTCAAGTGAAACAACATGCACTCAGATTGGTGGCATAATAATCTGCAACAGTTTCAGTATTTTTATGCAGTTAAAATATACAAATATCTGCTAGAAATCTTACTCATAAGAATTACCTTTACAATGCTGCAGACAATTTAACCACGCCTTTGTGGTAACTACATATTTAGGATACTTAAACAATTTCTTTGATCAGTTTAGAGGGAAAATAATCATTTATATCCTTAAATAAATTTGTTATTATAACCATGATTCCAAAATAGTTGGGATGTTGTATAAAATTAATAAACCCATATTTTATTTCCAATAGAAAATAAACAAAAATCAGAAGTTTAAAATGAACAACTTGAGTATTATTGTCATGTCTAACAGCTCAACCACACTTGCAGTTGTTATAAAACAGAACCAGAAATGTTGTCACTTAGATATATTTAATCCTCTCTGAGAGAAAAAGTTGAATGAAGCACATCAGTATGTGAAAGGAGAAGCTGCTTTTACGTGAATTGATAAAAAAGAAAAAGCATTTCTAGCAGGATATCAAAAAACTGGATAAACAGTTTTTTGCCTACAGAAAGACAGTTAAAATTAAAATTGTGTTTGAAGTCAAACTATAACACATTTTCTGAGAGCAGCTATAACGACTAATACTCACTATTTCCTGAAGTGGGCACTTGGATTTGAGCCACTCAAACAGAGCATCATTTCTGAAGGCTCCTGTTGTTCCACCATGGTTTCTCTGAACAGCAGCAATCGTCGCTGCATTTCTCACTATTTCAATCATACCTTTAAAAAGAAGTTTAAGACAGGGAAACTTCTTCATCTTAACAGTAGAATTTAAACACAGTACTAATTGCTTGTTAAATGAAGTTTCTAGCTGTGTGACAATAGAAAATCAGTTATACGGACATTTCAAGCATGATCAACATCATCAAGGTTATTTCTACGTCAGTTTGCTTGTTTTACAAAGGTTGTTTTTACTAGGGAGTTAATCCATCTTTTAAACAGTAGAAACATACCTATGTTCTGTCCTGTGGAGATGCAGCCATAAGGAATTAGATTAAGATCCAGAGATTTTTCCTGCCAGATGGAGTTCATCACTGTCAACGTCTAAACAGAGAGGTGGGTATTACATTATTCAAAGGTTTTCATTTTATGTAAGTTTATAAAAAGGCAAAAAGATCAAAAACAAGTTCTGTTACCTGGATGACCAGCATGTCCTGTCTGAGGTCGTCTCCTTCTTTGAAGATTATCCCAACAGGTGTAGTAGAGGTGGGCGACGGCATTGGAGAAAACTCCAACCACAGAGGCTTCTTCTTCGAGGCCATCACTTTACATTTATCCAGCTGGTACAGAAAGAATTTTAAAAAGTACATTTCTGTTCATGTGCTGTAAAGACAAGGTGTTCAGTTTTTTCTGAGAAGACAAAAGTATGAGACTGGAAAATAATAATGAAGCTTAATCAGGTGAAATTAACAATCCGTCAGCTGCAGGATGAATTGAGATTTAATTTGCACCACCACACACTTTATAGTTTTAGTGATCTTTTGCATAATCAGTATTTAGGGTTAAAACAAAACAAGAAAAACTATTTTTAATTTCATAGAAATGTCAGTGTTGTAATCAGAGATCCCGAACTTCCAGAGAAAGCCCAAGTTTCTACATTTTTAAACAAAAGTTTGTTGTCTTTAATAGAAATTTGACATTTTATGGATTCACTGATTCTAGTTAAACTTGGAAATTGAGGTAATTATCAAATCAAATGATTTGTAATTAATCCGTCATCTCGGTTCATTGTGTTTCATTTTTACAGACACAAAAAATCATTGTGAACCTACCAGGATGGTTCCAACTTTAATACGCGGGTCAAAGGGCACCAGGAATTCATTTGGCAGATTACTGTTTCTTAAGCACTCCTGCAGCTTAAGGGGAGCTACAACAAAGACAGTTAATTAACAATAAAACAAACCCATTCACTGAAGGCATAAACAGTTACCACAAGGGGGAAGAAAATTGACTTGTAACTAAGATGCACTTGCTCTCAGTGTCGAGAACTTTACTTACTTTTATCTACAATCTGATCAGGAGTCATGTCTGTGTTTGATATGTTGAAACTAAACTGACTGAGAAAAAAAATGTTTTAAAATCCGTTGAGATCTTTTTGATTGGATACAACCTTGAAACTGTTTTGACAGACATAAATATATGCTTTTGAACTAACAAATTATTTTTAAAACAAAATGCAGTTTCGTTTTTCCAAAATGTCGATGACACAAAATGTCTTTTTGACATCTTTTCAATCCGAAAAACAGATAAACAACCCAGTAGTCAAATTCTCCTATTTTTCAAGTTGTCATGGAAGACAGCCTGAAAAAAAATCTTTTTGATTGAAGCAGACCCTTTACCTTTAGAAAATAAGCTATAATTACTTCCCATTACTGCATTCAGTTCTGTCTGAAATGCAGTCAAGTCATAATTTGCAGAACATCTTCTATCAAAGAATGTGTTATAATATCTGAGGCCACGCTGACCTTTTCAGGCTAAGATAACGACATGAAATAATTCAAAGCACTAATAATCATTATATACCATTTAATAATCAGGAACATTCAAAATAGTATCTTTATTATATAGCATTTTAAAGAGCCACTGAGTAGACATGGGTGAGAAAATACTAGATACTATCTGGTGTGCAAGTGAAAGTATTTTATTTCACTCATCTTTCCTTAGCAACTCCATAGAATTTATTATCCTACGGTCACAAAAATTTAGAACAATGTACATGAAAGTGTCTTATAGATGTTCCTCACCTGTCGACGGGAGATCCGTTTTGTCAGGGTAGAGTCTCTTGATGATTATTGAGACCTCCCTCAGGGCCTCTACAGCCTGGACCTGCTGGGTGAAGTTATCAATCATGGCTTGGCCACATCCCAACAAGTAGGCCTCCAAAATCACAGCCATGCGCTGACGGAAGTACGGACACCCTGCCACCTCGCTGCGAACATACCAGAAGAAGAAGTGGCCAATTCTCTTGCTCTGCAGAGAAACATGAGTCCAAATTTAGATTATAAAAAGGTAAATATGGCTGCAGCAGATTTATTGAGTTCATGTCATAAAACAAAATCTAAACACTGTATCTTAGTCGTTCCCTTTCAAGTTTTAAACCAAAGCATTTAGCGTAAACATTTAACGTGAGCTCCACATTCTGGACAGTTGATTGGTTCCTGTGGTGAGAGCTGCAGGAATGAAGGCAAAATGAAAGTCAGATTGCCTGATGAATAAAGTCACTGAAGATATTTACTAAAGCTGGAGCAGCAAATTTATTTTCATTGTAAAACCTGTTTTTATGAAACACACAGTTGCGTTGATCTACTTTAGAGCTTATCTTCTCACCTCTACAGCAAAATCATTCCCCAAACCCCTTGCTTTGTAAATGCTTAGGAAAATATATTTTGGAATGCAGAAGCATCACATAAAATGCCCAGACTTTGCACACTGTGTACGTTCTGCAGTGAACTATGGAGGACTCACCCGCAAAGCTCTTTGGATTAGGTACCGAGCCAAAAAACTGTCATGATAAGGTTCCACTTTCAAAGTCTGTAAAAGTAAACAGGTTGAGAGAAAAACTTGCATAAAGACAGAGCATTGATTATCAGTTAGTATGCTTCTTTTATATTAGGTAAATAAACAGGTGTCCTCGGCATGAAAATATTTAAAGCCGCGTCGAGGAGCATTTCATCAAACTAATTGTATTATACAAAAAGTGCTACACAATAATGTACTAAAAGAAACTAACAGACTTTACAGTAAAATTCAATGAACCTTAAATAACAATATTTGTATGTGTCTGTAGAATAAAACATGGACGTGATCACTCTAATTATCATCAAATAAGACAGATCACACCACATATAACTCTGGGTTAGTAAAGCAGAAGTAAATTCTCCAGTTTATTTATTATTAGAAAAAAGAAACATGTTTCCACATTTACTGTATTTACATCAACATCACTTACCTGCACCAGCTGCAGCAAGTACTTGAGCACATCATCATTGGACAAACTCTCCAGTCTCTGAACTGCCAGTTTTCTGACAGTTTCATCTGCAAAGTCCATACTTAACAGCTCCAGAGCCACAGTTACATCCAGTTCACTAGGATCCCAGTTTCCCAGAAGCCAGTGGACATCTTCAACTACTTTGCGATCCATCCAATTAATATTGCGTAAGAAGTGGGGTAGATTGGAGGCATACTGGATGCTCTCCTTCCGAAACCTTTTAAGACAAGGCCTCTTGCTGTTTTGGACTGAAGATGGGGATCTGAGGATTACTGTGTCTGTATTTGGGACTTGAAGAGATGTCACATGTAAAGAATATGTGCTGGGTGAGGTTGGCTGGGATAAGGGAGACTGTTCACAAGGAGAGGTGCTGTGTTTATCTGGGAAAAGACTAGAGTTGGGACTGGTAGCATCTTCATTCTGGCTCAAGGTGTTCGGGAGAACTACAGGACAGCTGTACTCATCTAAAATGAAGCTGATGGCCATGGAGTTCACTCTGTCTGGATTCATAGCAGAGGACAACTTGTCTGCTTGGTAGGTGATGGCCTCATCCTCCTGGTCAGGGTAGGACCACATGTACAGGGTGTGGGGTCCCTGACCGAGGACAGATCTGCAGTGATAAATTAGTGTCTTGTTATAACAGAATAGCTACATCTTCATGTGTTTTTTTATAACAGATGAGGAGAAAACATTGTTTAGTTCTTAAATTGGTGAAAATTCAGAAAAACTAGCAATTCCACTCATACGCTACAACAGTACTAATCCTGGTCAGGCCACTATTCTGCACGCTTTAGTTGTTTCTCTTTGCTAAAACACTGGATTCAGTTGTTTAATTAACTGTTCAGCACATTCTCAAGTTCTACAGAAGCCTGTTAATCATACACTGATTCAAATCTGATGTGTTAGAGCTAATAAAGATCTAAAACATACAGGATAGTTGACTGGAGATTACTGACAGACTCATCTGAACTCCATTTTAAAAGAAAGCATTTACAAAAACAACTAATTCAAATACTTTTTTATAACTGAGGAGAATTTCAATTGATCAAGATGAAATAGGTCAAGTTAGGTGAGTCAATACGAGGAGTTCCTCAAATAAAAGCCAGGTGGTTGGAAACTTTTAGGAAGTAACTGAGCAACAGCACCAATAAGTTCCCCAAAACAATATTTAACATGATTTAAAGAGTCAGAAAGAAGAATCAAAATTTAAAGTTACAGAATCTGGATAAATTATCAGTTTTATTTTTCATCCTCAAGCTTTTGTTTTTCATTCCCTCTCGATGTTGTTTGGTTGACTTACTGTATTTCTACTTTCTTCCTGTTATTTAATCTGCTGATGTCATTTTTTCAGCAGATATCTCTTGAGAATCTGCCTCAGAGTGTCTGTATTAATAAGGATTCACACAAATGCAATATGTGTTTAAAACTGTGATAACCTACTGAAACAGAACCCTCATTGTCCCATGCTACCAAGTTAAAAACATGCTCACTGGTGTTCTCTCTTTTAGACATAAAGGAAACACTGACTGAGTTTCCTGCTCTCTATCTAAACAAGGCATGGACGAAATTTTGATTTCAGAGGTGGGGGGGACAGAAGTGTTTTTCATAAAACTAATCTTTCAGCTTACTGTGTCCTCCATTGTTTCTTTTAGTTTTCTATTGCTACTTTTAAGCCCAATTTTCCTTGGTTTGACTGGTTGTAAAGCATGTAGCCAAACATTATCACCCAATTCTGTGTTTTACCTGAGTCAACATCACACCAACTTAGTAACAATTTTGCCTATTTATAGAATATTATCATTTAATTAGCACCACCTACTGGTGGGCAAGTCAAACTGGCATTACATTTGGGAAGAAAAGGTGTTGAAGGACAACTGGAACACATTTCTTTGAGTAACTTACAGTTTGACTTCTAAAAAAGTCTCTTATGTCGCCTTTTTTCTCTTTGACATCATAAACCCAAACGCCGACCAAACGACAGTTGCACAGCACTCCTGACCGCAGGTTAGCTCGCCACCACACCGGTCTGTCTGTCTGCAGTGTGCAAACAGGCAAGGGGGAGTGACAGCAGAAACAGCCAATCACACAAGAGGAACTGGTAGGCGGGCTAAACTAGGGGAGACGGGCTTCAGCTTGAGCGGCCGTTTTCTGCTTGGTCCTAGTGCTCAACCCCTCTCTGTTTAATGTAGCGAAACATTTGCACAGTTGCAGAGTACAGGGGACCAAAACGGTATTTTGAAAAAGTGCAGGGGACATGTCGCCTGCCCCCCCCCCCCTAAAACTACGTCCATGAAACAAGGACTCTGGTGAGTAATGCAACAGTCTTCTCAGGTATGTAGATAGAATGCTGCAGGGTAATCAGCACATTCATGGATTCCTCGAAATTAAAGAGGCAAAGCTAATGAGCTGGCATTTTAATTTTAAGGCATGATGTGGTTATTTTGATGGGGAAAAGGAGGTTTTTCAGATGTAACAATGAGTGTTTAGTCTCATGAAAAGATGTAAACAGCTATAAGTATTGATGAGGCTTGACGCTGTCTTACAAATTCAACTTTACAAAGGAGATTGAAACCAATATAACGATTGCTCAGTTATACTGCAGCCCACCCACAGCCCTTTAAAACTAAACCTTTTTCACTGACACTTATATTTTCAGTGAACTTTGAAAGTTTCTTTTTTCCCTGTGAGATTTATGAGTTTATACTTAAAGCTTTAGACCTATAGATTCCAAAAACTTTTGAAATTAATTTTTAAATTTGAGACACCAAGGAAATTAAACAGTTTTGTCTCTCGGTGTTGTCACTATTGAATGTTTAGCACTGAAAGCAGAAGTGGGACAGAAAGCTGAAGTTATAAACTCACCTGTGATCTATGAGAAGAAGATTTACAAAGTAAAGGACCTTCCCTTTTCCTTTCTGAGCGTCTGCAGGCTTGTTGGATGAAAACGATGTTCTTGAGTCTCGGTTTTCTGTTGGCTTCTGGTCTCTGGTTGCTGGGGCAACATCACCGACGCTCGTGTTAATAGTGAGACCTAGCTTGACTCCGCGTGGCAGGTCTCTGAGTAATATATCAAAGTCCAGCCATTCATTCCACAGTACTTCATCTACAAAAAGTTTGGAATTGGAGGCCACTGAGGAGAGGACCTTGCTACCATAAAGAATGGATGCTTCAACATAAACAGACTGAGGCCGTTTGATTGGGAGTTCAGGGATATCGAAGCCAATTAATTTAACTCTGAAGTTTCTGTTGCAGTCCCACAAGGATATCATGAAGATATCATCCAAATCCTTCCCTTTGAGACTTAGATCCTCATGGGAACTGAACTGGCCGCTGAAACCATCAACAAGCGGCATCTCCATAAACTTGACAGTTTCAGTCACAAGGTTTGGAACAGGAATCACTGAAAGGTGGAGGTCTTGATTGGTTTTCAAACACTGCCGAACCCAGATGAATTCAATGAGGGTGTGGTCACCAGAGAAAAACTCCTCCCTCCCCGTGACTTTCAGCACCAGATCTTCAGAAGTGTTGTATTTGATTTTCATGTCTGCAGCAACTTTTCTGAAAACTTTGAGAAGAACCTTTGGAGTTGCATTAAAATCAACATCCATGCTAAAGCTGATCTTGTTCAGATAGTGAAGGGTGACACAAAGCTTTCTTTTCAGCCAGTCCTCCAGTTCATTTGGGACAGGAGCTGATGTTATCCAGGGCTCGGTGGTGTACAACGTGTCATCACGATTCTTGAGCTCTTGTCTTCGAGGAGAAGCCAGTTTCCTGCGAGTGAATGTAAGTTCACCAAGTCTATTTGATGCTTCTTTCTCAAGGTCATGTCCAATCAGGTAGGTTAAACACTGCTGCTGTCTCATCTTCTCTTCTGGATCCACTATCACCAGGGGTTTTACAACAATATGTGCTGTGAGACACTGAGGATCATCATGGGACCATGGAATGTCTAACGTCCTGATTATCTGACAGTCATCATAAGCCTCATACCAGTCATCCCCTCTGGAATACAGCAGGGTGTATTTCTCTGGATTCAGTATTGCGAGAGGCTCAAGATGCCAGTTTTTTCCCTGTAACTGAATGATTACAGACAAATATTAGACTTCCATGTAAAATGTTCAAACAAGAGTTAGTAGTTCAGAAACTGGTCTGACATAGTTACTTTATAGCATCAAAAAGACCAAAGACTATAAAATAAGTCACAAAGTTTGTTGTTTTTTTTTTTAGTTTGGGCCAATGTGGTGAATGAGTTTACAATTCTTCCTTTGCAAGTGTTCAAGTATTTATTAAAGATCAGAATGTTAAATGAACAAACAAAAAAACAGAAAAATACAGTTAATATTAATACTAACAGCTGCTACTGAGTTAAAATAGATCGTATTATAACAATAACCTGAATGGAGAAATAGCAAGTCATAAGAGCCATTTTCAATTTCTCACATAACAGTTTAAAATAGACAAAAACACAAACTAGAACATTTCTGGAATTCCAACATCTCCCATGTAATAATCTCAGTCAGATTACAGTTGTTGTGATGGACAGTATAAACTCTACATTAGTGCAAAGAGAGCCAAGATGAAAAGAAATATTAAAGCTGCTGCCAGTGGCTCATTAGTATAACCATGGTAACTACACACCTGTCTCACTTCCTGACAAAAATTCTATGTGAGAGAGGCAGTAGTGAACGCAGAACTCAGACAAACATTTTGCAAAAGTTATAAGTTGTGTTGAAAAAAAAACTGAGTGACAGGAGACTCCGATGGTCACAAATTGGAATTTGTACATTTCTGTGGTAGTTTATGAGAGATATTATGTAAATAATAAATTAACAAAACTTTGATTCGGGTTTTCAAAAAAACATTTTGATCAAAATGTATCTTTTTAAAGTCTATAGAAACTTGGTTGTGTCTAATATCTGACACATTACGTGAAAGAAGACAAAAAAAATCCATGTTTTGATGTTTAATGTGTATATTTACAAAAACTGTGGAAATCAGAACATTTTTTCTTTTATTTTGGACAGTTCAGAAGTTATTGTGAAATCATCTGTCATTTGAAAAATATCCAAAAACTATGGTGCTTCAAAGAGGATTGAGATGTTCCCACCTGTTTCACCAAAAACTTAGTAGTAGCTATAAAGAAATTTTTTTCAGTTTATTTGACTTTTGTCCACATAATAAGCATTTACTGACACATCTTGAGTATTTGGGGTTCACATACCTTCATGCAGATGTGCAGCCTCAGCTGGTAGATGCTACACTGAGCAGGGAGGATGACAGTCACTGACTCATAGTTAATGCTGGCGTCTTCACCGTGACACGTCTTCACAGGACCAGTCGCAGGCTGAAACTCACAGATAAACTTCAGGTTGTTCTCAGAGTAACCTGATAAACTGTTCACAGAATATGAACGAGATTTCCGACTTGGAACCACATCCGAATCCATTGAAATTTCAGCAAATCCTCAACATATATTCTCATGAAGATTAAAGTTTAAATCAAAACTATGGAGAATTAGCAAAGTTCAAATCTTACAATAGTTTGTGTTGAGTCAACGTGATCATCCACCTGTCTGACTATGTGAGAATGTGTGTTTCCTTTTTGAAGTTTCCCTGAGACTTCCTCATTCTTTCTAACAGATGGGCAGGTACAACAAATAATTTACCGACACTAAAACAAAGTTTACTTCCTTATTCTCTTTTCTGCGCTTAGATTACAAATTGCAGAAACTTGTCGGACATTTTTACAGCTGACACTGAGGAACAAGGTGCTCTATATAAACAACTGTTCAGCTAATGAAAAGCAGAAAGTGGCAGCTTCTGCATTTGCAAATGAAGCAGCTCAAAAATGAGTGGAGCTCTATGTCTAACTGGAAAACATCAAACCTGTTTGAGCTGTTTGGCGTCATTTTCTGTAACATTCAGTGGAATGAAGCTGCACCTCAGATACTCCTGTTGAAATGATTTCCAGTTATGGCTCTAAAAATATTGCATCACTGTATTATAATAATAACACTTAAAACTTTAATGTAAAACTGTCATTTTAGATATAACTGTAAAAAGTGACATAAGTGATCTGAACTGTAACTGAGTCATGGGCCTTTTTGTTAAGTGACATCACTATTTAGACACCAAAAACAACAAGATTTTAGAAAAAGGTAGAACAGATAAAAGCAGAATTCCCCAGTTTGGAACCAAAAGAAAAGTTAAGCTGTGGGGCTTTTTAAGAAAAGATTTACCTGTCAGATCTCACCTGAGGATGTCATGATATAAGTGCAGATTCCCAAGTGTGTTGGAAGCTGACGTTATTCTAAGCTCCATATTTCCTTTTAGTTCTTGATTTCTTGCTAACAAGAGGAGAAAAAGACACAAGTATCAAGTATGAACATGTTCCTCTGACTCCTAAAAATACAGAATGATTAAAAGTTATAAAGTTTCTGTTTGGTTTTGTTTGTGTGTGTGTGTGGGGGGGGGGGGGGGGGGGGGGGGGGGGGGGTTGTATTTCTGACCTCCTGGGGACCCGTTTCCTGACTTTTACTATCTTTCTGGGGACCGAGGGTTCTTGTGTGGGGACCGAAGCCTGGTCCCCATGAGGGGGACTCCCCTTTTTAGGGTTAGGGGTTAGGTTTATAGGTATGGTGTGAATAGAGTTTTAGTTAGTCTTAGGGTTAGTTATAGATCAGTAATGGTTAAGGTTAGTAAAAGAGTTTGGGTTAGGTATAAATCTAGTTACTAAAATCAATGGAAGTCAATGGACGGTCCCCATAAGGATAACAAAACACACTTGTGTATGTGTGTGTGTTAAAGCAAACATATTTTTACAATGTTCTGTGCACACTGCAGCATGATTTCTTCAGAATTGCACCTTCTATTTTCTTAGTGATGTTCGGAAAAATCTGGAACATCTTTTCTGCCGAAGATTTTTTTTATCAATGGTAAATGGCGTGCACTTGGGGTGACTGTGGCTCAGTGGTTAGAGCGGTTGTCCTCAAACTTGAAGGTTGGTGGATCAATCCCGGCTTCCACCGCCACATGTCGAAGTGTCCTTGGGCAGGACACTGAACCCCATGTTGCCCCTCGATCTGCGTATCGGGTTGTGTGAGGGTTAGCCCCTACCCTCTCCCGTGTGAATGGGTGAATGACAAAAAAACTGTAGTGTGAAGCGCTTTGGGGGTCATAGGACCTAATTAAAGCGCTATACAAGTGCACGCCATATCAGAAAAACTTTACCATTTTCCATAGTTTTTCCCTGAAGCTGTGATGTTTGTGTGAAGTAGAACTCAAATGCACAGATAAAAAGACAGGTAGCAGGTTTATTGAAATGATCATTTCAATCAGTTCCCATTCGAATGGAGGATGACTGGGGGCTGTGAAACAAATAGTTAGCATAGCAACAGGAGGCATGTCAACTGTTGCCATGGGTGACGTCACATCAAGGCACAGACAGGTACAACATCTGACACACAAACTGGGGTCACACACAGTTCATCAAAGAGCTAGTGAGATAATCACATTTTCACAATCAAAAAATCAAATCCAATAATCAATACAATAATTAAAAACAAGAGGCACACGTATTGACAGAAGGGCCAGCAGAAGGAGAGCCCATGAAGACAAAAAAGGTCAAAGAGCAGGGAGATCCAATATCATACTGACTAGATCATCTGAAAAGGGGTGCGCTGCAAAGCGAGGTCCAAAACGCAATCCAGGTCAATAATCCTTCCAAGTTAAACAGAAAACAAACTGACAGGGAAGGACAGTGGTCAGGAACAATGGCTGATCCACACCGTCTGCTCCTCCACAGCTTTTAAAGAAGAGCAGACAAGTGAAACTGGACAAACAGATTGTGGTCAAAGGTTAAAGATTGTATTATTATCCCCGGGGGGCAATTTGTTGTGCAGCTAACAGTAATAGTAACAGCACACACACCATTAGACACTCAGTTAAAAGTTATGTATATTCATTCATGCAACTGATGACAACAGCCTTGATTTTTGGCAGACTGAACCTGCAACCAGATGGAAGCAACATAAACTCCGAGTCCAGAGGGTGGCTGGAATCAGTTGGAATCAGCTGGGCCTTTTTCATTATTCTATGCTTATACAGAGTGTGCAGATCTATAAGTGTAATGTTTGCAATTTTGCAGCACATTTTGAAAATACTCTGAAATCTGTTTCTCTTTTTAAGAGTGAGAGACCTGAACCAGCACACACAAGCAAAAGTGAGAACTGACTCCACAAAAATAAAACATTTGCATACAAGTCTCATCAGCATCAAAGTTCCTTTATTTCCTAAAGAAGAAGAAATGCTGATGTGCTCTTTTTACACACACCTTCATTTTGGGCCTTGAAGGTCAGTTTGCTGAGGTTTTTGTGTTGCTTCACAACCTCTACAGTTTGATCAACAGGAGAAAGAGCAGGAGGATTTAACAGACAGAAAAAATGGCAGCTTTAATTTAAATATTAAAACACATTTGTAAGTATATTAGCAAGAGGACATGCAGTGACCTAAGGAAACATTCAAGTTACTGTGGTTTACATCACAATAAGGTGTCCAGTTCATCCAGCCCAGGACTCTGCACATCTTTGATCCTTGAGACACATTTCTATAAAACTGATGTCTGATTGGTGGGCAGTATAAGTAAAATGAAACAGAGTTTTCGGGGGTTTTGTTTTTAGATTTTTTTAATTTTGACATTTTACTCGCATCAAAGTGACAGTAATTAGGACATTTCAATACATCCATAGTAAAAGAGGGTGAAAACAGCCTACATGTAAACTTGTTCACAACAATATGGGTCATCTGTGAAGATGTTCTCCAGTTTTTCCACTGCAGAATTGTTTAGACATCTTGGACTTTAGCCAACTGAATGGAAATCAGCTGACTGACTCAAACAAACAGGGATATCCATTGATGATGTTTTGGGGGCATCTCAGCAATGCAACACCCAGTTTCCTGCTCTAACTCCTCTGCACCACATTAAGCATCTGTAGAAAAACTCACTGTGTATAAAAAGTCACAAACAAATATGAGCATCTGCTCTTTGTCCATTGCCTTATATTAAATTGTTTAATTATTTTATAACTACATTAATACAAACCTTATACATTTTGTGCTTTTACATCTTAGACACAACTGTCTTCAAATCTTGCATGACAGTTCGTCCCACAACACTGATTTACCAAATGCCAGTCACATTAAAAGGGACAAATAGCTGTTTTTAAAAGCTTTTTCTGACTTACTACAACACAAAAATAGATTCTTTTTTGTCTTGACACCCTGAGTACACACACAGTAAAAACAGAATCTCCTGCAACATATTATATCAGTTTTACAGTAATGTTTATACAAAATATTAAAACATAAAAGCACGACACACAGCAACGTGTTTGCATCACTTAAGCTACTAAGATATTTGCATCAGAAATTGTATTTTTTTTAAGATGTGCAGGTGTCTCAAGGCTTTTCACGGTGTGAAACAAAATATTTCTACATTGCATGATTGTCAAAATATTTTGCAGTAAACAGATGACAGACATCTTCTTTGCTTTCCCAGATTGAAGCTGGGACTTTCTCGTGCGCACAGGATATCTGGTGCGCAAGAGAATGATTCTTGTAAACTATACTTTTATATAAAATAAGTTATTTTTTTCTGCATACGTTTTGCTTCAGGTGTCCTATATATTTAGCCTTAAAACCTTGAACTCTAACCTGCCTCAGCAAGGTCATGATGCACAATATTTCTGAGTCTGATTATCTCTCTCGGCAGCTGGTCAGCGATCCTGTTCTCTGTTCTCCACCGGAGAAGTTTGGTCAAAGCTTTTCTTATCTCTGCGTTCCTCAGCCCGTACACCAGTGGGTTGATGCACGGTGGCACCAAAAGCATTATCAACAAGGACACGTGGAACACGGCGGCCGTGGCAGAGGGCGTGGGCTTGCAGCCTGGTGGAGACTGAGAAGACAACTCAATACCGGTCCCCCGAAACTCCCACAGCGCGTCCGAGGCCACTTTAATGAGCAGCGGCATCAGCTGCAGGAACAGCATGCCGCAGTAAAACATCACCGTTTTACGCGCTGCGTTGTTCACCTCGTTGAAAGGCACCACTGCGTTGCTCGCGTTCCTGTACATCCTGAAGTAAGAGAACGCATGGGCAGACAAGCACAACAGCAGAGTGCAAGAACCCATAACTTTACGAAAGACGGCCGTAGCGCGTGGAGAGCCCATGTGCTGTTCCATCATGTCAGGCTCACATAGAAGTCCCATTGTGATATGACCATTCC
Organism: Pachypanchax playfairii; assembly: GCA_006937955.1. Classification (NCBI taxonomy): domain Eukaryota; kingdom Metazoa; phylum Chordata; class Actinopteri; order Cyprinodontiformes; family Aplocheilidae; genus Pachypanchax; species Pachypanchax playfairii. Next base: position 3,030,153 of record SSNP01000025.1, on the reverse strand, counting down.
GCTCCTCCTTCCCTGTGCACAACAGCAGGACCGTGCTAATGATACCAATGGAGATGGAGTAAACCCTGATGAGGACCAGCACCTTCCGCAGGCGCTCCTGCGTGACTATGACAGTATACTGGAGGGCGAAACACACGAATAAATAACGCTCCAGTGCCATGCAGGTGATGGTGGTGAGGCTTGAAAATATACAGGCTGTCCCCACAATGTACTGAAGATAACACCAGGGACTGAATGCCATCGTTTGGTGTTGGACCAGCGAGTAGATGACCGCCGGAGCGAAGGTGACTGTCTGCAAGAAGTCGCTCCAAATCAAGTTCTTACAGAGGATGAAGCGCGGCTGCCAGGACAAGTCATCAGATCTTTCGATGTTGAACAGAGTGAGCACGTTTACAACAAAAGAGAAGAGGGTCAGCAAAATAAACAGGCATATCAGTGGTGGAACTGCCGGCTCATAAGGTAGTATTGCATGAAAAAGGTGTTCGGCTGTATCCAGGCGCTCCATTACGCGCGGCTCGGTTTGGTTTCCTTGGGTGTACCAGCCGCACGCTGAGGTGATGTTGAGCGCCTCTATGAGCGACATCACGGTTACGTTCGACATTTTGATCCAGGTAAACTTTAAGATACAAGTTTACAGACAACCACATCCATGAAAGATACGCCGTGCGTCTTAGATTGCATCCTTCTGCACGTTGGCTCAGCATCACTGTTACCTTCATGACCTGACATGACAGCCCGCCCATGGGCTTTAAACAGACGCCCACATTTCTCAGTAACAAACTACAATCAAAAAACAAGCAGCAGAGTAGAAAAACAATTAATTTAGAAGAACTGGTCAAAAAGACAAATTAGAAAATAAAACAATAAAAAACAAAAGCTATAATAATAAAATAACTTTTTGTGTCAAACATGACAACAAGATCAAGTATTCTGTAGTCATCTAATACATAACCTATTGTTATAATATATTTTTGTTTAAATAAACTACAGTATAAGAGAAAATATACATAGCACACAAGCTCTAATAAAACACTCAAAAACATGTAGTCAGTATGTTTTGTCATGTTTTAGTGGTAGAATTTGATTAAGTTCATGGCATCTTCAAGTTAAACTCAATCATCAGTGAAAGTAAACTTAGTGGTCTCTTTGATGTTGAAGTTGTTACATTATTGAAACTGATTTTTTAAAGTATACTAAAACAAATGCTCTAATCTAATAAATGTGTCTTTTGTTTTTAAAGTTTTACAGATTGGGAGATAATAAATTAAGTCAATATTCATTATTGCTTAAGACGGATATCCTTCAGCCTCTAAAGCTCATTCATCATCATCATCATCATCATCATCATCATCATCATCATCATCATCATCATCATCATCATCGTCACACTTTATTCCAGACACAATGGTCTTTAAAAGAGTTAATAAAGTTAACGTCATGTTGTCTGACTCCATGTTATTTTTATCAATATTTTTTAAATACTGGTCGTAAAAAGGATGATGAGGTGCTTATGATGCATCAGGTGGTTTAAAAGGTGAAAGTATACAAACATCTTACAGGTGAAAACAGACATGAATGAGTTGAGAAAAACGCATAGACTGCCCCCTACTGCTGAAGGCTTGTAACTGCAGCAGAGCTTCTGAAACTTGTTGCATCACGTGATCTAACAAATCAAACAGAATCATTGATCCTCTGATTCAGGTTTTATTGATAGTAACTTTCTTTTTATTTATAGATATCTGTTAGAGTCTAATAACAAATGGATATCTCACAGTTTGGCAACAGATGTATAAATACCTAAAAATGCCTCAAAATATATTATAACTAGATAACTGCATTATGTTTTTAGTAAACACACTAATTATTGCTCTATTCTATATTTGTTTTTGGTTTTCAAACTGTACAGACATACTCAAGCATGAAGTCTTAAAATAAACGCTTTATTAGTTTTTGTTTGTTTGTTTTTGGATTAATAATAATAATAATAATAATATCTTTTATTTATAAAGCACTTTACACATCCGACGAGGAGACCAAAGTGCTGAACAAAGTAATAAAATCAACAAAAGAAGCACTCAGACTAGATATTGATTGTGGGTGTGAGGGGGAGAGAGAACAAGGTAAACAACAGGGAACAGTGAGCAAAATGAACAGAAGAAGGGCAGAAGGGAAAGACAGTGGAGCACAGTGATCAGAATGGGGGGGGCACAGGGCTGAGGGGAGGGGTGGGGGTGTAATGGCATGCCTCTAGTCTTATTTAGGAGTGTTTTTCCAGAAGATTCAGTTGCTTCTCGAGGGAATGCCCAGAAATAGAAATAAGCTGAGGAGAAGTTGGTGTGAAAAAGAAGGAAATTTAAATATTATATGAAGAAGAAAAACTATTTTTACCATTTTTCACCAAACAAAATCCTTTTTCACCTTTCCTCTCTCTCTTATATTACAGAGGGGGCGTGCTGGTGGGAAATGTTTTGGCTGAGCAGAACATCAGCTGGTGCTGTCAGTCAGGCACTAAAGCACTCAGTGAACAGGAGTGACATCAGTTCGACAGTAAAGAACTTGCAATGCAGCTCTCAGGGGAGGGGGAGGAGAGGGGGGACATGAAGATGGAAAGAGGAGATGGTGAGGATTAAAACACTGAAACCAGAAGAGGACTGCTACAGAGGGTTTTTAACAAAGACACAGCAAAGTCACAAGTATCTACCAACTTGACATTTTATTGTCACAACAACATGCCACTGCAATCAAACTAGTGACACAAATAGTCTAACAGTACATTTATGTAAAACTTCTACTAAAATTTATCAGCTAAAAACAATAAAAAGTGTATTAAGATGTTGAATAACTTTAACAAGTGTCACACAAAATGAGGAATTGATCATAATCTTAACTCTTAAAAACAAGGACAACATTTTTGTGATCGTTAACAGTGATTAGTTATAATGATTTGAACCAGTATATAAAACTATGAATGTTGACTCTGTCATAATATAAATAAATGTAACTACACAACACTTTTTATTATCTAGACTCACTTCCGTCACACCGAGCAGGTTTTCATTTTGTATCGGTCGGGACCCTGCTCGTAACAGCCGTTAGCTTTTTCTCCAATCAGAATGAATCTGTTTCTCTGCACTGAAGTCGTTCAAAGAGCCTGTTTCAATGGATAAAATGTTAATTATTCATAACCCTTATACAGAAACGCAATTCGAAAGATATGAACTATCCTTTTAAAGCAATTTTCTTCCATTAAATTCCAATGTTTAAATATTCCAAGTCCTAACCAGGATTTATGTGACATGCATCAGAAAAATTACAGCTTCTTTGTTCTCTGGGTCAGCAGATTAGACTCGTATTCATGACGGCACTCTCCCATCTAGAGCTTCTATAAACCTTGTCATTAATTGCAGAATAAAATGGAAAAACCTTTAGGTTGTTAATTCACAGCAGACTCAGACATATGGATACATAAAAGATAAATATATTGTAAAAATGTTAAAAGATGTAAATTAAAATGGGGGGGAGGAATTCCCAGAAACTGCATTATGTGCCTGCTTTTAAGCTGATTAAAACATTAGACATTAATAGCTGTTGTGCATTTAGTTGTTTTCATCCCACTTTATCCAACTTTATGTTATAATTTTTAAATGTATATATTATTATGTTTTTGTTTGGAAACAGCAGTGGTCCATATCAGTTGATTTTTCTACTTTTTGAAACAAATTTAACACCAAGACTAAAAAATCTGTAATAAACATTACGAAACATGAATGCTCTTTGTTTCCATGGCAGTCGGATCATACTGCATGTCAGCTAGCTAGGCTGGATTGAATGTTGCTGTTTGAATCAAAGTGGACAAGGAAAGAAAGAAATCAAAAGGGATGAAGAAAGAAGAAAGGAAAGAAAAAGAAAAATCAAGATAAAGACTCTCAGCCCAGATTTCTGACAAAGAAATCATTAATACTATACATTTACTTTACATTGAAACTGTCAGACAAATAAAGTCTTTTTTATTTCAGCTGTATAATAATTCACCAAGAAGATTTCTTTGAGTTGACCAATTTGAGTCAAACTCTGCTGAAGTCTGTTTAGACTTTCATGATCACTTACAAATATTTATTCGGCAATTTTTCTGATAATTCCTTGGATATCTCTAAAAAAAACAAGCGTTCTTTGGATTTTGTTATCCTAAGATGAATTTTGACACATTAAAATGGTTCTTCTTAAAAAAAATACACTCTAAATTCCATCTCAAAGTTCCAACATTTCCAATCAAAGTTCAAATTGTTCACAAATATTTTACTTTATAAAGAAAAAACCTTGAAAGTCAGTTTTCACAAAAACCTCTGCTGCTGAATGACTTCAAGCTGCAGAAAGAAAAGCAATATTAAATAAAAAAAACAATGTGTTGGATTAAAACTATGAATTCCAAAGTTTTCAGTTTATTCAGGTTTTTAGTTTTGTTTCAGCTATTCTGGTCTCTCTGTCTTGTGAGGTTTTAATCACGTGTTCTGGTTTGTTGATGTATGTAGTAATATGTGTGAGATCCCAAGTCTTTTTGAACATACCTCATATTAAAGGAGTCACAGATGCATGAGTAAGTCAGCACCTGTGGGTGCAGTGAGGAAAACAGACCAACAGGTTCACACACAGTGTGAAAGGAGCTGATTAAATGCAGGCAGGTGTTAATTTGTGCATTTTTTGGCTGGGATATGTGCTCACTGGGTTTTGCACATCATGTGAAATTAAATGTTCACCTGTACAGAGATGTCCATTTGACCTTTTGTCTAAATAATCGCCAGCTGTTTGATGCCTTGGCTCTTTTTTTTTTAATGGATGTCAGAGAGCTTGTGTGTAATCTAAAAATGGGTGACTGGTGGAGGTGCCACACGGGGGGGGGGGGGTCATGAGGAGATTCTGAGAGGACACAAAGTAAAGTTGAATTTGATTGGCTGGCTTTGATCATAGGAGCCATTCTCAGCCAATCCTGATCAATTTTAGTACAATCATGTTTGGAAGAAAGGGTACTTATGGAGTGGAGCAAACAGTAGAACAGTGTTACCTGAACTGTGCAGCAGGCAGACTTTCTTTCTTCGTGACTTGTTGTTTGTAGTGACGTTTGTTGTTCAGCGCAGACAGCAGCCATGGTAAGAACCCGAAAACAAAGGAAGTAAACAAAGACAAGAGGATGGCAATGCACTTCTATTGAATCTTTGTGGATTTGATTTTGTTTTTCTTGATTTGGATAAAAACATGATGACAGAAGATGGAGATGATTATCCCAAGTTGTTCTGCTCAATCATTCTGAGACTGTTTGCCTGGAAGCCACTGGATTTCTGTACAAACTTCTTGGATTTACTAAAACTCTTAGAAATGTGGTTTGCTACAACCAGACATAGTAGTCTTGGTTTTTAACCTGCGGTTGCATGTGACTGTATGTATAGAGACTTAAACTACTGTTTACCACTTAATCTCTGTACAATTGGCCGAATGGAAGATGGGAAACAGAAGGAACAGCTGAGAAAAGACAGGAGACGTAAAGTCTTTCTCAACTGTTCTAATTTAAGGCGGTAACCTTGAAAAAATTCCTCCCAAATCCTCCCGCAAGTCTCACCTTAAAAATAGCTTTAAAGTAAACGAATGTGTGTGTTTGTGTGACCTTCTACATGTTACAACAGCTTCAAGGTCCCGTTAAGTAAACAGAGAATGAGGCAAATTACTGGAATAATCAACAGCTGAGAGATTTTATTTTAGATTAAAATAAAAATTATTATTATTTGTGAATTAGGATGAACGTAATATTGGTTTAGTTTAGCGATGTTCAGAAATATTCATCTCATCAAACAATCAAGAAAAACTGTTGCAAATATTTTGTGTCATGAGACAAATTTAAACTATTCTCTGGTTTGCCTTAAAGTCTGTGTATGTAAACAGATGTGAAGGGTAGTTACTTCATTTTAAAGCTTAAAATCAGTTTCAAAATAAAAGTTCTGATAAAATCTGTTTCCCTTAAAAAGATAATTACAAAATTAATCTGCTTGCAAACGGCTGGTTTTGATTTGGTTCACATTCTACTTTAAGAACTATATCTAACAAGTTCAGCCAGCTGGTGGCGGATTAAAGTCGACATTCTACTAATGATACGAGGCTATTTCCAATCCCTGGCTGTCACTTCAACTCTTCTTCTGGCTTTTCAATTAAATCTCTCTTTCTGTTTGCTTCAATCTTAAAAACAAAACAAAAGTAAAGCTTTTTTTCAGAATTGACTGTAACTTACACACGCTTTCTATTAGCAAATATCTTTATAAAATTGGTTAGATTAAAACGGTTTTTTCACAGCATTCAGTATTTCTACAGCTTCTCCAGCCAAAATAAAAATAAAGAAAGTGAACCTTTAATTAACCACTAATAACAATTAACTCTCTCTGGTGAAAGAGTCTCAAGCAGGTGTGAACATGTGTGTAAAGTCTCTGATAGAGACGTTATTCACAGGCGACTTTTCAAAAGTTTGGATTGAAACACATAAAAGCTTGTTTTGTTCTTTCTAAGTATGTGATTCATTAAACTCAGATTCACATAAAGTTCATAACTATGGTAATTTTACATTAATTTCCAATGTTTGTTGCTACAAAGTATAATATATAAACGGCTCCTGTAATGTCCTTCCATTATTATAATTGCTCGTTAACATCTCCAGTAAATTACTAACTGCGCTCTCTCTGTTTCATTGTCTCTTGTTTAGCCTACAGATGCACAAACTGACGCTCGCTCCTTCCTGACTGAGGAGATGATTTCAGGTGAGTTTTATTGTTTCACTTCATGAAAAATTGCTCCAATATTTTTCACACTGACCTGTGGGTAAATAAACCAAATAAAAAGTCAAGTATTTGTGTTGTGCTGTGGTGAGTTTATTTCTTTATGGTTTTATACGTGTATTGGTCTTGAAAAAACAATAAAAGCTTGTCTGTTTTCATCTCCCGTGCAGAGTTCAAGGCTGCCTTCGACATGTTCGACACAGATGGAGGCGGAGACATCAGCACTAAGGAGCTGGGCACTGTGATGAGGATGCTTGGCCAGAATCCATCAAGAGAGGAGCTGGACGCCATCATTGAGGAGGTTGATGAGGATGGTGAGAATGTTGTTTTTTTTCTCTTTATGTTCCATCTTAGATAGCAATACTTTGGGTGTCATGCAAAGGCCTTGGAGGCTACAGATGTAAATGTTTACTGGGTCACAACAAAATAAACTGTTAAAACACTTTTATTATTCTAATTAGTTGTCATCATCCAAACTTTCATATTATATAATTGTGAAATCTGAATATTGATTTGTTTGGTTTGTCTGTCTCAAGACACATTTTTATAAATGCTTGTAGGGATGCAAGACAAACAGACTTTATCTAAAAGGAATATTTATCATATTTTACAGCAGATTCATAGAAAAATACACAAATAACTGTGACTAAATGGTCAATAAACACAGATTTTTATGTTTTTTTTTTCAGTAGAATCCCAAATAGAATTAGAAAGTCACGTTAAAGATTTGTGTTTTTTTGTCTAAATTTTGGAAAAGAAGTTTGTGTTTAGGTGAAGATGAAGCTTTCCCCTTCATTTCTCCTCAGGCAGCGGTACCATCGACTTTGAAGAGTTCTTGGTCATGATGGTGCAACAACTAAAGGAAGACCAGGCAGGAAAAAGTGAAGAAGAGCTTTCAGAGTGTTTCCGTATCTTTGACAAGTACGACACTGACATGAACTGCAACATTAAATGTTACTAAATGTCATGATACTTTATTTGATGCCATACAGAGACGAACAAAACTGTCGGTACCTTCACAGCTCACTGAAACAATGTGTCCTTTCTCCTGAAAAGTGATTTAATTCAAAGTTTAATACAAACCTGCATGTTTTTAGATTGAGTGCATAAATAAGAAAAAGGGAAAAGAAATTATTTGTTGTTTATTTTGCAAACAAAGAGATCATAAATCCTGCATCATTATATTAAAAGGCCAATTTTGCTCTACCAATCAACTTAATCTTCATGTTTTTATTTTATTGGAGGAAACAGAAAAACCCATATACAGTATGTATGAGAAGAACACATTAGCTCCACGGTTTCAGCCAAATTCAAATACAACTGCAGTATCATTATTATTATTGAACTTTAGGGAAGTTCATATTACGGCTACATTTTTTAATTTACAAACACCCATGACCTTTAGAAATTTGACTCATTTTTATTTTTGTGGTGAAGTGAGAAAATGTAAACAGAAAATTTTTTTTTTTTTAATCCACAGAAATGGAGACGGATTCATTGACCGGGAGGAATTTGGAGATATCCTCCATCTTACTGGAGAACAAGTTACAGAAGAGGATATTGATGAGATGTTTGGTGAATCCGATTCAAACAAAGATGGAAAAATTGATTTTGATGGTAAGGTTGAGAAATACACAAATGGGATATTTGCACCCACAATAATAGTCCTTTTTTCATTTGAGTACTTCAGATATGAGGAGCAGTGTTTACCTGAAGGATATAATTTGTGTTTTGGTTATTTTCGGTGCAAAATTAAAGAAAATCTAATTTAATAAAGCATTTTTACACCAACCTTTGATCTGGTAAAACAATAATATATTTATATGTTGTATTTATATGTAATGTGACTTGAAATTATTAATAATTTGGAATATAAAAACCATAAGCAGATATCGTAACAAAAGGAAGCAATATTAAACCAAACCAATAAGAAGTTCGGGTTTGATTCCCCATCCTGCTGCATACTCTTGTGCGAAACACCTTCCAATCCAAATTTTAATCAGCTGTTTTCATCCTATAAATAAAACTAATTACAAGAAGTTATCTTACAAAATTTAAGATATATTACAATTTGATTATAATAATCTTCCAATTTAAGTTATTATCACAAATCTACACACTAAAAAAATGATCTGTAACCATTAGTGTAATATTAAAGAAAAAATGTGTCCTGCAAGCTTAAAGTGACAAGAATAATAATGTAGAAACTATTATCCTTGTTATATTATCATCAAAGTACATGACCTGCATTAAAAACATGTCATATATTATTTATATCTTACACATGCCTTAATGGTTCATTGTGGGCTGTGATTAACTGACTGATTATTTAATTTAGGTATTTATTGCTCAATCAAATGGATCGCTGGCAGATTGCTTGATTGACAGCTGTTTCTTTCTTCCTGCAGAGTTTCTGAAGATGATGGAAAATGTGCAGTAATGAGACCAGCTCTACATTCCTCTGTGATTCTTCTACAGGAAGCAAAAGAAGCAAATCTGCAATGAGACTCTGTGAAAATCAAACTCAAAACACCCCAAATATCATGCGTCATAGATAAAGATGCATAAAACTGATGTAAATTCACTCCCCCTCCCTCACTCACTTTTTTCTCCTGCATGGAACCCGGGGGGTGGTTGAGGATATTTATAAATCCTAGTTCAAACCTTTTAAGACGAAGACGCTCTTCCCTGGCAGGCTGCTTGTGTCGGCCACCCAGCTGTCCTTCTGGCAGCTGCTGTTTCTTCAGAAATCAAACACCAACAAGCTTCAGCCCCACCTTGTTCATGCTGAGTCTCTTCTCTACCATAATCTCTGTTTTTTTTTTTGAATAAATCAGATTTCTTCTTCAACTCACTGTTTGTGTTGCAAATTATTCTGCATGCATGTCTCAGTATTCTTCTTTTTAATCTTAACTGCTTTGGACCTGAAACTGTGTGACATTCTTACCAGTAACTGTAATCATTCAAAAGACATAATCTCATGCACTTTACAAGTACACATTCCCTCCAAATAAACAACTATCTGCCTTGTTAATTTTATAATCCAAAGAAGCATCTAATCTGCATTTTCACCTTCGTTTGCATTGCCTCCCCAACTCATTTTTCAGTAGTTAACTGTCATGTTATCTCAAATTTCAGGTGAAAGATTAAAAAAATCTCCTCAATTGTCTGCTCTTCACAAGCTGTCTCCCAGAAAAGCATTTAGAGACCCCAAAAGCAAAGCAGAGCAGCCTGCTGGTAGATTTAAGTCGCAGAGTGGTGAGTTTATTCTCCGGCTGGAAAGTGCTGCTCTTCTTCAGAGTATATAACCTGTTTGCTCAGGAGCAAAAACCCTCCCCTTCTCCTCATCACTTCTCAAATTCCTTGCATCCTCCTGTCTCACATATTAGACCCACCTCCCCAGGAACTGCAGGCTAAACTAGGTCCAAAAGGTTGTGTTCATCAGGTGACCCAGCACCAGGATGCATGGGGGCTTGTCCTTGTGCTTCGGACCCCCGCCTCAGTCTGAAACCTTTCTGCTATTCAGAGTATGGCTGAGGAGGGGTCAGGCCTGGGGAAATGGGCTCCTGCCTTTCAGCATTTTTTTAACTCAGTTTTGAGTTTCTTACCCAGATTGAAACTTCATCATCACAAAACCCAAAAACTACTCAGAAATCTAGTGACGTGTAACCGGAGGGGCTTCAGTCTGCTTGTTGACTGTTGATACAGGTCTGAAAAGAACCTTGTTTGCAATGATCTGTGGATATGGGAATGTTTTAACAAAATTAAACATTATTACCATCCATACTCAAATAATCAGCAGTAATCGTACATAACCCATTTAGCCCCAAATGAACTAAAAAAAAATTGCAAAGCAGAAAAACTCCTATTTTTTTTTACCAGATATCTGATCTTTGTCAAATCAGATATTTACTGTGAAAATCAAGATTTTGTTTTGGAGAAGGGCTTTTCTTCTCCCAAATCTTGCTTTATTCCACTTGCTTTCTTTTTAAAAGACATTTCATTAGTTAGAGCTTTTTCACTTCAACCTAACTACGACAGCTTCTTGGGTGAGAAGTAAATTGTCTTTTATGACAAGAGAAGAAATCCAGTCTCCTTCAGCATCGTGATGTCCTGAAAAATTAATAATCTACCAAACACTTGCAGATTTCCTGTTTTATAGTTTTCAAAAGTGCTTAAAACTCGCAGCTTTACTCATTCTGCAGTCTAAACCACGCAGCTTCAACTACCTACAGCGTCACTCTTCAAGGTGTGATTGGCTTTCCCTGGGCCCAGAACCCTAAAAGTTCAGGATACTAAATCTGGAGTCCTGTAAGATGCAGTGGGCGGGGCCTAGGTGTCCCGTTTAAAGTGAGTCTGAATCTTGTCTTGATGTCTAGTCTCTCTGTTGGGGTGCACACGGATTGACCACTCCTTTGGCCCATTCTTTTACCCTTGGATATTTGGGGGGGAAAGCTAATCCACAAACATGGTAAGAAAAGTTTGTTGATGACCAGCTGGACTATTTAGAACTTATCTGTAAACTAGGAATGTTTGTCATTAACCCACATCAAGAGCCCATATTAGTGGTTAAGTAATAAAACTTGTGAAAATGGTTACATTCCTTGATTGAGTAATTGAGGAAGTAGATTCCTTCAAGAGTTAATGATCAAATGGAAATATGTTGACTTCAGTTAAGTTAGTTCATATTTTCAAGGAATTTCCTTTCTAATTCCCAACAATAAATCAAAATAGATTGTTTTAATTAGAATAATAATTTGTGTGTTTGCTTGTTTGACTTTAGTTCATTTCTAAAATATCAAATTTATGCATAAATGAATTCTCAGTCAGTTGCAGATACTCAGTGCTGTGAAGTGCATGTTGATGAGGAGCAGGATGCACAGCGAAACTGTAGATTCTGCTTAGGCTTCAAATTCCAAAGGATTGGATGTCTGCAGGCCTTTTACAGCAAGCCTAATGTGTTGAGCCTGAAATAGCCAAACTAATTTTCACCAAGCTCTGGTCCTTCTGAGACTGGACCACATTATGCTGCAACATGTGGCATATGCTGTGGTAATTTATTGTAACAAAGAACTATGACATGAAATTAAAAAAAAGAAAATGTCAGTGATGTTCCTTGAAATTTTATGCATAAAAATATGTGCACACCAACGTCAAATATTTTTCCCTTGATTAGCCTCTGTTGATGATAGAAGTAAATACAACTTTTTGATTTTACTTAAGTAGTGTTCAAAATTGTATCTAAACTTTTTTGGATTCGGTTTGGTTTGAAAGGGCTACTTTTGAAAACTTTACCAGAATAATAACAATCGATCTGTTGGCTGTGAGCTGAAAATGAGTTTAATAGATCAGGAATTGAACATGAATAATAACTGAAGCCTAAAACAATTCTGTAATAAAGGAACACCTGTTTTCTTCCAGACTGACGCACAACAAGAGGCCCGCTCCTACTTGAGCGAGGAAATGTTGGCTGGTGAGTACGTGTCAAAAATAGTAATTATTTTCCCCCGACATTCCTAAAAACACAAACTGGCTTGGTTGTTGTCAGCAATCACACATTCAATTCATAAACTGAGTCAAGTAGTGTCATCTCCTGTCGTTTTTCTAACCACGTGGCAGACACATGTGGCGTCTCTGTGCGTAATTAGGCTTGCATGCATCTCGAGAGTAATGATTACATTCGTTACCGTGGTAATTTAAACTGTAATTTGTGGGGGTTCTCTCAGAGATGTACTGTTGTTGCAGTATTGTGGCCTAATTTAACAATAAAGGTCCTTCAGTTCTAATCAGGCGCGACTGAAAGAGCAACGCAGATAAATTGGGTCAGTTCTGAGCAGAGAAACACACTTTCAGTTTTATATCCCTTCAGAGTTCAAAGCCGCCTTCGACCTCTTCGACACCGATGGTGGCGGTGATATCAGCACCAAGGAGTTGGGTACCGTGATGAGGATGCTGGGCCAGAACCCAACAAGAGAAGAGTTGGATGAGATCATCGAGGAGGTCGATGAAGACGGTGAGAAAAAAAATGTGTCTGTTTCTGATGGCAGAGTTTAATAATAGTTTTACACACAAGCAAGATGAGATTAGTAGGTCTTTATTATTTTTACAGAAATAAAAACAGCTGGGCTGATGTTTAATATCTCCCAGCTTTGATTTAAAACAATTTAGAGACTGTGTTTGTTAGAATCCCAGTGCGTTCGTGCGTAAAACTGTGCGCAAATCTCAGAGTTATTCGGAGGTGGCAATAGCTGAACGATTAGGCTAATCAATCATGTTAACCTTCAGGTAGCGGTACCATCGACTTTGAGGAGTTCTTGGTCATGATGGTGAGGCTGCTCAAGGAGGACCAGGCCGGCAAGAGCGAGGAAGAGTTGGCAGAGTGCTTCCGTGTTTTCGACAAGTACGTTCTCGTTGACTGTGCGCACCTAGTTTTGGATTGCAGCCAGCAGCTGTGAAATATTTTGTAAAATATATCTTTACAACCTCTATTTTTTTCACAGGAACGCTGACGGCTACATCGACAGAGAGGAATTCGCCTTGATCATCCGCAGCACCGGTGAGCCCATCTCAGAGGATGAGATTGATGAGCTGATGAAGGATGGAGACAAGAACAACGACGGCATGCTGGACTTTGATGGTACGTGTGTAATGATGCAGATCGTGAGGAATGTGTTTGTTACTTTCTGAAAAAAAAACATTTATATTGGATAGATGCATCCATGAATTTATGAAAGCTTCCAAACAATTGTATTTGTTTTGGTGACCTTCATTTTAGTTCATTTACAGTTTCTCACCACTAATTATCATATTACATAGTTTTTTAAATCCCAGTAACACTGTTGATTGTATTTATTTCCAGAATTCCTCAAGATGATGGAGAATGTGCAGTAAATCTAATAGGACTCATGGACATTCCTCCACCCTCCTGTGATCCCCTTTTCTGAAAACATCTGCACCATTTCTCACCTCCCTTCATCTCAGTGACCCACTAAAATACCTGCTGACACACTGCCCCTGTTGTTCACCTGGTTCACTGGCTAACATCTCCATCCTTGTAGCATCCTTAACAGACAGCTAGGACACCTTGTGGGGGTCACTGTAGGAGCTACATTAATCCCTGACTCATTTATGAAGGTAGACAGCATGTTACTGATGCTGTGCCGACACTGTGCTCTGTAACCGGACAGCAAAGCTGCAGTGATGAGATTCAAACACCTTCTGCTGATTGCATGGCATAGTGTCTTCAGTGACCCCCTTATTTTGCTGGTAAAGTTCTGATCTAGATGTAGTCTAGATGGGCAGCTTGTGATCTGCTGCTTAGACCAATTATTTCAAACAGTTCATTGTACAAAGAAGTAATTTGCTTGAAAAGAATAAATGAACTAACACATGCTCACTTGTAGTTGGTCTGTCATATTTATGGTCTGTGTAAAAAGTATTTTGTTTTGAGGAATTTAAATAAAATATTTTTGTTTCTTCTTTTTGTCACCAGATTTTGTGTTATCTGAACAAATAAATCTTATCTGGTGTAAATAAACACTAAAATTGGTGTTTATTAAATTTCTGGGCACAAATAAATTTATTAATGTTGATATTTCTGGCTCATATGAAGGTTAATTCATTTGTAAGAAAATTCTATTTATAAAAATTTACCAAAAAAAAAGTCCAGTTTTCCTGAGATAGTGACACTTTTCTGTGACCAAAAACATTCAAATATTTTTGAAATCAAAGTAAACAACTGAAATGAGTGATCAGCAGCATCCATCACTTTTGTGTACCTGCATTTTCCAGTTCAGGGTGTGTGGGAGGAATAAACTGCTGCCCCATGGCTGCTGTTTTCTTTGGACCCTCAGGTGCTTCTCTGGGCACTCATCATCTAGATTCAATACATATTTCCTCCAGAGACATTTGGGTGCACAGTAGCTTTTTAAAGTTTAATTCTGTAGTTTTAGATTTCTTCTCAAACAGCCTGCATTTCTCTGAAAAGAATCTACAGTAATAAAATGAGCTACCAGCCTTTCAGAGCCAGGGCCTCTGTTCCAAGCTGCATCTCCTGAAAACATGTAGCTCTTCTCAGCACTTTAAAATGATTTAGTCTTTAAAATTTGCTTAATCTGCCTGATCTTATTCTGAATGTTCATTATCAATGACAAATGGAATGTTTATTTTCTCTCAGCAAAGAGTGGATTTTGTTTGATGTTGCTGATTCCATTATGATGAACCAGGTTAAAGTAGATGTTATAGATTCCAGCACAGAAAAAACATCAGATGGGTGTTTGCAACTAAAAGTGTCATTTAATATTTTAAGCTTTTAATTTATATTTGACAAAGATGAATCCTGCTTAAAGACGTGTGTCTTCCTGTGGAATGTAAACGAATTAAAATGACTCACTTAAAACTAAATTTAGTTTAATAAACAAATCAAGACACTGTTACACAGAAATTCTGGGTGTTATTGTGATTCTTTGGATAACAACATGCCTTTGAAACACCAAGTTTGGTCAATTGAACACAAATAAATCAGTGAAGCGTCATGTGACAAATATTAAGAGCCATAGTTTGCTTCATCAAAAGCTTTCCGGGCTCTCTTCAGCTCCTCGTTCATGGTCAGGAGGTCTTTGACTCTGGCAAACTTTCTAGGATCCTTACGAATGAGAAAAACGATGTCCTCCACCTGGACGCGGCCCTGGCGTCCGATAGACATGGCTTTATGCGTCATTTCCGTGATGAACTCGATCACCAAGTCCTCCAGAATATCCACAGACTCCGTGTACGGGTTCTGATCGTCTCCAAATCCGTACATCATACACCGGAGTTCCTTGGAGAAAAGCCTCTTCCTTCTGCCGTGGCCAACATCAACTCCGCTACAACCATCTTCCAGTTCCTCCTCGAATCCAGCTTCGTCCTCCTCCTCCGCCATTCTGTTAAAACACACACGAAGCAGGTGTTTAGACTCCGCTTCAAGGTAATTCTACAAGTGACGTATATCTGTATAATATAATTTAAAGAGTAAATGACTACCTTTTACTTTCAAAACAGAATCACAACAACTTGCAAATTATTTTGTCTGCTTGCTTCTTCTTCGTTCTTATATCTTCTTCTTCTATCTTGTTTATTGTTGGGGGTTGTAAGACGACAGAGGACGCATTACTGCCACCTACTGGTAGAGTTTGGTCGTTAATGTTAATTACTAAGACTCGATAATAACAAAGTTGATTAGATTTTTTTAGAAACATTTTAAGGTGTAGTTGAGATCTGTAACCTAACTGAGAAATAATACGAAATTTTCGTTCTTATTTTTGACAAATTAACTTTCATTACTATCCTATCAGCTTTTTCTCAACATGTCTTGTTTGATAGAATGTACACTGTAGATGAAAATATATTATTATATAGTTTAAAAAACTAATTAATAATTAATAAAGGTGTATCATTGGCATTGTGCTTTGACAGATGTTGATTCATCTTGGTTCATGGCAGCCACTTAGAATAGGATAAACAGTCTATAGTTTTGTAAAAATTCTTTTTTTTTTTTAGGTTATGGGCCATCCAACAAAGATTTTCTAGACATTCCCCTGCATTTTAAAAATATGTAAAATATTCTGTTTTAGACATTGTTTTTATTTTTTTAGACAGGTTTAGGCTGAAGAATCAAGGAATCCAGTCAGTCAGTCGTTATAGGGTTGCAGGGAACTGGTCAAGAGGCGGGGCTTCACCTGGACAGGTTGTCAGTCCATCACAGGGCCACCAATAGACAAACAAACACACTCACTCACATCTAGGGATAATTTAGAGTTGCCAATTAACCTCTTGCATGTTTTTAGACCATGGGAGGAAACCCATGCATGCACGGGGGGAACATGCAAACGCCATACAGAAAGATCCCAGCCTGGATTCGAACACAGGACCTACTCGCTGCAAGGCAACAGTGCTACCAACTGTGCAGCCCTTAAAGTTACCAATTAACCTTAATCATATTTTTGGTCTATGGGAGGAAACAGGTGCACCCAAAGAAAACCCACGCATGCATGAGGGAGAACATGCAAACTCCATGCAGAAAGATACCAGCCCGGATTCAAATCTAGGACTTTCTTGCAGCAAGGAAACAGTGCTACCAACTGTGCCACCCTTAAAGTTACCAATTAACCTTAATCAAATTTTTTGGTCTATGGGAAAAACCGGAGCACCCGGAGAAAACCCACATATGCACAGGCAGAACATGCAGGAGAACCTAACATGGATTTGAACACAGGACCTACTCTCTGCAAGGCAACAGTGCTACCAACTGTGCCAACTGTCACCAATTAATGTATCAAGTAAATTTTTTTGTCTATGGGAGAAAACTGGAGCACCCGGAGTAAAACCCTTACATGCCCTGCAAATGACTTATTAGATAAACTCAAGTTTGATAGCAGTTTTTCCACCCAAAAAATATTTATACTCTGGCTGCATGCAAATCATGTATGTCCATGAAATGTAATATAGACAATTTGCGTACAGCCAAAGTATATTTTTTGGGTGGAAAAACTGCCATCAAATAACTGGAGTTCATCTAATGAGTCATTTTTTGAGTTTGGGAGAGCACGTATGAAAGAAACTTAATTAGTGACAGAAACACATGAAAACATTAGAATGGTTTGGCAGCCCATAACAGATGAAAGCAAATGACATAATTACAAAGAGGCAAAGCGAACCAAGCACACATGATTTTGTGCAGCTGTGAGATTATGTTATTTTATAAACCATCACTGCAAGAGCTGCACAGGCGGTACCAGCGATGGCCCATTTAGTCCCCTTTGAAAGGTTCAACGGATTCCACCAAGAGGAGTTCTGAGTCAGAACCTCATCAGAAATCTGTGACGTCTGTGATTCTGACTTTGGAATGAAGTCAGTCAGTACTTCTTGAGAAATTTGATCAATCTGAGATGCAAAAGCATGAGTAGACAGTTGATTTAAGTTGTTACTAAAAGCATCCACCCCGTTGTCTGATGTTGTTTCACTTGGACAATCTTCCAGCTGCTGAATGTCCTCGTTCTGTGTAGTTTGAGACGCAGCAGGAATATCTACCTCAAACGTTTCAGGATGTTCTGTCTCAAAATTTGAAGTGGACATTTGATCTGAGTCACTGGAGACATCCACTCCTCTGTCTGATGTTGTTACATTTGGACAATCTTCCAACTGCTGAATGTCCTCGTTCTGTGTAGTTTGAGACGCAGCAGGAATATCTACCTCAAACATTTCAGGAAGTTCTGTCTCAAAATCTGAAGTGGACATTTGATTTGAGTCACTGGAGACATCCACTCCTCTGTCTGATGTTGTTACATTTGGACAATCTTCCAACTGCTGAATGTCCTCGTTCTGTGTAGTTTGAGACGCAGCAGGAATATCTACCTCAAACATTTCAGGAAGTTCTGTCTCAAAATCTGAAGTGGACATTTGATCTGAGTCACTGGAGACATCCACTCCTCTGTCTGATGTTGTTACATTTGGACAATCTTCCAACTGCTGAATGTCCTCGTTCTGTGTAGTTTGAGACGCAGCAGGAATATCTACCTCAAACATTTCAGGAAGTTCTGTCTCAAAATCTGAAGTGGACATTTGATCTGAGTCACTGGAGACATCCACTCCTCTGTCTGATGTTGTTACATTTGGACAATCTTCCAACTGCTGAATGTCCTCGTTCTGTGTAGTTTGAGACGCAGCAGGAATATCTACCTCAAACATTTCAGGAAGTTCTGTCTCAAAATCTGAAGTGGACATTTGATCTGAGTCACTGGAGACATCCACTCCTCTGTCTGATGTTGTTACATTTGGACAATCTTCCAACTGCTGAATGTCCTCGTTCTGTGTAGTTTGAGACGCAGCAGGAATATCTACCTCAAACATTTCAGGAAGTTCTGTCTCAAAATCTGAAGTGGACATTTGATCTGAGTCACTGGAGACATCCACTCCTCTGTCTGATGTTGTTACATTTGGACAATCTTCCAACTGCTGAATGTCCTCGTTCTGTGTAGTTTGAGACGCAGCAGGAATATCTACCTCAAACATTTCAGGAAGTTCTGTCTCAAAATCTGAAGTGGACATTTGATCTGAGTCACTGGAGACATCCACTCCTCTGTCTGATGTTGTTACATTTGGACAATCTTCCAACTGCTGAATGTCCTCGTTCTGTGTAGTTTGAGACGCAGCAGGAATATCTACCTCAAACATTTCAGGAAGTTCTGTCTCAAAATCTGAAGTGGACATTTGATTTGAGTCACTGAGGACATCCACTCCTCTGTCTGATGTTGTTTCACTTGGACAATCTTCCAGCTGCTGAATGTCCTCGTTCTGTGTAGTTTGAGGCGCAGCAGGAATATCTACCTCAAACATTTCTGGAAGTTTTGTCTCAAAATCTGAAGTGGACATTTGATTTGAGTCACTGAAGACATCCACTCCACTGTCTGATGTTGTTTCACTTGGACAATCTTCCAGCTGCTGAATGTCCTCGTTCTGTGTAGTTTGAGATGCAGCAGGAATATCTACTTCAAAGATGTCAAGATGTTCTGTCTCAAAATCTGAAGTGGACATTTGATCTGAGTCACTGAAGACATCCACCCCGTTGTCTGATGTTGTTTCACTTGGACAATCTTCCAGCTGCTGAATGTCCTCGTTCTGTGTAGTTTGAGATGCAGCAGGAATATCTACTTCAAAGATGTCAAGATGTTCTGTCTCAAAATCTGAAGTGGACATTTGATCTGAGTCACTGAAGACATCCACCCCGTTGTCTGATGTTGTTTCACTTGGACAATCTTCCAGCTGCTGAATGTCCTCGTTCTGTGTAGTTTGAGATGCAGCAGGAATATCTACTTCAAAGATGTCAAGATGTTCTGTCTCAAAATCTGAAGTGGACAGATCTGAGTCACTGAAGACATCCACTCCGTTGTCTGATGTTGTTTCACTTGGACAATCTTCCAGCTGCTGAATGTCCTCGTTCTGTGTAGTTTGAGATGCAGCAGGAATATCTACCTCAAAGATGTCAAGATGTTCTGTCTCAAAATCTGAAGTGGACAGATCTGAGTCACTGAAGACATCCACTCCACTGTCTGATGGTGTTACATTTAGATCATTTTTTATTTGTTGAATGACTTTGATCAGTGTAGTTCTAGACACAACACGAGGATCTTCTGAAGAACTGTCTGGAAGTTCTATCTCATCATCAAAATCAGACAAGGATTGTTCTTCTGAGGAGTCACTCCAAGAGTCGGGGTTGCTGTCTGACTCTCTTCCATCTGGTTTTTCTTCATGTGGCAGAACCCTAACCCTTTTATTTTTAGTTGGAGTTTTGATTGGAGATTTTTCAATCAGTTCAGGCCGAGAATCTAAATCTGAATCAAGGATTTCACTTGTGTCTTTATCTAACTTTTGGATGACGTTGATCTGTATATTTTTAGATACAGCACGAGGATCTTTTGAAGAACTGTCTGGAAGTTCATCATCAAAATCAGACAAGGATTGTTCTTCTGAGGAGTCACTCCAAGAGTCGGGGTTGCTGTCTGACTCTGTTCCATCTGGTTTTTCTTCATGTGGCAGAATAAACCTAACCCTTTTCTTTTTAGTTGGACTCTGCTTAGAATCTGAATCAGAATCCAAGTTTTCCTTCCAAGCATGCACTTGTGACATCTTCATGGATGTGAATTTTTTGGACAAATTGTCTTTTTTCTCAATTTCTTTTTGATTTCCAGCTACTTGACTTTGGAGGTCATGATTCTGGTTTGATTCAGCTTGTTCCACATCCTTTTTGTTTCGCTTGACAAAAAAACTTTTGAACTTGGTTTTTAATGTTTTAAATCTCTTGGTAATATTTTGAGGTTCTTTGTTTTCTCTCTTAGTTGAAACGGTTGCCATCTTGAAACGTTCTGTTCTCTTCTGGAAATAATAACATAAGCTGTCGTTAGCTTCCCCTTTATAGGTGGCGTGAGCCTCTCTTTTATGTGAAAGCTTTGTTACGTCATATATGTGGGACGGCTAATGGTACGTCATCGCTTAGTGACTATTGACAGAAGATCACGTGACACATCACCTGCAGAATCAGAATGACCTGCAGCATATGGCCATCTATGGTAACTGTTCTCTGTATGACTGAATAAGTGTTAATAAATCAAAAAAAAAAAATATATATATATATATATATGGCCATCTATGGCCGACATATCCCAGCATGCATTGGGGATCAAACGGGAGATTTTTTTATGAGTAATGGCGGACAGTGAAGCGAGAGCTACACCAGGAGATGATAGGATTTACAAGTTTAAAACGTTTAGATTTAGGGCTTTGGTCATTTATATGAAATATTCGAAAGTTATTTTAGTCTGAAATGTTTCGGTAAAAGTGCGGTCTCTGCTCATATGGTCCCATAGGAAGCTCCGTTCATTTTTTTTTTATTGCGACCCGAGTTTTATATCTTTTCGGGCCAAAAGAAGAAAATGTTGTACATTAACAAAAATAAATGTATAAAATCACTCTAACACCTATATTTACAACTTTTTGTTAAACATATATAAACCTGCTATATTAATTTCTGAGCTATGAACAAATATTCAAGTTAAACATGAAATAATAAAAATACAGAAGGCAGAAGAGCCTTATTTTTCTCATAAAAAATAAAAATAAAATAACAATATACATATTTATTGCGGGATTAACCAACTAAAGACAGTTTCTTCAAGTTTTTTTAAGCAGTTTTAGCTGTTCAGGACAGAGTCGTCACGGTTGCTAGGTGACAGCACATTCGCGGGGGTGGTGGCGGGAGTGGGAGTTTATCTGAAGGCTAGACCTGTCCCAATTCACAGCCGTTAACATCCGATCTACCTGGTCGAAGAAGTACGCGGCCCACGTCGACCGGGTAGACTGGGTCCTTCGAAGTAGGCAGACCCTGAATTTGGACACAGCCTGTGTTGTAATGAATGAAGGTACGTGATCAGCACTTACTTAAAGTTAAGATTTTAACAAATATGCACTAAAATATCAAAATAATGACTGGGACATGTATTTAAGACTACTAGACACCCGTTTAGACAGTTTATCAGCAAAAAAAAGTTGATTTGGGGGTTAGTTGCACTTTAAACACTCTTTTCTCGCTGAAATCTGGACGGATTTTCAAATGATTTAATGTTTTACAAATGTTTTTAACGTGACTATAATTCTGGATGAACAGGTTAAAATTGCAGCTTTTCTTAAAAAAACGACTTTGTCATGCTGTTTTGGATTACTGCTACTATAGCGCGAGTTATACAGTTATATCATTTATAATCAGTTTGATGTGTTAAAAACATCCTGTGTTATGATGCAGAACATTTCAGGCATTATTGATCTGTGAATGTCAGATGTTCACATCACTGTTGTTTCAAAACAAAGAACTTTTTTCTGCATGAACTCTCGCGTCTGTCCACGTGGGGGCGCTAATCCGCGTTCAGCTCAGTTTACTACCAACAATAAATTTGACAACGAAGAAGAGTTTATTTAGCCATGTAGTCGACCCTACAACCGGTAAGACTCCCTACGCGTTAAACATTATCTGTTTATAACCTGTTGGATGCCAGTGAGTTTCAGAATTGTTAGTTTTATAATTCAGATAACAGTCTGAGAGAGTTACTGTGTCAGCTGAACATTTAGCAACAGTCGAACTTGTTACAGCTGTCAAGTAGCTAACAGCATGACAAAAATATTTGATTGATCCGTTTGGGGTTAAATTGAATTCTATATAATACATCTGAGTGGCCCCCACCTGCCGAAGAAACAAAAATAACAAGATGTCATTGTGTTGGTTAGAAGAACATCTGGTTTCCATGTCCAGCTGTTGGTTGTCAACCTTTAGCCTTGTTGTTATGTCACTTAAAGTAAAGGGAAGGGGGGGGTTGTTTCCTTCAAAACAGTATTGGTTTCCACCTCTGTTTCTTAAACACAGACAAATCTGCTCACGGTGAATCATGATGGGGGATGTGAGGAGTTGCAGAGTCTCTCTACAGTAGATGTTCCACACAGCTGATCTGACAATCCTGGATGGCGGTCCCGCTCCATTTCCTTTTCCGGGGGTTTCGCACTGTTGGACTGGTTCTCCTCTACTATGTCTTCTCTATAGGCATCACATTTTATAACAAATGGCTTATGAAGGTATATGAAGGAGGTAACGAAGCACTTACAGTTTACTACAACCTGTGTAAGACGTGTCTTCTCTTCAGGTTTTTACTTTATTTGTGAAAGTTAATAAGATTAATATTAAAATAGTCTGTTTTTTGTTGGCTATTTAATGCTTATCTTAAGCCACATTTTATTTCCTCACTATGAGGAGCTGATCAGCATCAGCTGGTGATCATGACTGCTTCTTGTTCTCATCCAGGGTTTTCATTATCCTCTGTTTATGACTCTGGTTCATCTCACCATGATCTTCTGCCTGTCTGCTCTGACACGGGGGATCATGCAGTGCTGGACAGGCAAACCACGTGTCATTCTGAACTGGACAGACTACCTGTATAAAGTGGCTCCAACAGGTACTGGTCCACTGTCAAATGTTCTGATTAGGTTCAGAAAAGAGGCTGAAGGTCAGACTTTATCATTTCTACTTATCCTTTTCACTGACTGTTATTTTTAGTGATTGTAGTTGTCCAAAGGTTGGTTCGATAAGTTGCATCTGGTCTGATGCTCAAAGAAAAATAAAACCTAAGATCTGCCCTCATGACAGAAGAAAATGTGGATGCTACACATATCTGGTCTCCTCTGGTTCAGAATTCTGACTCTGTCTCTACAGTGATGTAAAAACTTGATGAAGTGTGATGTGACTGTAAAACTCCAGACATATATCTGGTCTTGGACCACTCATGAAAGGGGCCTGGGTCTGGTTTGTTTGTAAAGAGGCTGTCGGGGTTATAGGAGACATTCTGTTTAATCCAGAGCAGAAATCATCAAACTACCTGTCACGGTTTTTAGATTTAGGATTTGGTGATATAAACAAAAATATATTGTCATTTCTGTAAAGAAACAACAAAGAAATTTCTATTGTTTTTTTAAGAGGGTTTGATGATGTTAAAATACAGGAAACGAGATTGACAAGCAACAGTAGAACAGAAATAAAGTTGTGTTACCAGCTGACTCTGGCTATCAGTTGTAAGATGTACATGTGGATCATCTTTACAGCAATCCTCAACTCTCCATCTTTTCTACAGCCTTAGCAACAGCACTTGATATTGGACTTTCCAACTGGAGCTTCCTCTTCATCTCTATCAGCTTGTAAGTATGTGTCTTGGATATTTTGAAATAAAAGATTAGGATTACAAGCAGCTTCTTGTTTGTGTTGTTTGGTTTTCCTTCCAGGTACACTATGACCAAATCTTCAGCTGTGCTGTTCATCCTCTTTTTCTCACTCCTGTTCAAACTGGAGGAACCGGTGAGTGATCCCATTTTTATCCTTGTTTCCATTAAAAATGATCTGATATTTGTTATTCATGATTTATAGATAAAATATACATAATTATTCTGTTTTAAAAAGAATGAAAAACTGTAAAAGTAGTTGATGTTTTTAAATACTCACAAAACTGTAAACTATGTCAAAAGAGACTATAGAATTCAGAAAATACAGTGAATGCAATTAATTTGATGTATGTTTGCTGGGGCTTGTATTTTCCTTCCAGTATGTACTTGTTTCGGATTTTTCCTCTTTAGTAAATGAAAATGAAACTGACAAACCAAATTGTTGTGATATCTCTCAGTTTAACATAATTAATCATGAGAAAAATGAACGACAAAGAGACTCGTAACCTTCAGGATACCTGAAATAATCCAGATGTTTTCTCCTGTTATTTTCTTCTCCCATTTAGAACCCTTTCCTAATCCTGGTGGTCCTGCTGATCTCCAGTGGTCTCTTTATGTTCACCTTTCAATCGACCCAATTCAACTTTGAGGGATTCATTATGGTTCTGCTGGCATCCTTCATCGGTGGGATCCGCTGGACCCTCACTCAGGTCCTCATGCAGAAAGCAGAGCTAGGTAAGAGTCATTCTGCAGCTCTCCTTGACGACATTTTGACAACACCAACCACTTTAGTTTCTTCTGACCCCTGCAGTCGTTCACACAAAAGACTTTTAATGTGTCTGTAGTTTTACTGGTGGAAAATTATCTTTAAAACTTCCTGGATTATGTCTCAGTGTTCGTGTGAACACAGTTCTACTATGAAATGTTCTGTTTGTGTGGTGGAGTTTTAATATTACAGTAAAAAAAAAAAAAATTAGTAGTAATAATAATTTAATAGTTTCCTCTTTTTACAGAAAAAATACATTTACATTTTTTGTCCATGCTGTTTCTGTTCCAGGCCTTCAGAACCCAGTAGACACCATGTATCACCTGCAGCCTCTCATGTTTCTTGACCTCTTTCCACTCTTCCTGTATAATGAAGGTGAGTATTAAAACAAAGTGTTTCTCTCCTCTTACGGCTGCAGCTGTTTGCTCTTTACAACCCGGTAAGATTTAAACTCTTTAGCTTAAAGCAGCTGGACTCACAGCAAATCTGAACAATCATTTCAAGATGGTGTTGGACAGTTTTGTGAAATTGTCATTGCCATTTGATATGATTAACAAGTTTTAGCAGATATCCTGCTCTACAGAAGGATCATGTGACCCTGAGACATTATGAATTTAAGAAACCAGTCCCAAACCAGTGCAGTTGCTTATGTGTTGTCTCAGTTGTGTTAAGTAATATCTCTGTTGTGATTCTGCCTCCCTACAGCAGTGAGCCTGAGTTCCTCTGAGAAGTTATTCCGGGTGACGGAGCTCTCGCCGCTTCTGAGTTCCCTCCTCACGCTCAGTGTTGGCGGGACACTGGCCTTTGGGTTGGGCTTTTCAGAGTTTCTGCTCGTCTCTCGAACCTCCAGCCTAACTCTGTCCATATCAGGAATCGTTAAGGTACTTGGTGTTCTGTGTTGTTTTTTAATTTGTTACCAAACTAGCATCAAAATGTTATTATCATGCACAAAAGCTGAAAGAATGGCAGTCTGTCTTTGTGTTAACGGTTTGACTAAATCTAAAACTGGAAGGTTAGAAGAAATTACAGGTGCAGTAACAATCATTATAATCAGGGGTGCACATAAGTGGTCCGCAGGTCCGCACACACTGTCAAAATATAAAATGCGCACCAGATGAAAAGTTGCAACACGCGTTTGCGTACTTAACATTGGTTTGGCTGAGCTGCGTGAATTTTTAGGTTAATCAGAGGCGGTTCATTGTCAAATAAATGAAGAATCCCGTTGACTTCTTTTGTTTGACTGATATGTTTCTCAGCCAGAGCGCCGAAGTTCCAGCTGATCAGCTGATGCTGCGTCTCTCTCTGTCTCTGTGTATCAGTTTGCCAGTGTGACAGATTTTCAGTCAGTCAGATCAGTGCAGCTGACTGCAGGATTCTGCATCGCGTCAAAACTGAAAAAATTCACTGAATAAGACAAATAGACCATCGTGGCACAGACGTGTATAACTACCTTTTTGTGCTATAAAATACAGAAAACCACCTGTTTTAATCAACAGTATCAGCGTATTTGTCTATGATCCGCGCCATTTTGAATGCACGCAAAGCACTATGGGATATGCAGTCAATGCCCCATAACTGTCCAGTGTATCTTTTTATCTGACTGCATCACATTACAAACATCCTCATCATTTCAAAACAAAAAACAGTTACAGTAAATGACAGAAGCTCCAACAGCTGACTAATAAATTTCAACACCAAACTGTTAAATGTTGATTAAAGTGAACAATCAAACCTGTAAACAATCCAACCTGAACTCTGAAGGTTTTTTTAACCAGTATTTTTATATTTTACTGGTTTCTCTTGATTTTTTCAACAATTAAAGGATTTTTATTGAAACAAATATAGAGCCAGGTAAAGTAAACAGACTGAATTTGAAGCTTGATGAAACCAAAAACAAAGCAGAGGAGCTCGGAAGAGACACAGCGAGACACATTTAAAAATGTGAGGACCAAGCAACAACCCTAGGTTCTCTTCTGAGAACCAGGACAAAAATATTATGTGCACCCCTGAATATAATATTTCTTTGGTTAAAAAAAACACAGTTTTAGTTGGAAAGTAATTCTGGGAGGAAATTGTTACGTAAACACATTATTATGTTGAGACGTGTGTGTTTATAGGCCTAAAGCTCCTAAATTTAACCCTCAGGAAGTTTCTTTAAAGTCTGATTCTACCACAACACAGTCAAAATAATTCTATTCATTCAAAAAATCAAAACAACATTTTATTAGTTGAATGCTTTTTAATAGACAGGTTGGAAACCACCTATGTTTTAGTGATATTCTGATTCCAAGGAGTCTGGCTTTCTTGTATTTCTTTTTTTTTATTTCCCACAGTAGACATTCAGAAGAAGCAAAATAAGTGAAGAAGTAACAGTATTTGTTCTGAGCTGCTGTGATTTAAGGCTTCATCTGCAAACTAACATGTGTTGGATGATGTTTCTCCTGCAGGAGGTGTTCACGATGCTTCTGGCTGCATCTCTGGGAGATCAGATGAGCGTCCTCAACTGGCTGGGGTTTGCTGTGTGTCTGAGTGGCGTCTCGTTACATGTGGGACTCAAAACACTTTATTCCAAAAGTAAGTTTCCTTTTTGTGTTTGTTTTAGTGTCTGAATTCTTGTTATCAGTAACATGAGTTGGATATTTTGAAAATGACTTCCAGACATTTTTGGGACTTAAATTAAAAAAAAAAACAAAAGAGCTTTTTTTTTCTAAAACACGGATCATTTGTTTGTAGGTTCCAGTTCAATTAACAGCTGATTTTCAAGCTCAGCTTTCTGTTCATATAAACCCTGTTTTACTAAAGTGAACAGAAAATAAATGAGGGTTCATGTGGTGTTTACGATGAGGATCTATAGCAAATCAACAGGCTGTGTGACAAATATCATCAAGGAAAAATAGAGAGAAAGAATTCACAAGAAACTGTAAATAAAATGTCCACTCATTGAACTGACCTGTGATATAGGTTTGTGTAGGTTCGGATTCGTCAAGGATGTTTCAAGTTGAGGAAGTCTTCAGCCTTCAGATAATCAGTTTCTTTCTTGTTGTTTTTCAGATAAGGTCAACAAGAACAGCCTCAAGATTCCAGAGCTTGAAATGCTGTTACTGCAGGACAATGACAATAAACACAGAGACTCATCTGCTGATGAATATAACGATGAAGAGGAGGAGCAAGAAATCTCTCTACACTGACATGACGGTTCATAAGAACTGCTCATTTCAATCATCCATCAGGATGTTTAACCAAAGAAGGTCTGACAGCTTCCAAAAACACTGCTGCAAAGATCTGAGTCGGACCTGTTAATCAGCTGTACGTCCACTCGGGACTTTGATCCTGATACGAAACGGAAGGACGTTAAAACGCAACTTTAAAAAGACACTATGACACCTTAATGTATGAAAGGTTCATTTATCTGCTCACCTTGTTTCATGTGTTTGGAAACAGAAGGACTGGATTCAACACTTGGCTCCTTCTGCTGGACGGAGGCTGAGTGGAAATAAAATTTGATTTTTTTTTGTCTAAAAAAAAAGGAGGTGCTCAAATTTGAACTTAAAGATTAAAATTTAAATCCTTCTTTTATTTTAAGCAAGCTGACATTAACTGACTACAGCACGTGTTTACTTCTCAAAAAGTATTAAAGTTAGACCTTTAAATGTAAATTACACCACCGTAATGTCCAGCTTAATGTCATTCCACAGTGTTCATGATAAAGAATAATGGATAAAACTTCCAACATTGAGTGAAATCTAAATCCTTTGAAACATTCCTTAACTGCTTGTAAAGTTCAGGGTTGGATTGCTGTTAAATCAAATTTTAATGGGATCCGGCCCTTTAAATATAATGTAAAGACATGATTAATGACCCTTTATGTGCCTTAATAAAAGCAACTATTTTCATTATTTGCATATGTTTGAAGTTAATTTCTAAAAAAAATGTCAATGTCTTTTGTCATGATTTTCAGTAAAAGTAATGGTGTGATACTTGGAGAAATAAAATGACATGAAAGGAAAATACTGGCATCACAGATTTGTTCATGATGATAAAAACTCATTGGTTCAAAATGTGTTTTACAACAAAGTTATTCAAAATGAATCCTGTAGATTAGATGTTTGTTGCATTTCCGCAAATATAAGACCGTTTTCACAAACTGTTAAACGTCTGTTGTATCAAGGGTGGAAAAGAAGTGTGGAAGCATGCAGTTTTAAAAACTGTGCATAAATAAGGCAATTTGTTTATCATTTATTGACTCATTCAGGCTAAATATTTCAAAATTCCATGTTGTCCACCAGGCAGCTGCAGGTGTTGTTATCTGCAACACCGATAAATAACTTCTTTTCTTAAACAATCAGCTGAAATGTCCTGGGATTTCCTCCAAGGTCGATCTAGAGCTAAAAGCTGGATCCGTCCCTTTAGGGTTCAATAATGAACCGGAAGCCAACTTCATCATCAAACACCTGGATGACGTAGCCTACCAGCCCAGTCACGTGGTTCTTTACGCGTACACAACGCACAGAGATCTCAGTAGCCTACTAAGTTTTTGTCCTGTGAAGAAGCACATTGAGCACATTAATAAACACACAGTGAGCGCGCGTGTGCGTGGGAGCAGCTGTGGTCGGACTTCCGCTGCGCAGCTGGATCTTTGTTTGCGGGATTCTTTGCGGTGCCACTCCCACGACTACAGGACCGCAAGACCCTCCCGCTTCTCTTATTTCAACCCCTTCAGATATGAGAAAAGCTGAATTTAGCGGATTTTGTTTTGACATCCCGCCTCTGGAATGTCGTGTGGAGTCTGTGTGAGGAAATAACCTGCACTCACCGAACAGCCAGGTAAGACATCACCTGGCCGCTCCAGAATAAACCTCCTCAAACATGGTCGGAAGCTGCTGTTCTGTTTTCTATCTGCCAGCTTTAAACTCGTGTCTCAGCTGAAGTGGTTTATTTTCTGATTATAAACATGTTTTCTTGCAGCACGTTCGCGTAATTGCGCAGTTTT
This sequence comes from Pachypanchax playfairii, assembly GCA_006937955.1. Lineage (NCBI taxonomy): Eukaryota > Metazoa > Chordata > Actinopteri > Cyprinodontiformes > Aplocheilidae > Pachypanchax > Pachypanchax playfairii. Next base: position 3,000,299 of record SSNP01000025.1, on the reverse strand, counting down.
CGGTTCAGCTTTGCGCCAAACATGTGGCTGCCTCTGCGAGTAGTTACTTAAAAACACATGAAAGTGCACAATGCAACATGATTTCTTACAGTTTGTGTCGATGAAAACAAACAGAGAACAAATGTTTTGTAACAACCAACAAAAATCACAAAACTGGGAAATCTAAAGTCCAACGTTGCGCTTTATTCTTTTCTCTTTTAGTTAATTAATTTATTTATTATTCATTACTCTACAAAAGTTTTTATGTTTCTATGAGTCAGCTCTGTGCAAAAGTCTTGAGTCATTCTTTATGTCTCATTTTTTAAGCCCAGCTGGAGTCTTTGAATCTTTTAAAGGGGTCTTGATCAACTTCTTCAGACTTTTATACTCTTTTACAGTTTTTTTTTCGGAATTTGGCTTTATTTTCTCTCATTTTCAGTCCCCGTACATGAACATTATAGAGGAATGTTTTCATCTGTTTGGTCATTAGACCATTTATCTCTCAGTCATTCAGACGTTAAATACTTCAAGACTCAAGGGACGAATGTGTTTCTTCTAGACAAAACAGGAAATGTAGTAATTAAAACTATTGTAGATTGGATCTTTCACTTATTTGTTACAAGGATCTTGTCAAAAAGAAACAAAGACAAAGTCTGACAGACAGGAAACTGGATTTGAAACTAAAGGATGAAGCATGTATCAGGTCCAGGGAGCTGATTCTGAATAACAAATAAGATTAAGTTCAGAAGAAAAATAAACAGGTGACTCGTTATCGATGGTCTCACACATGAAGTGTAATGTTCACAACATCTGACCAAGTTCGTTTACTGAATGTTCTCACAAAGTGAAAAGAGGTTTTGATTGACTTTATCTCAATAGGAGCATATTACACTCACTGATATCAGCAAACATGTGATGCACTTCATCTTTTATTTGAGTCAAACTGTGGGCATCGTTATTAGCTAATAACTTTGGAAATCGTCTTGTTGGTGTAAAAATATCATCTAATGCCTGTGAAACAAAAAAAAAAAATCATAAAAAGAGAAAAGTAAGAAAATGTTTCCTCGGGACAAAATTCTAATAAGATATGATTTAAATATATCTTTTAAGACTCCAGATACTGCAGAACACCTGTGTACTTCACAGGCTTAACAAGTTCCAGTTATCTTCTGCTTTTTTTCTGATTTGATGATTATTAAGAGGAATAAGTGTGTCTGCGTTTCCTGAGAAAAGTAGGTCTATTGACAGACAGGTCGATATGTAAATTACCCATCTATCAAATATACTTTTTTATGACATCACAATCAAAATTGGGCAAAAAGAAACATAAAAACAAGAATTAATCCGTTTCTGCCTGCAACAGTATTGTGTTCTGGTTCTTTGTCTGGATGAAGATGTGTCTTCTTTTTCTTTCTGTCACTTTCATATGAGTTTATTCTGTATCCACTTTCCCAAAAAGGTTTGATTATTTATTATCATCGCTTCTCTCAGGCAGAGCTGCGGGTTGAAGCTCCAGCTGAAGTATCAGAACATTTATTACAAGTTTGCTCAGCAGGATTTTGTTGCACATGAAAAATCACCAACTATTTGGACCCAGTTTTCTAAAGGCCGCCTGCCTACAACTGTATTTATTCCCCTTTAGTAAAATCTTAGGAAACCCAGAAGAAGCTCTCATTGTTCAAAGTTTTAATATTTTTAAGGAGAAACTGAGTCAGATCCTATCCAGTACAGTAAAATTAGGATTTAGAAAGATTTGAAAAATCAGTGATTCTAAAACTTTTTCTTTACTTTAAATAATGTACAGAGTCTTAGACACATTCATTTTAACATTATTAAATTTACTTACAGTTTCTTTAAAAGTTGGATTCATTTGAAAATTTAAATGGAGCAACGTGTCTTTCAAAACGGCTGTAAACATTCAAAAACTGAGGACAGCAGTATCTAGACCTGTGGCTCATCAGCGTTTTACTCATTACTTTGTACTTTTATTTTTTTAACAGTGTCTTTCCAGCCATTTTGTAATTATTTACCCTTTTAACATTTAGAATTGCATGTCCTTGTAAATCAGATGAAGATCTATTACTGTATATTTTGTGTTTGTATGTTTTTAGGCCAGACTCATGTCTCCTCACCTCCCTGCATCAGCACCATCATCTTTCTGGCGAATGCTGTGTTTCCTGTTCAGTATCTTCCTGCTGCTGGTTTCAGGGGTCCATGGCCAAGGTAACGTATTTCACATTACAACCTCATGTCATTTTGATCCAATTTAAACCTTCATTTTATTTACATATTTCATGGTTGATTTAGTGTCAGATTCCCTGAAGGGAGTTAGCAGTTGGACAGAACTGGTTGGACAGTAACAGCAGCTCTAATCCCACAAAGCACAATGCAGATACAGAATTTATCAGAACATCAGCCCATGTATCTGGGACTGTTGTTGTCTGTAGATCTGTTAGACCTTGATCCTCTCTTTACAAAGACTCATCAGACCCCATCTGAAGTGCAGATGAAGACCCTCTGGATGCCCATGGTCTATACACTCACACATATACACTCCATACATCCATCCATTCAAGCCTGAAAAGGATCTGTTGAGTTCTGAGGGCCCAGAAAAGTGACAAAAACAGTGTTTATAATGTTCATGTTTGCACTCTTCTGTCTTCCTTTTATATTTCCGTCTCCCCTCCCTCTTTCCCTTCCTCTTTATGTTATGCTGTTACATTTTACATTCAATGCCCTGTCCCACTGTAAGAAGTGAGTGATGCTCCTCTGACATGACCTTTGATCTCGCCGTCCTAAACCAGCGTCCTGTTCCTGTTTCTGCTCCAGTCAAAAGGACAGGGCTTGTTTTGATGGATGAGGGGGCAGCTGGAAACATAGATGGAGGGACAACGGGAGGACAGACCCATGAAAGGCATGACTTGTTGGGAAACCCCTGCTGGAAATTATGTAGATGAATTAGAACAAGAGCTAGATTTGATTTGTGCAGGAGGAAGTTGGACTACCCTGGAGAAAGAGAGGAATGAAAATCAGTTTCCAATTTCAGCCTTTGATTTTTGAAAATCTTGCAGTTATCAGATTTGACCTTAATAAGCAACATGAATAATCTATTCTAAATGTATGTGTTATTTTTTATTCTTGTTGCTCATGAAGGTCGTCTTAAGCTGACGGTTCTGTCTGAGGACAGACTGCAGATGAAATGGAAGGAGGCTGATGGACCTGTTCAGGGCTACAAAGTCCGAGTCAGAACCATTTCAGGTAGGAATGTTTTACTCGTATTAAAGTAGGATTCTAATTAGGATTTTTAACTGTCCTAAACATCCCATTCAACATCTTTAAGATGTGAAGGGGTGAAACAGACATGAAATCTACATCTAATCTACATCTACACCTTAATACCTAATTGCAAAACACTTAGTTTTGATGACTTTTAGAAATTGTACAGCTGATTGAAGTAAAAACATTCACTGAAAAGCCATAAATTGACGACCACCTTTTGATTACGTTACAGTTAATACAGATCTGATATATGGACTGTAATTTGTGAGATGGGACCAAACTTTCCACTGTTCCACTGACTGAAGTCTGGAGATTTAGAAGACCAAGTTAACACTTGAAGCTTCTTGTTGTGTTCCTCAAACCATTTCTGCTGTTTGGAGAGACACATTATCCTGACTTAAGAGATGCCAACCATCAGTAAAATCTGATACCATCAACTCTTTGTCTTTCTGTGACTGAGTGGTTCCTGTCAGGATCAAGGATCTGGAGTCACTTTTGGTTCAAACTGGAACTACATTAGACACAAAAACTCAGATTGTAAACGGCACAAAAAGCTAAATGACACAGCAGCAGACTTAAAAAATGAACTCATTTTAAAGACCGTGTAAAGGGAATTCTGCTATTTTCTTCTAACCACATTATAAACATAATAAATGTTCTAAACATGTGAAAAACCTCCCAACAATTAAAAACTGAATTGTGGAGCTAGCCTTCAAATTGCGTTTCAAGAGTTTTCTGTTTCAGGATTTTATGGGCGGGTCTAAAAGGGGATAACCCCACCCCCTGCTGCTCTCGTCATATAAAACCGTACAGTGCGGTAGCTTCATTGGTTTTCCCGCTCCTTCATCCGAGGGATGACCGTCTGAAAAAGCTTTGGGTTGATTTTGTGCAGAGGAGCCACACAGTAGACAGTAACTAAACCAGCATGATAGGTAGGAGCTACTTCTGCTACCTGCTGCCTTCATATGCTAAACAAAGCTCAGAATGGCGTAGCAGCACATTCCGCTCCTTCACTGATCAACAAGTCTGAAGCATTGCGGTTGTGTGGAAATATTTCAACTCAAAAAGCAGCGATGTGCAGTTTTACATGTGGGTAGAACCTCAAACTTAACGAACCAGCCGGAACTCAGAAACGGAGGAAATGCAGTGATGTGGGGAAGAGAAGGAGGTGCTGCTAGAGGATGAGACAGACAGGTTTCAGCGCCTGCAGCGGACACGCCCCCAGCGTCTCAGAGCAGAGAAAACTGATCCTTTTTTCATTATTTTGTTACCAAATTTCATATGCTTCAGTGTTTTTAATCATTCAAATTTGGCTGGATGACTAATAACTAATATTCCTGTGCAGTGACAAACTCAGAACACACATTTGTTGTTACTTTACGCGGGCTTTAAAAGTGAAGAAACATCAGAGTAATTTATCCAATTGAGCACCAAGGCAGTTTTTTCTCATTCTAAATTATTTTGTTCTGCAGAGGAGCCACAACCAGAGCTGATGCTGACCACGACCAGGGGCCGGGCCACAGTGGCTGGACTGGACTCCAGTCAGGAATACTCCCTCCAAGTTTTTGTGCTTAATGGGACGACCGAGAAACTTCTTGCAAAAAGACGATTCAGAAGTAAGAAATTCTGGTTTTGTGACATAAAACACGTGATTAGATTTTAAAGAGAGTTGGTTCAGCTGTTGAATCTTTAGTACTTTGAGATCAATTTGACAAGACAGGAAACACGTTTTAACTCCCACAATTTCTTTTAAGCTCTGACGCCATTCAACACGTCTACCAAACCACACATTAAATATAGATACTGTTATAGATTAGAGGCTAAAATCAGTAGAGTTCAATGTTTCTGCATTTACTTTGGTTTAATGTTTCCCGACTTCTGAAAAGTTTTCTTACAGCAAGATTTATTTTCCTCAAAGGAAACCAGAAAAATGGAACTCAGTAACAGTGAATCCAGTCAAGGTTCACTGTCATTTGACTTTCTTCTAAGATCTTTCACTGTCAGCCTGATTTATAATCTCCTGGAACTCAGGTGGGACTGCATAAATAAAGATGTAGCCTGCAGTCACTTGCAAAACATGCAAGTGATGTTAGGTCTGTGTGCTGCGGTAAACGTGTCCCTGCAGGTAAGAAGAACACCTTGACTTGGAAATGTGTAAAACCGGCTGTCACGGTGGAATGATGGCGGTCTGGGAATTCCTTCCTGATTCGTCTTCACTTTTTGTGTGTGATTTAACTCCCCCAGGTACCCAGTGCATGCTGGGAGCCGTGCACCCACAATGGGTTATTATGTTGAAGCAATTATTATTTTTTAATTGAGCATCCATTTTTTTTGTCCTTCCCCTTGTCTCCTAACTTCTGCCAAGAGTTCATCACCTGTGAAAAAATTAAAACATGCCCCATCTTTGCTTCTGAAATGTTCCATTTTATCTCCAACATTTAGAAACAAATAGTTTTTATCACTCGCTGATTGGATTTTATAAGAGTGATTTCTCTTACTGATGTTTGAAATGTACTGAATGTTATTTTTACACTTGTTGTTTTCCAGTGGAGAGTTTGCGAGAAGATGAGATGATCCGCAGCGGCAGCCGGGAAAACAGGAAGAAGATGATGCCAGGTGGGTCGGGATCAGGGGACCTAGATGATGTAAGCGAGGTTCTGTTGGGCCTGCCAACAGTTCAGTTCCCAGACCCGACGACCTCGATGACCGCCACAGTCACAACTGCAGGTACAGCATGCAGAGGTGGGAAAACAGCTGTCTCGTGTCTGTTCCTCTGTAAGTGGGACATTTTATTTTGCTTGCTAGTTAAATTTTATTCTTATCATGTTAACATTGTTTAAAGCAGGAAGTAATGTTTTTTTTCCTTTTCTTTTAAATAATTGATTATAACAAAAATTATTATTTTTATGGATTTCCTGCAGTTTTTGGTTAGTTTTTGTTGAAAAATGAATTACACATTTGTTACAGTCTTAGATTTGAAAAGAACTGGAGCTACTTGACTAAAATCTTTATTTTGCTATAATTAGAGTAACGGATTTTGTATTTTTCAATGATTTTTAAAGTGCCTCAGTCACATTCTGGGTTTACTAGTAATTGGAATTATTATATTATACCAGAAAAATTCTAACACAATTTTGAGAGTTCAGGAAGAGTTAGATTAGATGGTGGGCAAGGCAGCATGAGAAAAAGGTTGTTTAGAAGTTGATGCTATTTCTAAGGATTTTAAAACAAGTTTTGTCTCCTGCTTATCGTAAAAGAAAATGTTTTCTCTCACTTTTCTCTTTGATTCTTTCCTGTCACTAACGGCCTTTTCTCGTCCTGTAAACAGTTTTTGCTTATCTTATTATAACCCCACCCATGTCAATTACCTCTGGCTTCCAGAGCCTCCAGCCACAGAAAGTCATTCAGAACTCCCTGATGAGACTCCAGAGAGCACCAATAAAGAGAAAAGGAAGAGGAAGAAGGAAAAGGAGCAACATCGTTCCACTGTGTTTAACAATGAGGAGCAAGGGATGAAACAGGGTGAGCAGTCAGAACTAAGCGTTCTTACATTAAGAAAAGAAACATCCTTTCAAGCAGAAAATTGAGCAAGTTACTGTAAAGAGTTCTTCAGGTCTTTTGGGATGCAAAGGAATGCAGGTTTTGTGAGCAGTAAGTGCTGCTTAATGTTTGATGACAGTGTTCATACAAGGGAGAGGCTCAGGTGAGGGATAATGACAGGCCATCCCATTCAGCCTCAGGGTGCATGTGACCTGTTTCTCCTTTTACAGTCCAAGAGTGCTCAGTAGACCTCACATGCATGGAAACATGTAGATAAATTGAGTCACTGTTATTTAAATGTAAAACATTTACAGAAGAATTCGGCCATAAGATTTAGAAGAAAGATTTATGGAATAAAAAAGATGATTTTTGATTAAATGTGAGGAGCTGAAATAAAATCAATGTAAGTATTTTTTGATTTGTATTTAAGGGATCCCACCGAGGAAGCCGTATGAGTGTGAAAGCAGCGCAGCAGCAGATGTCATGTTGTTGGTGGACGGTTCCTGGAGCATTGGACGCACTAACTTCAGGCGGGTCCGAGACTTCTTGGAAGGCTTGGTGACACCTTTCCACATTGGTCCAAATCACGTTCAGATTGGTGAGAAAACAAAAGTGGAAAACAAAGTTGGTGAATTTCCAAATAAAGAGTGAACTTTAACATTTTTACATGATTTTTTCTTACAATTCTAATAACTTAAGAACAGCAATGCCTGCTACTTTTTTTGTAATTGATGGTTAAGAAAGTGTAGCCAGATCAAACAAAAATGTTTCTACATCTTATATAATTTCATGAAACTGACTTCATTTTCCAGATCACGGTTTTTGGCTTGTTTTTGTTTTTTTTGTTTTATTTTTGTGTCTTCGGAGGATCCAAGTACAGAATAAGAAGCAACACAAGATCTTTAGAAACAAAAAGTGATGCAGAACTTACAAAACAAAGAGTATTAAAAATGCAAAAGGACAATCAGAAAACTGAGCAGAAGTGACTGGAGAAAGAAATGATCTGATGGGGAACTGAAAAACAGAACTTTCACATTTTCCAGTCTTCCTCTGAATTTATATTTTGGTTGCAGTAGCAGCTCATTCATATACCCCTCCAAAGGAGTTCAGTGTTAGCGTCCTGGAGAGGATTCCAGTTTTGAACACTGTCTGAGAAGATATGATCTGATTTAATGAAGTTGTTTTGTCCCAGGTCTGACACAGTACAGCGGAGACCCCCGCACAGAGTGGCACCTCAACAGCTTCCCCACTAAAGACCAGCTGTTGGAAGCAGTAAGAAACTTTAGATATAAAGGAGGAAACACATTTACAGGTAGGAACACATCATAATTTACCTTCACTGCTGTGCATGAAGAGCTGTCAGTCAGTTTAATCAGCCAATCATCTTTTAGGACAGGCACTGCTTCATGTCATGGAGGAAAACATGAGGCCTGAGGCAGGCGCGAGACTCGATGCACCATTTTTTTTGGTCTTGTTGACTGATGGGAAGTCTCAGGATGATGCCATTGCAGCAGCACACCGGTTGAAGAATGCAGGCGTTGAAATCATTGCTGTAGGTGAGACTGAAAGGTAGAGGAGGTGAACGTTTCCCACAGCTTTGTAAAATTCATAGTGATTCACTGTTACACTCTTTATTTCTTTTACTGTTGTGTTTTTACTTAATTTTTGAGACTTCATTTAGATTCATGGTGGATTGTGTTTTTTGTTTTTAATAAATATTTTATCTGCCAAAAAACATTTCATAATAATACAGCTTTATGTTTTTTAGGTGTGAAGAATGCGGATGAAGCTGAGTTAAGACAGGTGGCATCAGATCCTGTGGATCTGAATGTCTACAATGTGAATGACTTTCCCCTGTTAACCAAACTAGTGGCACGTCTGGTTCACATCCTGTGTGGAAGGATTGAGGACCGTGGAATAACGAAACGTAGGTGACATATCTGTCAAGCCATCTCTCCTTCTGTCCTGATCTGATGCTCTTACGTTTCTTGTTAAGGTCTGTTTTGTTCTGTTTCTAGGAATGGAACCTGGGCCCACAGAAGACCCAGCCCTCTCCTACCCGAGTCCTACTGACCTCCGGTTTTCAGAACTTGGATCCAGACAGGTGAAGCTGCACTGGAACAATCCCACTAAGCCAGTCCAGCAGTACAGAGTGGTGTACCACAGCGCTGAGAGTCAGAGTCCTAAAGAGGTTAGAAACACAGTCTTACATCAATAGTTTGTAATTGAGCTGTGCAGCAAATCAAAAATATGAATTAGTTGTTCTTTTCCTGTAAAGGGTGAATTTTCATTTGTTATTGCCATGTAATATAAAAGATGTAGACATTTTTAAGGATTTTAATGAACACCTCATACTGCAACTTAAATGTAAAAAGCGCTAAACTAAATTTGATAAATGCATTTCAGACTAACTGGGTATATTCAGGTCTTACACGTTATAATGATCCCAGAATCTGACCAAAGTTAAAGCAAGAAGTATTGTGTATGATTTGGCTTGACTTGTTTTATCTGCAGGTTGTGTTATCTGGCTCGGAGTCCACTGTGCTGCTCGACGGTCTCTCATTTCAGACGCTTTACCACGTTTCCATCTTCCCTGTGTACACAGACAACGTCGGCCTGGCGCTCAGAGGAACTGTCACCACATGTGAGCGTCACATGATTAATATGTTATATATGTCATATGTTCTAATACTGAATATGCTATTCATTATTTTCATTACTTTTTTATTTTGTTCTCAGACATGTTTGTTCTTCACCTGTTAAACCACTCAGATTTCTATGATCCTCTTGCAAATAAATCTAAAAAATATAAGTGTGACTGCAAGACTGGACAGTCAGTTCAGTTTTTTTTTTTTTTTTACAAAAAATAATTATACACATAATGTATAAGACATTTTTAAAGAAATTAATTCCACAGTATATTTAATTGTAATAAATGCAACTTAAAGACAAGAAAAGCTGATGTCTTCATCTGTGTTTTAAAAGTGTCAGTAGAGGTGAAGCATCAACCTGGACAGAAGGTGTATCGTTTATCTGACCCTCATCAATCTAAAAAAATGTTTATACACTTGTTTTTCTACACTTCTCATCCTCTTATTGTTTCTCCTGTCTGCTCTTTCAGTGCCGTTGGCCATGCCAGCCAATTTGGAGGTGAAACCTTCCTCTTACAGCACGCTGCGAGTGAGTTGGAGTCCAGCTTCAGGTGCTACTCACTACATGATCCTGTACTCGGCACTCAGCCATGGAGAGCCTGATGATGCCACAGAGGTAGAGAGGGAATTTTTAAGTTTGCAGATGTGTTGTTTGTAAATCTGCTCCTCACATTCATCACAGATCCTGTAAAACACGGTCTAGACCTAAATTTGAATAAAAAAAAATCCCCCACACGTCATACTTAGACTAAAACAGGGACAAATATTTACACAACTTGAGATTTAAAATTCTATTAAAGCTTTTAATGTGTGAACAAGAGATTAACATTTTGATACAGCTCGTGTCTTGATCAGAGCCTCTAACTGTTGCTTATTGTTCTACAATCTGCTACTGTTTGTTATTTTACAACACGGACTGTTTACAAGCCTGTTAAATGTGATTTATTCTTTAGTATGATCCAAATACATGATTGATTGTTGTATTTAAATTATCTTCTGCGTCTGGAAAGGAGAAATTCAGTGCTGATCAGACAGTGGTGGAGCTCACAGGGTTACTTCCAGAAACAGACTACTCTGTCACACTTTATGCTCTCTATGATGAAGATCCCAGTGATCCGGTCACTTCTGTTGCCAGCACATGTAAGAAACCCCCTAATATGTCTAAATTATTTATTTTTAAAAATATTTCCTTTATGACTGTTTTAGCTCCTTTTCGGTTGTTTTTGTTTTTACAGTTCCCCTCCCAGTACCGCTAAGTATTCAGTTCCCGATGGTAACCCACAGTATGCTAAAGGTGAGCTGGGTCCCCGGTGCTGTGGATGTCCCTGGACACAGAATCACCTACAGCACGAACCTCGGCAGCGACATCAAACAGGTAACACTGGCATCCCATAAAGAACCAGCAGAAAAACAGTTGTTCAGTATTTTAACAGTGATCATGTATAAAAACAGAAACTAATACAAATAAATATAACACAACAAAGGATCAGGTGTTGTAAATCTAAACAGCAGTAAATACAGTAGAAATAGTAAACAGTGTAAAACAAGTAGTACAATGAGGAGCTTTTGTCTGTCCTGTGTGTTCAAATTCTTTGTCACACTTTCAGTTTCATCCTTCACTATATCTGTCCAGGTGGAGGTAAGAGGGACGAACTCGGTGCTGGTACAGAACCTCTCATCTCTGTCCAGGTACCTGGTTTCAGTCCAGTCTCACTACCCACAAGGCCTGTCTGCTACCCTCACCAGTAACATCACCACACGTAAGCATCGTCTCATCTTCATGAATGTTTGGACTTTCTCTAATGCATCAGTGACATTCTGTTAACTTATACTATATTATGAATGCACCCCCCCCTTTCATCTCTCCTAGTGAAGGTGCCGTCTCCATCAGACCTCAGGGTAACTAACTTTTCAGGCAGTGACATCACCGTGCGCTGGGAGGCTGCAGCTGATGATGTTGCCTATTATCTTATCAAATGGATCTCTCTCAGTGGAGGAGACCTAAGACAGGTCAGGAGATTCATATTTGGAGTGGATTATTGCATAAAATGTGTCTGAATAGTGGCTCTTATTGTGTGTTGTAGCTCAAAGTGAATGGTGACAGTGAAGGGGCGATTCTGAAGGGGGTGGAGGACGATAAAGAATACCAGATTTCATTGTCTGCACTTTATGGAGACGGCGCTCAGAGTGAAGCTGTAGCTATTCGTTACAGCACATGTGAGTTCCTCATATTTCTTTACACACCTTTATATTAATTAGAAACTCTCGAGTTTCTTTCTTCTTTAATGTTGTAGTGCATTACGTAACATGTCATGTAAAATAGTCCACTTGTAGCTCTGATTATATATGACATTTCCTGGTTTTCTTAGTTCATTGTATGAAAAAGTTCAAATTAAAGGTGATGTCATCAGTCTAAGGCAAGGCAAGGCAAGGCAAGTTTATTTGTATAGCACAATTCATGTACAGGACAATTCAAAGTGCTTTACATGAAACAAAAGCATAAGTAAAAGAATGAAAACATGATTTAAATAAACAGAATTAGAACAAAGGACAGCTTAAAAATATGCTCTAGAAATATGGCTGAATTTATTACTTTTCCAAAACCGTGACAATCCAGGGTCCAGTCCAGGAAGCAGAGTTGTAGTCTTACACACCTCTCTGCAGCTTCTCTGTCGTTACCCTCCCACTTTCCTATAGAGACGGTGTCTGCTCAACCACGGTTCAAATTAAATAAACAAATATTTTGTTCTAGAAAAATAAATAATAAAAATCTGATTAAAATAAATACAGTTACTAATATAAAACCTGTAAATAAAACCATTAGATGTGGTTTACTGAATGTTAGATCTCTTTCATCTAAATCTCTGTTAGTTAATGATCTGATAATTGATCATCATATTGATCTATTTTGTCTTACGGAAACCTGGCTGCAGCAGGAGGATCATGTTAGTATTAATGAATCAACTCCTTCTAACTACCTTAATCTTCATGTTCCTCGAGCAACAGGTCGAGGAGGAGGAGTAGCAGCTATTTTCCAGTCAGGTCTATTGATTAGCTCTAGACCAGTTACTAGTTATATTTCTTTTGAATTTATGACCCTCAGTATTTCTCACCCAAATTGGAAATCAGAGGAACCTATTTTACTTGTTGTTGTATATCGTCCACCAGGTGCTTATTCTGAGTTCTTGTCTGAATTTTCAGTCTTTTTATCAGAACTATTATTGAAATCTGATAAAGTCATTATAGTGGGAGATTTCAATATTCATGTTGATGTTGAAAGTGATAGTTTGAATATAGCTTTTAATGATCTTTTGGATTCAGTTGGTTTCTCTCAGAATGTAAA
>SSNP01000025.1:2935195-2984876 GCA_006937955.1 Pachypanchax playfairii | reverse complement strand
CCAGACAGAACCTACAGCCAGACAGAACCTACAACCAGACAGAACCTACAGCCAGACAGAACCTACAACCAGACAGAACCCACAACCAGACAGAACCCAAAACCAGACAGGACCTAAAGCCAGACAGAACCTACAACCAGACAGAACCTACAGCCAGACAGAACCTACAACCAGACAGAACCTACAGCCAGACAGAACCTACAACCAGACAGAACCCACAACCAGACAGAACCCACAGCCAGACAGAACCTACAGCCAGACAGAACCTACAACCAGACAGAACCTACAGCAAGGCAAGGCAAGGCAAGGCAAGTTTATTTGTATAGCACAATTCATGTACAGGACAATTCAAAGTGCTTTACATGAAACAAAAGCATAAGTAAAAGAATGAAAACATGATTTAATTAGAACAAAGGACAGCTTAAAAGCAACCGTGTGGATTTGGACTTTCTAATGAAACTTTATGTAAATGCAGCGGAGAACAGGTGGGTCTTTAACCTTGATTTAAATAAACTGAGTGTTTCAGCTGATCTGAGGCTTTCTGGGAGTTTGTTCCAGAAATGTGGAGCATAGAAGCTGAAAGCAGCTTCTCCATGTCTGGTTCTGACTCTGGGAACTGATAAAAGACCAGATCCAGAAGACCTGAGGAGTCTTGTAGGTTCATACTGGGTCAGGAGGTCACTGATGTATTTTGGTCCTAAACCATTCAGAGCTTTATAGACCAGCAGCATAACTTTAAAGTCTATCCTCTGACGGACAGGCAGCCAGTGTAAAGACCTCAGAACTGGACTGATGTGGTCCACTTTTCTGGTTTTAGTGAGAACTCTAGCAGCAGAGTTCTGAATGAGCTGCAACTGTTTAACTGATTTTTTAGGAAGACCAGTAAAGATGCTGTTACAATAATCAAGCCGACTGAAGATGAATGCATGGACTAGTTTTTCCAGGTTTTGTTGGGACATTAAATCTTTTATCCTAGAGATGTTCTTCAGGTGATAATAGGCTGATTTAGAGATTGCCTTAATGTGTCTAAGGCAAAAATCTCCAAAAATTGTAAAAAACCATTAAAATACATGAAACTGTCCACTTAGGCACATAGACTCTAACGCTGTGGGAGGAAGTTTGTGCTGAAGTTCATGAAAGAAACAGAATAAAAAATCAAGTCAAACTTGTATTTTATAGCTCATTTCATGCTATAGCATCTTAATGATGATGATAGAAAGACAAATACACAATAAAACAGAAGACTAACATGTAAATCATAATAAGTGAGCTTCAGGGCTTATGCCTTGGCATGACTTATCATCTCTTGGTGTTACATGAATATCTTGTCTCCAAGTTATAACTGAACAATAACGAGAGACTTTAACCTTCCTGCACTGAAACTGTAGGAAGGTTAAATTACACCACAATGAACCAGCCTTTGTTTGTCCCTGGAGCTGAAAAACAACCCAAAGAATTTGCACTCCACCCACTCCTCCCTCCAAAAGCAAAGAAGCGAATATTGTAAATAAATAAATATACTTTTTGTTGCTTGATAGTGTTTTTAAGGCTTATTTACTAACAGACGGTCTGCAGAGATTTTTTCACATTTACATTTTTTACATTGTGAACCTGTTGAACATTTGAACTCTGTTGCAGTGTCGGGTGGAGGCCCATCCAGTGTGACTGTTTCTGAGGAAACTGCAGTCAGCATGATGGTCAGCTGGGTGCCTCCAAACGCCCATGTTTTACAGTACCGTGTGACTTACACGCCACTGATGGGAGCTGAGACCTCAGACGGAACTGTGAGTGAGCTGTAATCATCACTTTCAGCAGGCTCATTCTTCAGCCTGCAAGTCACAAATCAGGGTGTTTTCTAAGAGAATCTACAAATCGCTCCTGTCAGTGTTGGGAACCTTAAAAGGCTGCTTTATCATCTACAGGTGTTGGTCCCAGGTGGTAATAAGCAGGTGGTGTTAGAGTCATTACAGCCAGATACACGTTACAGCATCTTGGTCACTGCCGAGTATCGTAACAGGGAGGGAGGCAGCGGCTCAGCTCAAGGCAAAACTGGTGAGTGAAACATAACTTTTTTTTAAAACAAGGAGCAACTGCTACAGTTTTATCATGGAGTCTCACTGTCAGGTTGGAGTGTTATGTGTTGGACCCAAGTGCAGAAACACACGAGGAAACTCACAAATATAAAAACAAAATCGCTAACAACACAGCCAAACAGGGTGCTAACAAGCAACATGAAGACAAACAAGGAAAGAAGACGGGATGTGCTGACAATGAACTGAGAGTGAGTGCAGTGTTTCAACAGAGGATGAGTGATGTGGGAGTGACAACACCTGGGGAAGAGAAGCAGAGAAACTAATCAGAGGAACGTGAAACAGCTGTGACTAAACCAGAGATGAATCTGAGGAGAAAGTGTGTTCTGATCAATAAGAAACCAGAGGAATAAATACATATATGGGATAAAATAAACATCTAAAATACGAGAGAAATAACTAAAGTTCTAAAAGAAAAAAAAAAACAGGCAAAAAGAAACATTTAACAGAGCAAACCATGTAAAAAGCCTGACTAAAGAATAAAACACACTCCCTTATAAATGCTGTCGCCAACAGGCGCAGCCCAGTGAGATAAGTCCCTTAAATTAAATTTGGATAGTTTTTTCTTCTGGTCTGTGAATCATCTGAAAGTACAACAGAAAATCTAAACAAGGTTTGAAATGCTTTTATTCTACATTATAGCAGTTGTAACATCAACATATCAAAAAACATGATCCTCTTGTTCTGCTGAGAGTTAAAAATAAGAAATAAAGGGTCAAGTTGAAGAGTTTATAGGTAAACACAGTTGAATATTCTATTTGCTGGTGCAGTTTCCTTTTATTAGTCATAAAAATATCACATTATTGGAAAAGAGGGATTTTTCAAAAGTATTTCTAAATTCTATCAGTAAGCCTGTAACATATCCTGACTTGATTTAACTAAACTAAGAGATCTAAATAGAATGGAACATCGTTTCAGAGAACATGTCCATTTAATTCATATTAACCTATTTATCTGCACATTTGACTCTTTAGCTTTTTGCTTACCTGCCCGTGTTTGTGTATTTGTCCCTACAGCTAGTCTGCGTGTGAGCAGTGTAAGCGTGGTCAGGTCAGACCACTCCAGTATATGTCTGTCATGGAGACCGGTGTCTGTGGTGGACGGGTATCGGATTGTCATCCATTCTATTAAAGGTTGTTTACCGTAACATCTGTATTTACACAGAGATGTCTCCAAAACTTCTCTAATTTCAGATAGTTTGCTCATTTGTGTGAGTGTTTGTGTTTTCAGACAAGCAAACAGAGCAGGAAGTTGTTGACGAGTCCAGTAGCAGTTACTGTTTCACTGATCTGGAACCAGAAACTCTGTATCGCATCAGCGTGCACTCACTGCTGGGCTCAGCAGAGGGCGCTGCTGTCTCCATCCTCCATCCAACAGGTATGATGTCATCTCAGTACATCAGTATACACAGTGATATTTATATAGAAACCAACTAATTAGCTTGAATTAGATGGTGTCATGTACACAATATTTGTACAAAGGTTTTGAACAATTAGTATTTATTTGAAAGTCCCTTTTTAGAAACATCTTTGAAAAATCTCAAATTTAAAAAAATGATAGAACCTTTTTTTAAACCTTTATAATTTTGCATAACAGTTTTAAACCAGAAGTATTTTAATTCACTTTTCATTTAATATACTGAAAGCAATTTTTAAAAAATCCACATTTCAAATGTGAGAAATTATTTATTCATTTCAAGCTGTCTGCATACAGAGCACACAGTAGGTGTTACAGTTTTTCCCCAAAATTACAAACCATAAATTTGTTTTAAAAACTAAAATAACGTGTTGATTTTTGTTTTTTTTTAATATATATTTTTTTTCTGTTTGGTTTATTGTTAAAGCTCCAGCTCCAGTCAGGAATCCCATTCATCCCCGGATGTACCCGATACACAACGAAGGTGAATCATACATTTCACTAATCTTTAGTTTAGAGCATAATTTTATTTATTTTAGATTTTTAAGGCGCAATTTTAAGTTCAAGGAATACTTGAGTGGATTTTCACAATTTCTCAGCAAAAAAAGTTGCAGTTTTTTATTTCCTTTCAAATGACTTTTTGATAGCATTTCCCCAAACAGATGTTAAATCTAATCATCCAAATATATAAAAAAAAAGATTGTTTGCAATCTTTTGCTTTATGTTGCTGAAGACTATCATGAGATGTTTTGTTTTTTACTAAAATATGAATCTCTTGAGATTCCTTTCTGCTTGTCTGGTATTACAGTTTGTCCTGAAGTCACCATCAGGAACAGCATTGTTAAAGGTGAGACAGATTGTCCCGATAACTTACTTCTGTTTACCCAAGGGTTCACTTATTTCTCTAATAATGAAATAATTGGACCCGATTTTGGCCTAAAAGGCAGTATTTGTATTTTCTGTGTGCTGGTTCAGGGTTCGACATGATGGAAGCATTTGGTCTGACACAGAGAGCTCATTCATCAGTGGAGGGCGTGGCAGCTGAGCCTTTTGTCTTCAACACTCTGCCCACCTACACCCTCTACAGAGATGTCCAACTAACACAAAGCACCAAGTGAGACTTTGTTATTTCCAGATTAAATGTATCCCTGTTTTACCTTTTGTGTTGATCTGCTGGAAAAATATTTCAGCGTCTTGTATTTGAAATAAAAATCTCCAAATCCAAAAGGAAAAATGTTTAATCCATGACTTTTTGGTCTATTTACTTCTCATACATTATTTGACACAATTGTTTTAGACAATAAATTATCTGATTAAATTTACATTACAATGCTGAAAAAAGGTTTGTTTTGTTTTTCAATGTGATTAGAATCATATTGGGAAAATGACCCTTTTTATTTGTTCACAAACGTGTAGCTGTTTCTAAGAACAGCATAAAATGAGAAGTGCAACTCACAAGGTTTTACAAATTCCTGCCTTTTCTCTCATATTAATGATGGAAAGAGTAAATGCAGGAATGTTTTAAATGAAAGAAGGTAACCAAATAAAGGATTTGGGAGAAAGGCTTTTTAACATTCAGTAAATAGAAGCTGTTTGTCTGTTTTCAGGTTTATTCATCCTGTGGGTTTCTCTGCGGAGCACACCATCAGCATTGCCTTTCGCCTGCTGCAGGATACACCGAAGGAGCCCTTTGCTCTGTGGCAGCTCACAGACAATGACTTTCAGCCAAAAATGGGGGTCGTGATTGACCGTGAGTTATGCTTCTGTAACTCTCTCTTTCAAAACTGGAACAATTTTACAATCTATTTAAAGTGCACTTGTTTTTCTGGAAGGCAGCAGATTCCATAAAGAAGTCAAAAGTCCAAAACAAAACTGTCTTTGTGGACGCTGGCAGTAGTTCAGGAGGTAGAGCAGGTCATCTAGTAATTGTTGGGTCACAGTTCCATTTGGGGAAAAAATAATTTTGCCGTTGTGTCCTTGGGCAAAACACTTCACCCATCTTGCCTGTTTGGTGGTGGTCAGAGGGTCCAGTAGCACCTGTGTAACAACAGCCTCACTTCCGCCATTTTTCACAGAACAACTGTGGATACAGTATGTAGTTGTATTTCATTCCTTCATTCATAGAACCGTAGTTACATACGTAACTCTCGTTTATCACCACCAAACATGTGAATGTGTGCGTGAATGGACGAATGGGAATCTGTAGTGTGAAGCACTTTGTAAATTTTAAGAAGTGTGATACAAGTACAAAATCATTTATCAGATAAAAATCTTCATTTAAAAAAACACAAATAAAATGAAGCAAATGACTTCTGTGTTTTATGAGCACAAATAAGTTCAATGAGTTAGCTGTGAAGATAAAACTGTGATGTTCAGAGTCTCACGGCTGATTTTTCAATTCTGATTCCCAAATCTTTACATTTTGGGAAGGTGAGAAAATAGAAAAGATTTATTTTTTGTGTGTTTTTCACAGCTTCTACCAAATATCTGCTGTACTTCAGTCTGGACTACAGGGGCGAGGTCCAGGAGCTGACGTTTGATCAGCCGCAGGTCCACAAGTTGTTCTACGGAAGCTTCCACAAGGTGAGATGAAACATGCTGAGTTAATCAGAGAGGACGTTCATCTTCGTTTTGTGTTAGTGGATACTGATGTTTTAGTTCATGTTTTGGTTTGTGCTCATTGAATAACACAGAAAGTCAAAATACAAAGTTCATCATGAAAAATGCAGAAACTGTGGAAAGAAAAAATAAAAAAACTAAAACTAAAAGATGTGCTTTCTTTGTTGTGACTATTGGATGTGGAAGAAAAAGAACTTTTCTAAATTAAAATGGTAAAGTAAGACAAAGTAAGATCATTTTACATTATGTTTATATTCCTCAATTGTTTCTATTGTTAATTGATTTCAGCTGATTTTACTGTAAAATCTTTATTTATCAAAGCAGAATAAATAACATTCTAAACTACAAATCCAAGAAAACTATTTAATTTACTTCAAGTTACAAACTTAACATTTAAATCTTTTATAAAAAATATCTTTGGACTCTCTTCTACTTGATTTAGTGAAACGTTTCACATGTACAACAAAAATAACCAAGAATGTTAACACAACCAAGATCCTGTTCAGTTTTCTACATGTAATAGTTACAGTTTTTAATAGAAGAGGGTGTAAGTCAAACAGATTTAACTATTAATTGATTCTATAGCAATGTTAACTACAATTCCTGGTTTCATACAATTGAAAAGAGAAAATAAAATAAACTTAAGTGTCATTTTTCATCTCTTATTTATGTTTTTATGACTTCCTGTTGGCAGGTTCACCTGTCTGTAAGCCAGGTGAGCGTGTCGCTGTCGGTGGACTGTCAGCATGTGGGGGAACGACCGGCTCGTCCTCTAGGCAACCTGCCGACCGACGGGTTTGAAATGCTGGGGAAACTGGTGAAGACCCGAGGACCTAACAGTGGATCAGCTCCAGTACTTTTTATCCTTTTTACTGATTTAATCCAAAATCTATTTATGATTGAAGTGGAAAATCCGAGCACACCTGAAACGCACGTGTTTATGATGTTTGATTGTTTTCAGTTTCAGCTACAGTCCTTTGAGATCGTCTGTAACACAACATGGGCTTCAGAAGACACTTGCTGCGACCTGCCTGGAGTGGTCAGTGACACCGTTTACAGCCATCTTTAATCCTCTTTTATTTGTGTGACATCACTCAGTTCTCACATACACCGTCTGAAAACCTGAAGGTGTGACATAACAGGTGTTAATGTTTGTGTGTCTGCCTTAGAGCGATGAAGACAGCTGTCCTGCTCCTGCGTACATGTGTACTTGTTCTTCTGACATTCCAGGAGCTCCTGGTCCACCTGGACCAATTGTACGTCCCCATTAGCCAATTATCAGTCATTTCAATAATTCTGTTCAAGCCATTAGAGATAGTTCGAGTGTATAATAAAATGTTAAACTTTTGTTTTTCAAGGGGAGGCCAGGACCTCGTGGAGAGAAAGGAGAGAAAGGAGAACAAGGACAAAAGGTTTGATGAAAATTATTTTACTAGAAGTTTAATAATGACTGTATTATTAAATGCTGAGTAGCAACCAGTTTCATTTTATCTCCTTTCCTGGTAATTTGAAGGTAATTGACAGCAGGAATCTTGTTGAGCATTATTTTGGAGGAGTTTAGATGTTTCAATGCTGCTTTTTCATCTGCTTTAGCATCAGAAACGCTGATAAAAAATAAACATTTCAACAACGTCTGTATAACAAAACAATCTTAACTGAATTCTAATATGGACTCTGTCAGGGGGAGGTGGGCCCCCCAGGAAAGACTGGATTTCAGGGAGGTCTCGGACCTGTGGGCAGCGTAGGACCTCGAGGAATAACAGTTCAGGGCAAAATGGTGAGTTACAGTTTTTTTCCTTGCGTGTTTACTTGTGTTTATTGTCAGTAACTGATGTTGTAATGTGATTAAAATGTAACACATATCTTGTATTCTGCTTTATTATTGTTCTAATCAGGGTCCACCAGGAGCAAGAGGAGAAAAGGGAGACCCTGGGCGACCGGGAGTACAAGTAAGTTCAAGAAATGTCCCTTTTCACCCAAATTTCTGTTTTTAACTATTCTCTGTTGAACTTTTTGCTCTTCTTCTGTAGGGTTTACCAGGACCTCCTGGTCCGAAGGGGGAGGAGGGGCTTCCAGGTCCACAGGTGAGCTGTTTAATCCCAGAGGACAGTCAAAGTTTGTGTTTTTAGCAGAGCTTCATATTGGACCTCCTGTCTCTCTCTCTGTATTGTTTAACAGGGTATCAGAGGTGTAGAAGGAAACATTGGTCCCCCCGGTACCGCTGGACCCAGAGTAAGACTGAGTTTAATTTTCTTAAAGTTCTTTAACTGATCTTGTTCCCACCTTGAGGCCAAAATTTACACCCAAACACAAAATAGTAAAATAGATATGTCATGCAATATATATGTTGAAAGATTAAAGTAACTCTTACGTGTTTTGAGAATATCGGTATGTTGACCACTTATAAGTTAAATTATACACTCAAGACATGTTGTATCTAATGGGCTGATTCCTTTTTCAAGAATAAAAGCGCTTTTTTTTTGCAAACACAAGTTTTCCTCTAACGCCACCTGCTGGCCAAAGAGGAAACTTTCTAACTTGGAATGAGGTATATAAAAAGCTTTTTGCTCACCATTTTTACTTCTCTACTTCTAATTTACTATTCAGTCATTTATATTTATTGCTGATTCTGTATCTAAATAAATCTTAAAGTGTTATATATTGTCTTTGCTGTGACTTTGTCTTTGAAAAGGTTTTACAAATGTTTTCTCTTGTATTAAATATGTTAGTCCCAGCCCTCCCTAACTGCCTCTTGAACATAATATTGCATCTATATTTCAATTAGACTCTCTTTCTCATGAACGTTATTTGGATGTTGGATGATAATAATAATTACATTGTTTTCATTGTGCATATGTATATGAACAATATTGAAGAAGTATTTGAAGGAGGCTGCTCTCCGTGAACCCCTATTGGGAATTAGAAGCTTAAAATTTCACTGATTTTGAATTTATTGACTTTCTATAGTTTGATTTGATTTGTTTGCAGATACTGTATTATTGTTTTATATGATATGCAGTATAACAAATTTAACTTTTCTCTTTACTCATAAACATGTGAGAAATCTCTTTTTTGCAGGAATCAGTGTGTCTGTGCTGCTCTTTCAGGGGTTTGTTACAAAAAAATCTAAAAAAGTGCAAATTCAGAACCAATTTCTGACATTACAAAATTAGTTTTATAACATGTAGTTATATTTAATGTTGTTTCTGTATTTGCTGGGATCTGTTGCCATGGTTTTTATTGCTTCTTACTGCTCTTTTTTATATTCAGAATTTTTTAAAACTTATTGTACTTTCGTCTTCCTCCAGTTCTTATTGATGAAATGATGCTGGGATGTTTATAATTAAAATTCATTCATGGATGTTTTTGCAGTTCTAGTAAAATCTGTATAATTTCTAGAATAGTGCTACAACAGTTACAACAACATTTAATTTCTCTTCAGGGATTAATCAATATTCAGAAATTGAATTTGAAATTGTGATCTGTTTGAACTGAATCACAGCTGGACTGGATATTTGAATTTGAATGTTTTCAGTAAAGTTTCAAGGTTTAAGGAATCTTTATTGTCCCCGTGTGCTAATGTTGTGCTAATACTAACAAAATAAGTCTGAGAACTTCTGTCACTGAAACAGATGAGAGGACTGAAGCACAACCTGAAATATGTACTGACATAAAGAGTTGTGTCAAAATTGTGCTGAAGGTTTATCATAGTACTGTAAACAAACACATTCTGTCCTAAAGGGTTTCCAAGGAATTCCAGGACACCCAGGACCTGCAGGGGAGAGGGGCTACTCGGGACCTGTCGGCCCTACGGTAACACCTGGAGAACAAAAACTATAACAACAATTCAACGTATTCTTATATTTTAATTCTTGTATATTTCACTTCACAGGGTTTACCAGGTAGTAAAGGGGAACAAGGTGAAAAGGTGAGTTATATGTAATATTATTTATTGAGTCTTTTGAATATGTTCAGTTCTGTATTTGTAGAGCATCAGTTGTATCACTTCACTATCGTTGTATAACAACACACCCACAGCCTAGTTTTGAAATTGTTTTCAGTAATGTTCTTGTTTTCTTTTGCTTTTTATTTCAAAATAAAGTTAATGTGCTGTTGAATCTGCATACAGGGGGAACCTCAGTCTGTGGCCATGATCTATCAGCTGGTCACACAGGCCTGTGAGCAGCTAATACACAGTAGGTACTCCTTTAACCTGAGTTAAAAACACACACACATTCTACACACAGGATTTTAGTTAATTTTAAAGTATCAGTTAATACAACATGTCAACTATTGATGCAGTTACACCCTTTTGTTTTTTCCAGAGGAGGTGTTGAAGCTTGACATGTACATTAATAAGATTAGTCGTAAACCAGCTCCTATTGAGGAGCCACTGGGGCCCCCAGGGGAACCTGGTATCCCAGGGCCCAGGGGGCCACCGGGTGCCAGAGGCAACCAGGGCAATGTTGGGTCAAGAGGGAGACCTGGCAGACCTGGGTATCCAGGAGAACAAGGTAATAAGCATTAACAATTAATGTCTCATCAGAACACAAAGAGTTCTGCTTATTTGGTTCTTGTTTTTTATGCAGGACGAAGAGGTGTTCTAGGAAAGAAAGGTGATCCTGGGAACAATATCCAGGGGCCCCTTGGAATCAAAGGATTTGCAGGTACACTTCTTCAAGTCAGCTGTTTAATTTGTCATTTCTAATGTGTGATAAATCATCATAAAGGAAACATGTACAGTTGTTGGATTAAGATAAATGTGTGATGGGTGTCTTCAGGTCCTCCAGGTGAGTCTATTCTGGGAATCCCAGGTCCTAAAGGAGATGATGGCAAGCCAGGACCATCAGGGATCCCCGGACCTCCAGGTCAGACAGGCGAGATTGGACCACCTGGAGGGTGTGACAGCAGTGAAGGCTGCCAAAGAGTTCCTCCACAAACAGGTTAGCTGCTGAAGCTGGTCTACTAATGACACACAACAAGTAACAAACAATGTTGCATCGTTTTAAGGTCTTTTATGCCTCTTCTACAGTGAAATAACAGTTATCTGTCAGGAACATTAAGACTGTTAGGGAACATTTATTACTCTGACTTTTATGTGTGTGTAAAGCACCACTGATATTTTCTTTTTTTTTTTTTTTTTTTTGGTCCTTCTAAAATCACAGTCTAGAGCAGAAAAAGAACAAGAGCATTTTAAATTTCAGCTGATCAAAACTTCTAAAAATGAACAAAAACTGTCAAAATAGAATATTTTAAAATGTTTGGTCTTGTGTATTTGTGTGCCCTCTATCCAGAAGACTCATATTATGGCTACCAGCCCTGAGTGAAGAAAGGCTGGCTGCAGTGATACCTTAACAGACGTTTATGTGAAATCACTGTTGTTCATTTAAAGCCGAATGAGAGACTGAGAAAGAAGCTGGAAATCCACCACTGAAGAAATTTAACATGTTGAACTAACTCTTCAATGATGTGTTAGCTTTAGCATAAAGAAAAAGAAAAAAAAATCCTGGTCTCCTATTCCAGTTTTCTTTATATTTTAAAACTTCAGAGACAGGAATGAGCAAGTCAAAGGTTTTCTAATATTAAGTATGATTTTTGGTTTTGATAAAGACAAATAATCACTTCTCTGTAGAATCAGTTAAGTACCATCATATAAAATAAGTTAGCACTGAAACAATTTTGAATATACTTTTGTGTTTATGCACTGTATTAATTACAAAATTTAGCAATAAGTGTTGTTTTTTATTTGTTTTATTTGCATTCTAACCTCTACTGCCTCAAAGATAAGGGAATAGCATGTTCCATGGTGTGAAAGGCTCATTTTATTCCATGGTATAAATGATACTGTGAGAAAACTGTTGTGTATAATAATTTGTATATTTTTAAATGTTATTTCTTTTTTATATAATTGTATATTTTATCTGGTATGATTTGTAACTGGTAATCCCTGTTTACATTTTCTGATTTCCTAAGGTTTGCCATAATAAATGTGTAAAGAAAAAAAATATCAGATGTGTTTTTTGTATTTTTAAATAAAATCGTTTAATCGTTGAGTGTTTTTCTTTCAAATCTGTTTTTTTTTTTAGTCACAATAAACGTGCATTTTGTTTGATTGATTTTAGGATAGGATCCGTCTTAGAGCAGAATTTGTTTCTAGTCGTATTTATTTTGGAAAATATAACAGGAAGCTCTAATAAATAAAGGTTACTTCCGTTAATCATTTTCAGAGTAAGACGCGTTGTCCCGAGTTTAACGTAACATAGCTTCTTCCACGTCTTCACTAAATAACTGAATGTATCTACTTGTTTTAGGTGCTTGCATTGAATTTCGGAGAGCAGAAATATATCACTGCATCTTATTTTTAGAAGGATTCAAGCTGGTTAAAAAAGAAAAAAACCGCCTGAAACAATTTATTTTGAGCGTTAGAAACCGGAAGTTGCGTAGTTCCTTTAAGGCTGAGTGTACGTCGTAGCGTCAGTCGACATGGCAAGTCGCAAAACTTCGCAAGCGAGCCGACAGAATGGAGACAAATACTCAGTCCTTTTACCCACATACAACGAAAGAGAAAACTTGCCTCTGATAGTCTGGCTTTTGGTGAAATATTTCGGCGAAAGGTGAGGTTCTGAAAGTCAGGTAATGTGCTCGGCTAGTGCTAACTGACGCATTCACCGTGAAGCCAGCGATGAGCTGTCACTAATAACGCTTCAGATGACTGAAGTGGGTCTGGTTCAAGGTTTTCTACATGAACCATAAAGCGGTGAAAGAACTTGTTCTAAAGGGGTCTGTGTACAAACAAACAAAATAACACATTTTGGCAATGTTACTTTTAGATTAAATATTCCACTGCAACTATATTTGGATAATACTAAATAAATATGTCAGTAAATTGTGTTTTATGAGCTGATAGTAACAGATATTCTAATTATTTATATTACAGTGGATATGATTATGAGATTATTGTCATTGATGACGGAAGCCCAGATGGGACACTGGAGGTGGCCGAGCAGTTGCAGAAGATTTATGGGAAAGACAGAATAGTAAGTTGAATGTGTTGATGTTGAAATGTCAGATGGATCATTAAAGCTCATATTACAGTCACACGAGTTATACCTAGAGCTGAGATCCACAGACTCACTTAGTAAATGTTAAATGTTTCTTTCTTTGTTTTATTTTTAGCTTCTGCGACCGAGGGAGAAAAAATTAGGTCTTGGTAAGTTGTGTAAAGATTTTTGTGTTTGTTTACAATCTCCACCAGTTAATGATGGTGTAATGTGTCATTTTAAAGGAACAGCATACATCCATGGCATGAAACATGCTACAGGGAACTTTATCATCATCATGGATGCAGATCTCTCCCATCATGTGAGTAAAACATGTTTCATCTCATCAGCTCTGTGTTTTTCATTTTCAAGGATCTAAATGTTGTTGTCGTGATTATTTTTATCCTGGAAAACATTCCCAATTAATCTTAATTATGTTATTTAAAATATCAATGAAATGTGACATTGTTTGTACTTGTTTTGTCTAAAAATTTTAAAAATTGGGTCTAAGATCCCAAAATAATAATTTTTTGTCAACTGTTTTCCTTGTATCTGATTTAAACTGTAGAATATAAAAGCTTCAGTTAGTAATATTTAATGTTGAGAGACTGATATTTAATGTTATATTTTTTTATTTCAGCCCAAGTTTATACCTGAGTTTATTAGGTAAGTATCTTGTTTTTTTATCTCAATAAATTAAATCGAAGTTTTCTGTTTATTTATAGATATAAATTGCCAGCGATTAATTGTTGATCATTAGAATGTATTTATCTTGATGTGTCACATATGAAAGTTGTTTTCATGAAAAGATTTTCTTGTATCAGAATGCAGAAGGAGGGAGATTACGACCTTGTGTCTGGTACTCGGTACAAAGGGGATGGAGGTGTTTATGGCTGGGACCTGCGCAGGAAACTCATCAGGTAACAGCTATTCAACAGAATATTGTAAGAAACTAGTGAGAAGCTGAAATTTATTTTATTTGTTTGTTTGTTTTTTTTCCTCTGTTCGTGTTTATCCCGTTCTTAGTCGAGGAGCCAACTTTCTGACTCAGGTTTTGTTGAGACCTGGTGCTTCGGACCTCACAGGCAGCTTCAGGTAAGTGATGCAGGTGCTCTGGCTTAAAATGTAGGCGAACATGCTTTTTTCACGCTTGTAATTTCTGTTTTATTATTTCACTTTCATCAGGTTGTATAAGAAAAAAGTGTTGGAGAGTCTAGTGGAGCGATGCGTGTCTAAAGGTTACGTCTTTCAGATGGAGATGATTGTCCGAGCCAGACAGCTCAGCTACACAGTCGGAGAGGTGATGTCCTAAACTGTTTTGCTCAACTGTGTTTAGATTTTTTTTTTTTTCTTGAGGAATTTTTGTGGTATTTTCTCCAAAAATAGCATCTAAGTTGTCCTCACATTAACCACTTCTGGTTTTGCTGAAGATCAAATTCTACATATTTTAAGGGAAGTGTGTTTTACATTTTACCAGTTTTTGATGAGAATTTTTTTGTGTTATAAAGAATGTTTCATTCTCCATGAACTTCCATGTAAATTAGTGTGGTAGTCTTGAGGTTTCTTAGTTTGTTGAACCAGCAGTTACCAGCAGTCTGTCATAAAAACACTATTTTTTTTTTCGAACTTATTATTGTAAATCTCACTGAAATCCTCACTTTGGTTCTTCATTGATCCGATAAGCGAGTCCTGAGTTCTGTCCAAATCAGAAAGACGTGTCAGTCAACTGAGGCCAATATCTGAAATCACTCTTGTTTGTTTCAGGAAAGTTTATAATTTCTTAAAAAAAAAAAAAGTTTTCATTACTTTTTGTTAACTTTTGTGTCGATTTTTAATACAATAATTTTTCTGTTCTACACCCAGGTTCCCATTTCTTTCGTTGATCGAGTTTACGGAGAGTCGAAACTGGGAGGAAATGAGATTGTGTCATTTGTGAAAGGACTGCTCACACTCTTTGCCACCACGTGATCAGTGATCTGGGAACATCCAGTAATCTTCAATCTCGTGTTTAAAACAGAAGTTATAACAGAATAGTAATAAGGGAGAAACTTCTTCTTTTACTGTAACGATATAGTGACATGGCAACAAAAGACAAGGGAAGTATTTTGTCTTTAGAATGCCAAAGGAGCAGAAGGATTTACATTCCCACTACCCCTTGATTTGGTTACAGTCCAAGCCCTGTTATGCTCATTGCTGAATTATCATTGGATTCTTCATGAACAGCTTTCAAATGTATTAAACAGTTTGTTGCTCGATCTCTTTTGTCATAATAGTTCTTTTTTTATTCTACAAGTCAAATTATTTTAGTTTTAATGAAGAGGCAAGGTGTAAGCTTTTGACTTTAGAAACAGCAACCTGAGAGACAGACATCTGTCACTTATAAATTAAAACTGATTTTCAATGTAGCTCATAGCTGAGAAATAAATACCCTGCTTTAGTGATGAAGATAAATAGAAAATAATATTTAACATTGACTCAACTCCAAGTATCATGTTAGTATCCAACTATCACTAGCATCTGAATTAGTCAGCAAAAAATATCAGAAGAATCTCATGAAACCAACTGGCTTCACATGTGTTTTGGTTTTACGCCTGTCTTATTGGAATGTTTGTTAAGGAAATGTGTTTCTCATTAAGTGTTAACTTGTAAAACTTTAACTGTATTTTATAAAGGAACCTTAAAATTTAATCAATTTGACAGCAATCTGAAGCACTCAAAGTGAAAAGGAAAAACCAAGCCAGTTGGAGGAGGTTTCCATCACTCTTCATAGAAATGCAGGTTCCTAAAGGGAATACCATACAGGAAAGTAGTCCCGGCTGCTTTCGTGACAGGGAGCCGCACCACAAATTACAGCGCCACCTAGTGTTGATTTGGCTTCCAGCTGCGTGCTGAGGCACTGTGCACATCCGAGTCTCCGCAGGGGAGGAGTAACCCGAAGGACGCCCGCTGTCGGACAGTTTACGTAACTACTGCGCAGGTTGTTTACTCTTAAACAGGGCCACAGAAATCAAACCTTCTGTACAATGTGATGTACGATAGAAGTTTTGTTTAATTTTATTTAAGATTTTTACATTTTAAGTTGACAGTTGCTTAACTAATTAAACTGATTGACAAATCTAATCAGAGTTTTAATAAGGCGGGATTAGGACGAGCTCACAAAGATAATTTATGCTAATCAGGTATATGTCACTTCCGCTTCTTTTATTTTGCGCCATTTTGGATAGGGCATTTTGCAGGCTGGTTGTGTATTGTCTGTCAGAAGAGAATGGGCAAAGAGAAATTTGCTGTCAGAGAATAACGGGCAGAGTTGAATTAATTTATTTCTAAGGGTAAAGAGTGCTGGTAGTTGACATGTGTCCACCTTCACCGTTCCAGGAAATGGAGGCTTTAATCTTGTGCTGAAGCGCCGTGTTTCCGCTCTCCGACCAGAGGAAAGAGGACAGCCCGTGTCGCTGAGGGGCTGTCGGGCTTGGAAGGTAGACCGACGGCCCGGGTGACTTGTTCTTCCTCGCGAGCTACCTGGGAAGATTTAACCGAGGTATCTGCTCAAGTGAAAGTGTAAAAACACGTCCTCAGTCGTCCTGAGGTGACACATTTCACTCGGACGGGAGCCCTGGACGTAAAAGCAGGTAAATGTGGATGTCATATTGCCGGGGAGAACCCACACAGTGGCCGTTAATCGTGCTTACCTGCGGGGATGTGATGGGTGGCGGTGAATCGTGTTCGTGAGTTAGGGCTAAGGGGATTAAAAAACAATCATAAACGTGATTTTGTTTAAAAATTTATTGAATATAGATTTTTTTTTAGTCTGACGGATAAAGATTGGAGCTTTAGCTTTTAACTGCCCATGTTGTTGGTAGTTAGCTTAGCACGTTAGCTCAGCGCGGTGTTTCCCTTCATTCTTTGTCAGTAGCTGCAGCTTTTCGCCCAAACTATCTAGATTCTGCCAGATGTTTTTGGACATTGGATTCACTGCCCTGCTGCAGGATTGTGTTAAAATCGCCACTACAGCAGACAACAGCTGGTCTTGTTTATAAGAAAGGAGGGAGAGATTAGTTAAATTACTATAAACACAGTTGTAGTTTGAATATCTATTAATTTTGTTGCAGGATTTATGTGGTTTGGTATTAATAGCATCAAATGATGATCAGCCAGGTGACTTTGAGTTTGTACTTTTTCAGTGGAAGGTGGGGGGATTCTGTCATGATTATCTAGACACATTACAACATTACAGGTGTTCAGCCATGTGATAAAACCTAGTTACATTTAAAGCGTCTCAAACTTCGACTTGCATTATTGTGGATTTAGATGACCCCCGCCCCCCAGTAAACTTTGAGGAAGTGTAAACACGAGGTGTCAGCAGGATGGTGGTTATCATGTTCTGATGGAAGACTGAATGAGCATTTGAAGGTTTCAAGGCCTCTTTTTCTTTCTTTTTAGCACCATTAGAGAACGGGAAACCTGTTTTCTGCCAGCAGCTCCTCACCACAGCTGAGCAGAGCAGTCTCCTTCTGTATTTCCTCCCTGTCCTTTTCCTTCTCCCTCCCTTCCCTCCTACTCAGCCTCTCCTTGGCTTTTTTTCCCTCTCCCCTCCCCTGCTCTGCATCGCCCCCTCCTTGTCTCACCCTCTTCCATTTTCTCTCCCTCCAGCCTCCCTTTACTTCCTTCTCCTCTCCACTGTGCCTGTCTGCCTGACACCCCCTTCACTTCCTTGGCTCACTCCTCTTTCCTCTCATCTCTCCCCTTGCACTCCTCGCCCACTTTCTCCCCCTTCCTCCAAGCTCCCTCACCCCCTCCGCCTTATCCTCTCTCACACTCGCCCTCCCCCTTCTATGATTTTTCTCTCTCTCCTTCTGTCCCTCCTCTTCCTCCCTTCCAACATCACTCTCTCTTCTCCTCCCTCCCCTCCCCTCCCCCTCTGCTGCAGACATATTGTAGGGGCTGCTGCTTACTCAATAGGAGGCGCCATTCTGTGATGGCAGTGCAAGGCAGGGAGAAAGGGGGCCAGGCAGAATCTAGGGAGGCTTACATAATGGGAGTTCTCTTGAGCGCCATCTACAAGTAAGGGAGGGAAACAGGAAAAAGCAGGGAAGGGATCTGGGCAGGGGGTTTGTCTTCCACTCACTCTAATACTTACATATTTCCTATGTCCAGAGAAATGACAGGAAGGAAGCAGGACAGCAAGGCAGGTGATGGACCCCACACTGGTGTCCACATCTCTCTTCATCTGTTTCTAGAAGAGAAAACAAAGTGAAGTATTCACTTTAATTGTGTAAAATCAAGTGTCTTGTTGTCCATGTGCACTGGTGACCTTTGACCTTCCTGCATAAAGCTATGATTTGAATAGAAGACTTGGGCAAGTTGATTAAAAAATGCTTTACTTAGTCTGATAAACATGAACTTTATTACAGGAAAACTTACTCTAAGTGATATTGGCATCATTATTGATTTTTGGTTTAGTTGTTAACAAATTTTGAGAAAAGTTTATTGCATTTATTTAAAAAAAATACAATATTCTGTTGAATACCTTTATTTTTATTTTTGTGTTTGTAGGCACATATTTTAAAGTTTGTCAGGAAGAAGTGCTGCTTTAAAGGGGAAGGCGTGTCTTACCAACAGTTCTCATAAACAGCTACATTATATTCAGTTTACTTCTCATTGAAAATGATGAATAAGATGACCAAACTATTGATTTTGGGCTTCTCAGTTCTAAATCTTTTTCAGCGGATCCAGAGTAGAGACGAGCAGGTGTAAGGCTACACACACCAGCAGGAAAGTGTGTGAAACGGTAGCAGTTGTGGGATGTTCTCTCAGTGACAACTTTTCATAACACCTGTGCTTTTCCTATTGTGACAAGTCCAGAAGCTTTTAGTGCAAAGCTCTTGTTTTAATCAAAGTTTTCCTTTTCAGATGTCATTTTTAGTGAAAAGGTGAAGTTCATCTTTGTAATCTTGTGTGAATAATGTTTTTACTGAAGTGACCCTTGTTACAGAGGTGGAAATGTCTAGTTGTCCATAATTATGGGTTCATTATTCAAAACAAACATCTCTGAATATGAATTCTAAAAGGTTAGTTAAATGTTGCTCATCTGAAAGACCTTTTCAGCAGAACTTTTACTTCATCAAATTACGTCAAGTACACAAAAATCCTCTTCAGATCTCAGTCACATGCCTAGATTCAGCCATACACATTTATAACATCTATCTATGTTGTTTTTTTTCTTTCCCAGGCAGGCAGAATGTTCCAGCTCCCTGTCAATAACCTCACCAGTCTACGAAAAGCAAGGAAAAATGTCAAGAAGGCCCTGGGAGACATTGGCCTAGAGTTCTGCAGAGATCACCTTGAGGTTAGCATGCTCAGTTTGGGGCACGCGAAAGCTCACTTTATCGTGTGTGTGTTTCTTGATGGCTTGCTCTCATGTTAAGAAGGTCACAAAGTTTCTTTAAACTACCATGAATGTGTTTGCTTTTATAATTTTCTTTGTAGTATCACAGTTTGTGGTTTTATTTGGAAAGATCCACAGCAGTAGAGTTTGCAGTAGGAATTTAAATATTTGTGCATGGAGGAAGCATTCAGTGGTGGTGTCCCTGCACTGCAGCATAAATGTAAATGGTGTATTCTCATTTAAATCTATTTCCATATAAATCTATAAATACATCTTTTGTTTGGTAAGTGCCGGGTTGACATGCAAAGAACGCAAATACATTTATTTTGGGGGGGATTCTGACATTAGATCTGATCATTAAAGTAACTTGTAACTTGATGTTACATTTGTAATTTCAGTTTGAATAGGACTTTGACATAAATAAGATTTTTCTAAATGATTAAAACTGTTTCATCATGTCCATTTTTCTTCTATTTGCAGGATTTTAAAGATTTTACCCCTCCTGAGGTGTATATTAAACACACAAGCTGGGACGATGTGTGCATGTGGGAGCCATCGCATACCAAAGTCCAGGTGTGTCAAATATAGACCGAAATTTATGCTCAATGTTTTAATCATACATGACAATCTGTGAAACTGACTACATGAGGAGTTAAGTCCACATTGCAGAAGATGTACAAAAACTGATTGTTTTTTGTATTTTTTGTATGTTTTAGGGAAAAATACTAACCATATCTGTTATCGTGCTTTGTGTTTTGTGTCTCCAGGACTACAGATCGAAGCCTTTCTGCTGCTCTGGCTGCCTCTTTTCATCCAAATATTTCTCTGCATATAAAAGCCACTTCCGCAATGTACACAGCGAGGACTTTGAGAACAACATTCTGCTCAACTGCCCTTATTGCACTTTCAATGGCAACAAAAAGACTCTGGAAATGCACATTAAACTCTTCCACATGCCTAATAACACTGCACGACAGGGTGGCGTTGTGGCAGGAGCCAGTGGAATCATGATGAAAGATGGTATGCTAAAGCGGACTGGAGACAACGTGGAACAAGCTGTGTACTACTGCAAGAAGTGCACCTACAGGGACCCTTTGTACAATGTCGTGCGAAAGCACATCTACCGGGAACACTTTCAGCAAGTGGCCCATCCCTATATTGTCAAACCAGGAGAGAAAACAAACACTCAGAATGGTACAGCAGGAAATGCAGAGGGTAATAATAACACAAACAATGTTAACATTAACCAGATTCACTGTAAGAAGTGTCTCTTTGTTCCCCGGACTTACGAAGCACTTGTTCAACACGTCATCGAGGACCACGAGAGGATTGGCTACCAGGTCACTGCAATGATAGGGCATACCAGTGTGATTATCCCCCGACCCAAACCAATTGTTATGTTCCCTCCCAAAGTTCAAGGAGACAAGACCATCATCGGGATGGGCCCTAAAGGAGCAGTAATGGCTACTACAAGGTCTCCTGCCTCGCAGCAGCTGGGTCGAGCTGTTGTTGGGTCAAAGACTAGCTTCAACTCCCACAGTCTTCTATCTGGAATAAAACATGATGCAATAGGATTAAAGACTGGGGCTATACAGCCGTTCTCTATGGGTAACCATCAGATAAGGGCTGCTCTGCCAGGGAATGCCCAGGTTTCTGTGCCCCTGCAGTCACATGCAGCAAAGCAGCTTGTTTCTAGTGGTAATCTGCGGAGCCCACTTGTAGCTGGTGCTTCTTCCTCACTCAGATCCAACCCACTGGGTTCACGTGTTCAGGCAGCTGCCACGACTGTCGCCTCAGTCACAGCTAAAAAAGGCGGTTCCTCTGTCCTGGGCACATCCTACACCCAAAAATGGAAAATCTGCACTATCTGCAATGAACTTTTTCCAGAGAATGTTTACAGTTCTCATTTTGAGAAAGAGCACAAAGCAGAAAAGGTGCCTGCTGTGGCCAATTACATCATGAAAATCCATAACTTTACCAGCAAATGTCTCTACTGCAACCGGTATCTGCCCAGTGACACACTGTTAAACCACATGTTGATTCATGGTCTGTCTTGCCCGTACTGCCGTGCAATGTTCAATGATGTTGAGAAGATGGTGGCTCACATGCGGCTGTCACACCCAGACGAGAGGGTCGGGCCTCGTACAGACTCTCCCTTGACCTTTGACCTCACTCTGCAGCAGGGCAATCCCAAGAATATTCAGTTGATCGTCACCACATACAACATGAGAGACGCCCCTGAGGAGTCTGTGGCATTTCATGCTCAGAACAGCACCACTTCTGTGTCATCAGCTCTGTCTGCTTCTTTTTTATCAGGCAAGAGGTTAATGTCTCAGCAGCCACCCAAAGCACCTTCAGGGCTCCAAGACATTACTCCAGTCAAGAGCAGCCCACAAGCTTCAGTGCCCTACAAGAGAGACGTAGGCAAGACGCTGTGTCCTCTCTGCTTCTCCATCCTCAAGGGGCCAATCTCAGACTCACTGGCCCACCATCTGAGAGAGAGGCACCAGGTGATCCAGACAGTCCACCCCGTAGAAAAGAAACTGACTTACAAGTGTATCCACTGTTTAGGAGTTTATACAAGTAATATGACCGCCTCTACCATCACTCTACACTTAGTTCACTGTCGAGGTGTAGGGAAGTCTCAAAACGGGCAGGACAGCCGGACAGCTCATCCTTCTCGGATCGGCGCGTCTCAGAGCAGCGGTCTCAAACGGCCCAGCTGTTATAGCTCTGACGCTAGTGCACCAAAACGAAGGAGGCCAGGACCTCCTGGAGAAAGGGCCCATCCCCGGGATATGAACGGTCCCTCTGCATTTGAAGAAAATCCAGATGAACCAGTAGTTCTGGCTCTTGACCCCAAAGGACAAGAAAATCAGTCGTATGAGTCCAGGAAGGCTTTTCTAACACAATATTTTAATCGTGTGCCGTATCCAACACAGCAAGAGGTGGAGAAGCTGGCGTCTAGTCTTTGGCTGTGGAAATCTGACATCTCTAGCCACTTCGTAACTACACGGAGAAAATGTGTTCAGGAATGTGAAGCTGAGCGTGCCGGTGTGTTGTTGGGCTTCAATATGCATGAGCTCAGCAAACTAAATCACGACATGGATTTTGTCGAGGATGGTGTGTACGAGTGTAGGCACGGCAAACAGCGGACATCAAAGAAGCGTTTAGGAGTATCAGAGCAGGCTTTGCACAGACACCGGGAGCTCATGGCTGCTAATGGTGGGGGGACTCAACTACAAAACAAAAAGCCAGCTGGGAATGTGGAAGCTACAAAAGGAGCCCTGTCTGTTCCTAATCTGAGCAGCTTCAGCAGAGACCAAACCAAGACAATCAGCAGCACCTTACCACTGAAAATGCCTCTGGACCTTTCTGAGCCCATCGCCATTGACTCCGACAGTGATGAAGAGCAGCAGCAGAGGGGCAACGAGGAAGAGATGCATCGCTATGGCAACCAAGAGCTTACTGGAGTTAAAGAACAACTGAAATCAAGGACAGACATCAAAATGGTTTCAGATCTTGATGATTTGTCTGATGACGACGAAGAAGATGATGACGATGATGATGATGACGATGACGATGAGGATGAAGGGGGACATGTTGAAAATGGGTTTGGAGCAACAGACACCTCAGGAAGACCAGCTACTAAAGGAAGAGACACTCTGCCCATCATTATACCCAAGTTTGTTCCATCATCTGCAAGAAGTGAGAGAGATGGTGCCCAGCTGGGCAAACAGCAAGTCTGAAGAGCATCTACGATTGGCTCCACACCAAACCTGCTGCTCAGGTGCTCTGGGTGACAGAGGTAGTGACAGATAGTCAAGTCAAAACAAGCCATCAAACGTTTTAAGAGCTGGACTCAGCAAGCAGCTTGAAGTGACAGTAGAGGCACTCAGACGGTGAAGTTGCACCAAACATAAATTAAAAACAGGATTTTTGCCTTCTATATTCTTGAATACATTCAGATGGGGGTCATTAACATTGATTTAGCCACTGAGCTTGTCAATGTGCCTGAAATATTGACGTAAAACCTTTAAAACAGACCATTTAATCCACCATTTTTCATGTATTTAGATTGGTAGTGTAAATTTGTACAGTCTTTTAAATGAGTCTGGACAGATGTTGATGTACAAGTACTCTAAATAATTACAATTACCTGTGTGTAAGGTAGCCTCATGTTCTTCATTGTATATTAAAGGTAGGTGTTGCTTTAGTGGCTGATATTTTCATAAATGTTTATTTCTTTACAATTTTTTGCCAAATATCTATCTCTCTCTCTATATATATATATATAATATGTATATATATAATTGAAAATAAGAGTTTGGCCTTTTTATCTTGACTGGGTTTAATTTTATTTTTACATTTTCTGTTTGTAAAAAAATAGCAACACCTTGCTGTTTGTGTTTTTTCTCAGCAGGCAAAACGGAGCATTTCATCCACTTTTCACAGGAATCGCTCGTTAGCTTTGACTGCGCTGTACTTTCTATTTTCACAATTCCAACTTGATGTTTCTTTGGCCCATAGGACTGGACAGTAACCAGCATACTGGCATCCACTGAGGACGCAGCATTTTGTTTTCTTTCCCAAAAATAGTTGTGTTCACTCTGTGTTTTCAGAATTGTGTGTATTTGTTTTATGTTTTCATTTTTCACCTAAGCATTTATGAACAATAAAGTGCTGTATTTGTGACTCACTGAACCAGTGCCTGTGGCGGTTACTTGGTTCAAGATAAAGAATGGGTATAGATTGTGTTGGCATGTGCTTATGCATGTTGCCTTTTCTGAGAATTCAACATATTTTCTGTTTTCATATATAACTAAATCTCCTTTTGGTGTATTCTTTAAATTTGAGTCCTTTAAAATTCATTTTTAATTAATAAAATGCGTTCAGTTAATTTCCAGGGAACAGGAAAGTTATTAACAGGATGTGTAAAAGGAGGTTTTGTTTTGGTAGCACATGTAGATTCCTCACATGAAGGTTTTAGGGAAAGTGACTGAAGTTCTGGAGCAAATTGGTTTTGAACCTCCCAGTCCAGACTTGCATCTTAGAGATAACAAACCATCCTGGTGTTTATTTGACATTTTATTGATATTTTATTCTCTTAATGCTGATGAAGCACAGGATGGAAAAGGTAACTGCTTGAAGTCCATCAGCACAATTAGACTGTAACATGAGAACAATGAATTTCTGCTTCCCTCAGTTCAGTTAATGACCTTGAAATAGCGATGATGTGAAGAGAGATGGATCATTCTACAGTTTCTGAAAATGTTGATTACAATCATGAAATCAGATGTAAAATGACGTAACTTAAAATTCAGATTACTATGTATAAATACAATAAAATTGTTATTTCTGCCAAGATTAGAAAAAGAACCAAGGTGCATGACTCAGTTTAAGTGATTTGATGAATAAAGGTTTTTTACTGAAATCTTTTTTACTGCAAACATCAATACTAGATGCAGATTCAGAACACCAGCTTGGGAAAAGTCACTTCAGTTTAAAAGATGTGCTGCAGTCAGCACATAACAAGTAGCCATCTTATCAGGGGGATAGATGAAAACATGTAAACTCAAGTTCTACACTAACTAAATCCTGATTAACTTAAAAGTCTATTAAATATATTCTGATAGGACTGAAAATTATAAGAACATAATTACCAAACATACATCATTTTATATAGTAAGTCAAAATACTACAGTATCCAAAGAAGTACATCTCATGAATCATTAGGTTATAGAACTTTTTGTCAGTAATAACCTAAAGTGACAGTTTGTGTAAGATCTCAGCAGTTATTTACATCATTGTGAAGGTTAAAGGTACTGTTTTCTTTGCAATGCTGCTTCAGTTTGCAGTTCACATCTCTTTCAATGTTCTGCAACATGCAAACTACATGTTTGAGCTGATATGTTATATTGTTTTTATAAACATGGCGCTGTGCATCAAGACCAGACATCTCCAGTTTGGTCTCATCTGTCTAAAGAACATTGATCCATTGTTCTGTTAGTTTGCACAGATGAAACTTCACAAACCTGAGCTGTGCTGTTTAAAGAGAAGAGACTTTTTCCTGTTTGTCACGTTTAATCAGCCTTTCAGTAAGTGTTGAGACAGTAAATTTGAACACTGCTAACTGAGATCTACAGAGTCTGAGATGTGGCTTTGGGATCTGACTGATTATTTGTTCACTGTTTCTTGGAAATTTGAATTTTACAAAGATTTATTACAAATTATTTGTGAATGGCCTTGTATCTCCTCACAGACTCATGAACAGCAACATTTGAAGATCATTGTTGATGTTGGTTTTTCTTAGTACCTGAATGCTAAACTGCACCTGATCAGCAACATCTGGATGTTACTTAAACTGCAAAGGACAACTTGGTTGATCAATGCAGTGCCCCTGAATTTTAGCTAACATATTTATAAATAAATAGTGACGTAGTATAATTATTAAATCTCAGGCTGTATTTATCAAACATTAAGACGTAGGGGTAGAACTATTTTATTCCTAATATGTGAAAAATTTGGAAGGACAGGTTGTATTTACATCATGTGGAGTATGTTGGAGTGGTCACAGAGTTATGGTTGATGTTCGATTTATACTCAAGATTAATGTCACAGAAACATGAAAACCCAGTATTTAAAATAATATCTGAAGTGAACCTTTCCAAATTTACGTTAATGTGCAAAAGGCAAATCTGGTTACATGTTTCCCGGAAAGGGTTCTAGATTGTTCTGGTCACACATGAAGCAGCTTTAACTAACGGCCCCGATCTACACGTTCCTATTGCAGGTAATCAAACAGCTGTTATTCTTCTTTTTGATTGAACTCAGTTGGACTTGATCAAGAACAGCTTCAATCAAGCAGATCTGAACAAACCAGGTTTATTCTGGGAAGTTCTGCTCATCCACCATGTTACTGTATGTTTTGTTTAAAATCTCATCCTTTGGCGCTGTGGGACAAAGCACCCAAAATGGTGGGAAATCATACCCCAGCACAAGAGGGAGGCAAGACCCTCTTTGGCTGAGTAGTCAGTGTTGCTATGCTGTTGCAAGGAGCAAGAGGGAGGGAGAGGCGGGAAGGAGACATGGGGGAGTCTGAAGGAGAGAGCGAGAGAGGCCTGTCAGACAGTGGGGGAGGCGGAGGCCTCATCTGCAGTGCTGTGTGCCGAAGGAGCATTTAACAGTCTTTCAAGTGGGAGTAGGAAGGGAGGTGAGCGGGAGACGGAGGGAAGGGGTGGGGAACTGAGCTGGGGGAAGGGAGGGGAGGAAAATGGGAGTCAGAGAACACAAGAGTGGCTACAAAGGGTGACAGGAAAAGAGCGAGGTAGAAAGCAAGGAGGGAAGGAAAAAGGAGGGACAGGAGAGACAGAGAGAGAAGAGATGTCACAGAGAACAGCGCCCCCTGTAGACTGCATGGACAAAAGTGTCTGTGAGGCCTTGGGTATTTCCATCAGACACAAAGAAGTGCTGGCTGTTAGGACAAAAAGGACATGTTGTTATCAGGAAGGAAGGCTTACTGGTTGAACTGGACCAGTTTAGCTTTGACCCCACCTGACCTGCAGTCCACCTGAGCAGTGATTATTAAAGGTGGAGATTAGATGAAGGAGGAAGAACAGACGGCGAGTGGTGAGGTAGTGAACACTGGGGACATTTGTGCAGATTATAATAACAAGCATGGTAGAGCAACTGACAGTGCCCCCTGTGGGGAGGCTGATGGAGGGTTAAAATAATTCTTGTTAAAGTGTGATTGTTCTAGTGAAACTGATGTTTGTGACATCATAGATACAACTGGTTATAGAGGGTCGTGTAGTTCAAGGTACCAATCTGGGATGATAACACCAGCAGAAAGGGTAACAGAGCAGGAGAGAAGATGAGACAGGAGGGGGGGAGGCTAAAGAAAGACCCTGCAGACTGCAGGGGATACAAGAGGCCTCTTCTGCAGAGCTGGGTGATGGGGTAGGGGAGGGGGAGAGGTAAGAAGGGGGAGGTTAGGGGTGTGGGTGGGGGAGACATAGAGAGATGGCTGCAGATACCACTACTGCCTCCTGCAGTTGGAATATCCTGCTACACACCAACAATGATAATTCAGATAAAGAATGAACTGAAACACAGAGGAGGTAGAAGATCCGATGAACTGGTAAGATATCTGGGAAACATGAGTAGAGAGAAGTCACAGATGATTTGGGTGAGACGGGAATCACAAATAATGACAAAAAACAGCACAATGACAGTGGATGAAAATAACGCTAAAAAAATGAAATAAAAAAGAGACCATAAGACAAGAAAGAGGTGTCAAGATACTTCCTGTTTGTGTAATTGTGTCTAATTTTCCATTATTTTGTGTTATATTGAAATCCAGACATATTGAGGAGGATGGTCCTTCAAAACAACAATGGTCTTCTGCCTGTGAGGAATACTTGTCAGCCTGAAATGATGAAAGAATCCCAAAGTTTACATATTCTAAGCACCACTAATCCTTTCCAAGTGCTTGAATGGAGGAAATCTGGACTTTTTTGTCAGGTTTATGAGCCAAAGTTGGAACTATAGTTGTATATTTGGTGTGATATGAGTTACTGACCCACTTGTGCACCCTGCAAGTCATTCAGGTCACAGTCACTTATGTTTATCAGCAAGACTAACATGTGAAATGTTCCGATCATGTTCTTAGGTATGACAGTAAGAGGGCTCATGTCACTCCGCTGCTCATTTCCCTGCACTGGCTTCCAGTTGCAGCACGCATCAAATACAAAGCTCTGCTTCTGGCTTACCAGACTCTAACACACACAGCTCCTACCTACCTTCACTCCTTCATCCAAACCTACATTCCCACGCGTCAGCTACGCTCAGCCGCTGAAAGACGCCTAGCGCTTCCACCACAACGTGGCATGAGATCATGTTCCAAACTCTTCTCCTCTGTTGTCCCCCGATGGTGGAATGACCTACCAAACTCGGTCCGATCCTCAGAGTCTGCAGCTACTTTTAAGAGCAGACTTAAGACTCACCTCTTTAAAGAACACTTTCAGTCTTAATGTAGGAGTGATTTATGATTTATGATATCGATTTGAGAATTTATCTCTCACAAAAAAAAAAAAAAAAAAAAAAAAAAAAAAAATTGATGTACAGTGTACTGATACACTTGATGTATCAGCGTCGGAATTAAACTGGACTCCAAACTGTCCGCCTCCTTATATTTTTTTCCTTCTCTTTGAATTCTTGCTTGTATGTTCTCTCA
The DNA here is from genome assembly GCA_006937955.1 of Pachypanchax playfairii. Taxonomy (NCBI): domain Eukaryota; kingdom Metazoa; phylum Chordata; class Actinopteri; order Cyprinodontiformes; family Aplocheilidae; genus Pachypanchax; species Pachypanchax playfairii. The sequence continues at coordinate 2,956,091 of SSNP01000025.1, read as the reverse complement.
ATGTAAGTCGCTTTGGATAAAAGCGTCTGCTAAATGACAGTAGTAGTAGTAGTAGTAGGTATGAATGAATCCGGGGTCATCTGAAGTGGAAAGCCAAGGTTGGAAACTAGAGCCCCGCCCCTTCTGTTCAGACTTGTTTTTGCTTTTTCATGTCAGCTTTCCTTCACTCTTTTCTCAAACCATTTTACCATCTTCTAACATCTTACACTCTGAAGAACCAGCTTCTCTGTGCTGAGTGCTGCCGTCAACATCAATTTATTTATTTGTAATCTGGATTAATTTAATGAAATTTAGAGGTTTGCAGAAAAAAGGGAGAAGATAGAAGATAGAAAAAGATAGAAATATACTATTGTTATAATTTGGGATTCTGAAAATTTTGAGAAAGTGTATACAGCTTAATATTTGACAGTTGACGGTTCTAATCTTTGGCCCTGATAGACTGCTATGGTTCAGGGTTTTGTAGCAATTCCTTTGAATGTTTTAATGGGTTTAATGGTGGTTTTATTTTATGACTTTGGACTGAAGTGATGTTGTTTTCATCTGGCTTTCTTCACATTTTCTATTGTTTATTCTATCTGTCTTTTCCTTTTTCTCTGACTTTTACAGTTTCCTGCCTGTCTTTCATTCATGTTATCTACTACCACTCATCTCAGGACAGTGATGCATATAGTTATGTCATTTATTATGTAGTTGTACAACTGAAGCTGCCAAAACTTGGTTTGTAGCATAATTTCACTTTGAAAATGATTAGAGATCCACTGGACAAAGACTTTCCTGCATCTCTGTGTGCACTGAAAGGAAAAGGGGGGTGTCTGTTAGTGGGAGTTCAACAATGAGAATAAAAAAATGGATGAACACCTGAGTGGCCATCAGTAAACCAAACACAGGTGATGAGTTGAAATGATTAAATGAAGAAAGTAAATGAATCAAGTGGAAAAGCACCACAAATTATAATAAAGTAAAGAAACCAGAAAACATGGAAGGTGACCACTGTTCTGTCATTCTGCCCACAGACCTAAAATAAACCAGAATAAACAAGACAACAAAATAACAACAGAGGTAAAAATATATCATTCAAATCAGAGCACAAAATATTAAAACAAAATAAACCTGATAAATGTTAGGGAATTTAGGTCATCATTAATCTTATGTTTGTATTATTTTACAGCTGTTATGTCAGTTTGCTGCACTGTGTTTTCAGCTTTATAAATTAGGCAAATCAGTGAAGAAGACAAAGATCCAGACCTCTAGAATCTTATATCAGCTTTCATACTCAGACAACACAGGTGATTTTTGAAACTAAAATATTTTATGTTAAATTGGTAAGATTTTGTTTTTCACTGGGTGGATAACTTTTTATTATACTGTCACTGTCATCAGAAATTTTTGTTTGCTTTATGATTCTGGTGTGTTTTCAGTCAGTGGACAAATATTAACATTTCACAGGATGTTTGATTCTTTGTCAAGATGGCATAGAAAATATATAGGTCAGACATTTTTAAAGATTTATTTATGTTTTTTTTTTTTTAATAAAGACCAATAACAAATTGTATCTACAGGGTAGCTATTATTATACTTTATCATATTTGGGGTTTGATTTTAAATGACCTGTAGACTCTGTTAAATTACTTTATAAAGCATCTACTCAACCAGTAACACATATAATTTACCTGTGTTTACAGTTTATTGACATTATTGAAGTTAACAAACTTAAATAAGGGGGTGCACTGGTCTTTATCTGCAGCAGCATGAAGAACAGCCTGATGTTTATGTTTATTTTTTATAAGGTGAAACTATGAGTGAGCGACTTATTGTATAAACTGGTTTATCTTCATTTTAAGAGTTACGGTGACTCTGTAGCTTCTTACAAATTCAAGTTATTATAATTGATGGGAAAGGTCACTTTCTGCATTAACAACAGCATTTATATTCTTTGGCCAGAAGGTGACACTGTTCTGTAAGAATGAAAAGTCAGACTGAGCTACAACGTCAATGGATGTTTTTAATTATAGTGAGTGTAGAAATCAGTTTATTTATATAGTTTGGTCAAATTTAAAACAAAAATATTAGTGATAATTCATACTAATCAAGACATACTAAACATACTAAACATTCTAGTATCAGAAAAAACTCTTAAACAATTTATATTTTTACAACAACTTGTATGTTATGAACATTTTGTCACTGATTGTACTACTTCTTGTACAAATGCTTGTCACTTCCACTACTCTTTCATTGGTAATGCTTTAAAAAAAATCCTTTTCAAATGGTGTTCTATTTTTTTTGTTCTTTACTTACTTTTACTTAATTTTATTTTCTCAAACTGTGCATGTTATTTTTGATTTTCCCTTTTAAAAAATATGCTGCTTGTACTGATACTTTGCTGTATGCTGCTATGACAAAATAATTATACTCATGTAGTCACTCTCTGTTCTTCTGTACATCTTTTGATAAGCAGCAACAATTTGACAGAGGGTATTTTCAAAGTCCCACACATTGTAAAGATTACATTTTTCAGGGAAAACTGCAGTCATACATTGGATGAGCTCATTTTGGTTTCAAGTGAAATATATTGAAGTTTTTAAATTTATTTTAGCATTTCACTTAGAAAATTCATCATCATCATTCCACCAGTAGTTCACAGCTCTGGGATTTGTTTTCTAAATTAAACCCAACAATCCTAAATCAAAAAGGTTTTTTTATGGGTAAGAAAAAAACGTATATTATTAATCAACCCCATCCTTTTATCCCTGTTTAGTGTTGGTTTGTTTGCATAAAGGTAAGCAGATCCTGCCAGGTCAAAACGATGAATTAATCATTTAATCTTATTTTGAAGCCTAACAGAATTGCAGAGGCTTTTATTTTGAAGCATCCATGTCTCCTGTACTAAGAAGGAGGCAGAGCTCGGAGACCGAGCAGAGTGTTAACGGAACTACACCGGGAGCCACAAATATGAGAGGAGATCTGCTTGCAGGCTGAGTCAGGCTGTTTGACAGCCGTTGCAACGTTCTTTGGAGAGACGTCACAAACAGTTGGACACCGAGAGTTCGCGGGACATTCTGTGTTTTTGAAAAAATCCCACTCTGTTCGGATAAACGTTAGAAGCGGCGGCGGCAGGACGAGCAGGGCGGTGTGTGAGTTCCTTGGCGGCGGTCCCGCTGCTAGCGAAACATGAACAAAAACCACCGAGTGCCGAGCAGCCGTTCTCTAAGTGCCGTGGAGGTGAAAAGCAAGGTGACATGGACACTTTTAGTCAGTTTTACTTGTTAAATCTGCGGTTTTAACTCTCTGTAGTGATCTTGCTAATTTAGCCTGCTAAGTGGCTTTGTAGCAGGTTATGATGTCGCACTAATTACACACATATAACCTGAAACTTGTCTACCAGACACGCTGTTTTACTACTTTTAAATTAATGATAAATCGCTAGATTTTTAGTTAATTGTGATGTAGGTTTACCAAGTTTTTTCCAGATAGCTTGTAAGTTTGAAGGTGGTGGTGAGTGTCAGCTGACGCTGACCACCTGTCACCGCTTCTTCCGCCGCTCACTCGATTCATTTTGAAGTTGGTCAAATGTTTAAAATGGCTAACTGGGATTTTTATTACAATTACTTTAATCGTTTATGACAAGTGAAGCCTTCTTCCAGGTGTCGCTACCTGTTGGTCAAAGTATTTTGCTCACCTGAGTGTACAGGTGTCATTCGACCTGTCGCCTTCGCGACAGCCTGTCTGTGTCCTCGCTAGTAAAATGCAACTTAAACAGAATTTTTACTACAGTTAACATGTGTTGATCTAAATTATCATTATTTTTCTGATGCACAATTTCTAAATTTCTCAGACAACTTTCTTACAGACTATTTAATAAATTACAAAATTATTTAAAATCGGTCTCCTATCCGTCCCCAACCTGTAATTTCTACATATCTTTGCTCAGACGTGTACCAAGTGTCCACGTTAACCGTAAATTGGACATTATCTTTTGTCAGTGCTTGGCAACCGTAACCACAACAACCAGTTCCTCTGACAGCATCAGCAGTGAGGCATTATTTGTGCTGTGTGTCAGTTGTTGCACAGCTGCCTAAAGATCATCTGAGGTCATTTATCCTGTCAGACCAAACGTGTTACTCACAAACCAGCAGTGTTTGTGATGGAAGTGCAGAAAACAAGTAATTACAGAACCAAACGTTCAGTAAGGCGAGTAGATAAGATGGTTTTATTCACTGTTGAATCTACTGCATCCACAGACACATCGACACTTATCACAAGGTTTCTATTCATAATTCATGACACATGTTATGTTAGTTTGTCCATGTGGATTGTAGACTTTTGAATATATTATCGGAACGGTGTATGTTCCTTATAATCTTTTATTTATACAGTTTAAAGAAAACCCCTTTAGTATTCCTCACATGTCGTTTTTTAACATATCAGCTGTGTTTTAGTTTTAATGTTCTTGATTTTATTGGTATGTTTAATGCAGGAGTGTCAATCTCCAGTCCTCCAGGGCCGCTGTCCCGCATGTTTTAGATCAGGGGTCTCAAACTCCAGGCCTCGAGGGCCACTATCCTGCATGTTTTAGATGTTTCCCTGCTTCAACACACCTGATTCAAATGAACAAGTCGTTAACAGGCTTCTGCAGAACTTGTTGAAATACAGAGGATTTGAATCAGGTGTGTTGAAACAGGGAAACATCTAAAACATGCAGGAAAGTGGCCCTCGAGGCCTGGAGTTTGAGACCCCTGTTTTAGATGTTTTTCCAGCTTCAACACACCTGATTCAAGTTATTTAATTACTGCCTCATCGTTAAAACAAATTCTGCAGAGGTTGATTAAACCAGGTGGGTTGAAGCAGAGGACCAACTAAAACCTGCAGGATAGTGGCCCTTGAAGACTGGATTTACACCCCTGATTTAATATAGACTCACATCCCAGTGCCTGTCTGTCCCAGTTTGGTGCGGAGTTTCGTCGGTTCTCTCTGGATCGGTCGAAGCCAGGTCGCTTTGATGAGTTCTATGGCCTGTTGCAGCATGTGCATCGCATCCCCAATGTGGAGTTATTGGTGGCCTACGCTGACATACACGGGGACCTGCTGCCCATCAACAATGATGACAACTACCACAAGGCCATCTCCGTGGCCAGCCCTCTACTCAGGCTCTTCCTGCAGAGGAAAGGTAAGAGAAAGTCTTCAACCAAAGAGCTGTAATCTACCTGTGTGTGGGATTAGGTTTCTCTCCAGCTGAACTTCAAACAAGGATTTTGTGTTGACTTTAAGCAGCATATCTTAGAAATCCAGGGGAATTTTTGTAATGGAATGTTTCTCCAGACCTTTTTTTTTTTTTTTTTTACCATGTTTTAAGTGTTGCTGCTACAAATTGGCTTTATAATTTCCCTATATTGAGCTGTTGTCTTGTCTTCCGCATGTCTTGAGGGTGTTCCAACACTGACCCACATAACTTCAGCAGTTTTGCTGTGTAGCTCTGTAAAGCTGAAGAACAATGCTGTGTAAAACAACCACAATGTAATTTAGCCTTTTTTTAAGCTTCTTTTTCTTAAACAATTTAGAATATATAAAATATATCCTGTTGAGCTACAGAAGTCATTTTGGGTGTGTGTTTTTACTGATCTGGGATCGGGTTTCAAGTTCCACAGCCAATTTTTTGTATGCAGTATTTTTTTTTTACTATCTAGTGGCTCTTGAATGATCATTACCACTATTTACTTTACTAGCTGTCCTACCTTGACAGTACATGGCATCATAGACACAAAATAGAAGTTTTGTTCACTATATTTTATGTTCACATGATAGTTTATAATGTTTTTAACTTTATTTCTGTTGGTTAGACATGGACCCTCTTGTTTGACCTGTTAAATATGGGGAGAATCTAAGGGTCTGCTGGCTCAGGGCAGGCCCGCCTGTGTTGTGTTTAAGCTGTCTCACCGTGCCATATGACCCTATAGAAGCTAAGCCACTTTGTCAGAAGAAGATTAGTGGGGTCACTGTGTAGTGCTGCAAGGACCGGTGTTTCAATTACACGCTCCAGACACTAGCCCCACGCTGGGCTCAGTGCTGTTCATAAACACACACGAAAACAACTGAAAAACATGGAAATGAAAGCCAACATGCAAGTGCACATCACTCAGGTCTCACACACATACACATGCAGCCTTTTAAAAAAGCTGGACTAAAAGCAGAGAAGAAACATTAATTCAACCACAAGCCTCACAGACTTTATTAACCTCAGACCCAGTTTCCCTCCTGATTTGTTGCCCCCCCCCCCCCCCCCCCCCCCTCCATGTTAGGCACCAGTTGGCTCAAGCTTACAAAGCTCTGCAGTGTGTGCAGTGTGCAGATGCAGCAAATTAACCCTGTAGATAATTCATTATCCATCTGCAGACACCAATTATTATCTAGTCAGAGCTTTATAATGAGTCGATGGTCATTAAATGTTGGGGGTCACGTTAAGTCTTTGAACGTCACATACTGAGCACCTTTAAAGAGAAATGTGTTATGTGTTAGTTACACTACATTTGACACATACATTTGAACTTACCGTAGCTATTTATCTTTTATCAGTTCTGTTGGTGGCATGAGTTAATTTATTTGGGAAGTAACAGGATAACACAGATAGTTCTGAATGGATATGGATGACATTTTCAGGACGGGCTGAGAATGACATAAGTATTCAGAAAACTGCCATCATGGAAATATTGTTTATCATGAATAACTATTGAACTAATGGTGACATTGAAGTAATTCCAAATGTTAAGTTTCAGATTTCATGGTTAATGAAACCAGTAACGTTGAATAAATAAATGGAGGACCGTGAGTTTTAGGTGTAAACTACATGAGCTGCTTGGTGGAGGTCTGCTCTCTGAGTGCTTCTAATTTAGAACATATTGTCATTTTTGACTGGATGACAACATGTTTTCTTTTAGATGAGTTGTTACTGATAAGGTTGTACCTCAACTCTGTGCAGTCACTTTTAAATTTGCCTCTACGCAACTATGAAACTCACTCCAGCCCAGCTCAGTGCATTCACTGATGAGCTGTTGAGACGTTTGTCCTGGGTTGTGGCTCAGCTCGGTATTGTTACAACACTGGTGACCCTTCAGCTACTGAGGATAAAATTGCCCACTGGATAATGTTAAGGGTATTTTTTCTCAAAGAGGTTTTTTTGTTCTCACATGAGTGATCGCTATTTCAGTAGCCGGCAAAGAGGAGCTTTTGTCAGATACGTGCTTGTTGTTACCTCATGACTGGACTTTGTGTTGATAATTAGTGAGGTGGCAGTGATGCAACCGCTGTATTGAAAGTTTGAGAGGATGTTGGGAAGGGTTACCTAAACTATAAGTATTTTAGCGTTTGAAACTGTTTTATTTGTTGTTTTCCTGCTTCTACTCCAGGATTGTAAGGAGTTAGTAATGTGAGGCATTGTTTCTACAGTGTGTTATAAAGAGAAACTAGACATGATCCTCTGAACACGGGTGCAGTTTTTATTTTTTTTAAATATTCAATCTTTTGACAGTTTAGACCCTGCATTTGATCAAACTCATTAAAACTACAATATTCTTGTTTAATTGTTCCAGGTATGATTTTATGTTCAAGCAAAGCTAGTGAAAGACAACTTGAGAGACACACCTAGAAGCTGTAAAAAGAGATGTCAGGAGAGATGAGGTTACTTATAAGAGGGGTTGTCTGTATCAGTCATTCAGTTCTGTTCTTATAATGATACAGAGGATTTGGACAGAAAGTACAGGTTGTCCATTATCCATGTAATGGTTTTCAGCTATTTAAGCAATTGGTTTTAGGGTGTGTGTTTGTTTGGTGTTGCTTAATGCCCAGGTAGTTTCAGCCCTTAAGGTTGTATCTTAATTGTTAATGTAGAGGGCAAAGATAAGAAAAGGGACAAAAGTTCATCTTTTGCAATCCCAGTAGAGAATGTCTTTGTGAATACCACCCAGTACATGAGTCAGAGTGACAGAATGTAGATAGTAGTTTCAGTATGTAAACAAAGGAATACAGGAACTCTGTGAAAAGGAGTGATAGTTTACAGGCAGATGGACAAAGATTGAGTCTGAAAGTGACAGTTACAGAAGCCGATGAAACAAAGACAATGATGAAAGAGAAATTTTAGACTGAATGAGGACACTTCTCTTATGACAGGACTGAGATGAAAGCAAGAGAGACTACATAGTGTCACATGTAAGTGATACTGTTTCTCTAAGGAGCAGAGTCTGTCAAGGCAATAAAAATCAGACACTCTTACTTTCGATTTCAAGTTTTTCTTAATTATTCCCAAGGATGCTGAGTTTGGGAACAGAGGATTCAAAGAATTTGGGAGGGATTTGTGGAGGAGGTACAACTATTAAGCCTAATACGAGAGATGGAAGAATGAAAGGGAGTCAGAGTAAACAGTACTAACGTAGGAGTAGTACACAAGTATTGTTTTGGCAAGGCATATAATTAGTGATGTGGTAAGATGGGAGCGAGAAGTTTAAGTGTGATAGGAATGCAGCACGAGGTGAGAGACGGTGCGATAGTGGGAATAGTATTAGTGAGGGAGGAATGTGGAGTGAGGCCCAAGATGGGGTGGATGGGTGAGAGAGAAATAAATGAAGAATGGGGGAGAGATGGAAGGGGAGGAGGGGACATTTTGGGTGGTATGTGGCCAGCTTCTGATCATGTCCGCTGGCTAGATTAGACAGGACAGCGGGCCAGACTGGACCCTGAGTTTCAGAGCACGCCTCAGTCAACAAGGGGTATAAATGGATGGTATAAAGGGTCTGTGGAGGAAGCTTTAAAGATGTGAAACAAGGCAAAACCTTATCTCTACCCTTTGATACTTGACTTAATGAGACTTTACATAAGCAGCAAGAAAATGGAGGAAGAAGAGCGTGAGTGAGATGGAGCAGCGAGGATGTAGTCTGTTTAAGAGCCTTTCAGAATTTCTCAGTTTGAAAAAGATAAATGAGATGAGAGCAGGATGGAAATAGGTTGCTATAAGACACAGGAAGAAGGAAAAAACGGAAAATGTAACAGTTGGAAAAGGTGAAATTGGGTTTCAGGGTGAAAAAGTCCAGTTGGATCAATGATCAACTGAAAAGTAAGAAAGACGGCAAACTAGTGAGTGAGCTGTTCATGGACAGTCTGTAAACATGGAGGAATGGACACTTGGTGTCCGGTAAACATGTCACAAAAACTGAGGAACTTTACCTGCTTAGACTCCAAGATGTTCTAATTGGAGAACCCCTAGTTCTAGTATTTGGGTATTTTAAAGATCAGTTTTAATGTGCAGGAAAAAGGTAAATGCAGGTGTTAAATTCTAACTGCAGATGTTTGTACAGATAAAAACAGAGTTGGTTTCCTCACAGGTGTGAAGATGACTTTATATTTTACCTGGCAAGCCTACTTTTAGAGTTTTAATTAAAACATGTTTCGTCTGCTTCCTGGGTTCAGTACAGCACTGATATTGATGTGAAGTGTAATAACTGATGCGTATCTATAAATTCTTTTCACCGCACCATTTCAGCATATTTAGCCCAACTTGCTGTGTTTTGTAGACAGCAGGCTTTGACATGCAGTTTCTGTATACTGTTTCCTAACTATTGGTACTGTTTGTGCTGATGGTGTAGTTACCTTCAGGGAAGTTTCCACACTAAGATAACAAGTTCTTTTTAATCTATTTTCCCCAGTTTATCTGAACTTCTTACTGTTTCAGTCAAAGCACAAAAAACAGTCTTATTTTAAGACATTCCCACAAACTATCATTTCCACATAATTTCTATCAGTAATATTAAAATCTGTTTTACAATCCATGTACAGTGATTTCAGAATATATCAAAGATTGTTAGTTCTTCCTTCTTCAATCAGCTGATACTACAGAGTCAATGTCTTATTTACAGGCTCCAGTAGTTGGTGACAGTCCACGTATACATTACGTGTATTCTCCTTCCTGCCATGTTTACATTGAACCAGCTGGATATGAGTTTGAGGGCTAAAAAAAACATTGTAGCCAGTGAAATTCTGAAAGCGAGGACAAATTTGCATGTGGTCATTTCAGACCAGAGTATCAGTAACTCTGGGTGTGTGTGCGTTAGCTCTGCTAATGTGTTTTAGATTTCGTGTGATTAAAAAATGACATGCTACACAGAACACCTAGATTTCCACTTATAGACACAGTGGAGGAGTTGTACACCTGTCATGAGGGAGGGAACATCATTTTTTGAGATTTTGCAGAGATGTTTTGTAAAAGCTGTGGAAAATGTGCATTTGTTTTGGTTTTTCCACGTTATCAGATTTGGATTGGGAGTTTGGAAGGCATCAGATGCTCATGACATTCTGATTTTCATCTCACATGCACCTTTATCCAACAAGATGTAACAAAATAATTTCAGATTAATTCTTGTGATGGTCTTATCACAGTATCAATCAGTCAGACTGTTTCAAAGTTCAGCTTAAAACATTTATCTTCAAATAAAATCCCAAGAAGAAAACTTTGTGAGATATACTTACCTTTTCACCTTGTATCAAAGTTCTATTATTTTCCTCATCTGATACATTTTAAAGGCTTTTAGTGAGAATAAATTCATTCTTCATTTATGTTTAAATGTATTTTTGTCCAAATCAAACTTGATCTGGATTGGAAATGAAATGATAAATGACCTGTTAGTCATTGTTTAGGACTGTTGTAATACATTCTTTAAATGACTCAGGAAGAGATCATTTGCCACGCACATTTAAAGATATGTGTTTTAGATGAATATTTTCAGTGTTCTACACAACAGTCATGTTATGTGTCACAGTTTGGAAAGGACAGCAAAACAGTCTAGTAAAATAATCTAAGCCTGTAAGATGGTTGTTTCAGCAGCTGGATCTCACTTCAGTGTTTCAGTAGTTTACTATCTCTCCCTGTGTGAAGACTTCATGTAGCAAAACAAAGTAAAAGATCGGATTATTAGATCTGTCACAGTCTGAATATCTCAGTAGACCTCAGATGGGGTCTACTGAGACAATCTGACTCAGGTTTAACTGCAGGATGCTCTTTCTGAGGCTTAAATCCAGCTCTAGCCAGCGGCACAGCCATCCTCCTCACTTCCTGAGTACCAGTTGTCATGCTCGTCCTACGGGTCCCAGTCCTGTTCTTTGTCACTGTTCCTGACAAATTTGTGTTTACATTCCAGGTAGTCCCAACACTGGATTCGAGGAAACATGACGTTCCAGGCCTCATCTTCTTGTAGCAGCAATAGTTTTTGAAAAAAACTGCAAAAATAGAGCAGACATGGACGAGAGTTCAGACAGCTGCAGTAAAAAGTAAATAAAGTGCAAAGAGTGGAGAGTGAAAACTGTTGATGCTGAGAGATGGACCAGAATAACGAGGATTAGGAGGGACAGGAGGTGTCGTAGGAAGGAAAGATGTGTCAGCACAAAATAAATAAACGGAACATCTTCATACTACAGTGCCAGACAGAGCTACTCTCACTTAAATGTGTCAAACATGTGAGTGTAAAATGGCAAATGAATGCTGCATTCTGCATCAGACCATTGTAACATTTCAAAGACGACTACATTAAAGCAGTTTCCTCTCAAGTGGAGATTATATGTATTTCTTGATGAATGTCTGGTCAGGACTGTGTAATAGAGAATTTATGTGTAATAGATCATTTCTGTCAGATTATGCCTAGAAGCCAGATAGTCGTAATGATAAAGGGTGTTTTAAATAATAGATCTGGTGACTAAATCCTTACTTTGTCAGCTCGGTTCCACATTCCAGCTTCCTTTGCTGAATCTTGCCTCATTTCCCTGCAAGTCTGTGCAATTTCTCTCCCAAATACTTGACTCATATCAGTAAATTGGGCTTTAGTATGCGTATTGGCCCCGCTCCGTCCCCTCCTCTTTGCATTTTCTCTTTGACCTCTCTTCATTCCTTGCTCTTTTTCTTATCAGCATTAAGGCACTTTTATCAGAGCGGTGCCAGGGATGTATGTTCACCACACCAGGAATAGGAACCGGTCAGGCATTTCCTCCTTGGAATGTTTCTAGATACATATCATCACCTCTTTTCTATTTCTTCTCTTTTCTTTGAACATATTTATTGTATTTTTAGTACTTTTAGTGTTTGTTGTTCACCACCTCTGTTTCTCTTCACACTCCTCCTTTTCTTGTATCAGTCCGTGTTAGGAACATCATGGCACCGGCTGTGTGGTAAAACCCCTGCTTGTCAGCAACAAGCCTGAGTGTTTCCAGAACACCGCGGCCTTCAGCTGCTTGTCTGTTTTACTCTGGTTTTCTTACTCGTGTCCTCAAGTAAAAAATTTGGTTTTAATATCAAAGACATCAGTTGCTTTTTATTTTTTCAATGCACACTACTTTTGTATCTTTAGTTCCATATACAGCAGATCACAAAGTAAAAGTTTTACTCGTTCTAGAAGGCAGGTTTTTTTATTTAAAAAAGTATTTTCATGATAAAACCAGCACCATGTTGCAACTTCCTGGCCCTCATGAAACCTGCATGTAGTGTCAGTTTTCCAGAAGCAAGTACCAAGAAATAATCAGCTGTTGGTGTCATAGTATGGGACATTTATGCCATAACAGAAAACATTTCATTACCTCGTTTTGTCACTATTGTGATACAGTGAACACCAGCAGGGAAGAGGATCCTTAAGAAGTGGGTGTAATGAGAGTAAGTGCATGCATGGATGCATCGCTTAGGAAGGGAGCATCTCATTCCCTCTCTGTACATGCATGTAATAATATTTCATGTCGATTTTTGCCCTTCAGTTACAGTGCTTGCACAATTTCTTAATTCTTCCAAATAGCAGTTGCTTTAAATACCAAGGTCAGGAGTAGGAAGGGCGCATCAAGAATGTGTCGAAAATCAATCCAGCTTTTTTCACACAAGTAGTTTCCTTTATGTTGTATTTAATCATCAGGACGAAAAGGATTGAGTTGTTTAGCCTGTTTGAGTTTATGTTCCAGTAACATACTGCAGAGATGAAAGGCTAAGCATCACAGTGTGTGTCCTTATTGGGACTGATTTTCTCCTCCACTGCTTCACTTCCTTCCCTCCTCACTAACTCCATTCAGAATGTGGGAAATCAAAGCAGCCACTGCATAGCTGGAATAACTAACCTGTGTAAATCCATGGTGAGTGTTGGGCTGGTGATTATGTTTTCTATTCAGAGTTTATGAATTATGCACAAACTGTAAAACCCAGATTCTGCCGACACTGCAGGTCTATCATACAATGACAAAAGAAACCAACTGAGCTATTTTCAGAAATAATCCAGGGTTAATTATAAATGTAGTTTGGCCACAGCAGGTCAGACCAAATTATCTGGATTTTTAAACTATTTTCACATGTTTAATATAAAGTCGCAGACAAGAACACTAATGTTCTCAACTTTAGTTTCTCCAAACTATTTGTAGAGATTTTTATCAGAAGTTGCCAATAAAACAAAAAATTAGGAAGTAAAACTAGAGATTTGATCAAATATTTAAATTTTTACTCAGAAAGGTAAATCAAGTAAAATGACCTGAAAGTATTTAAGCATCAGTAATAATGTCTGGTTTAGTTCTGAGTTTGAATTCCTCATCTGAAATGAAGACGTTATACGTGGCAAAACAATTTGACATCAGCTGCTGTTGTATTTGTACAGTATTTATATGGGCGTATGATGATCGAGAGCTCAAACCTGTTGAACACTAGCAGATGTTTCTTATTTATACTAGCTTTTATTCCTATAAAGGTGGTTAAGAAGTGCTAAGAAATTCATTAGACGATTCATTTAAATACTGTATTAAGAGGAAGGAGGATGTTTTCCTTTATTAGTTTTGTTATGACTTCATGGGTTGATCATTAGCTAAATACAGCACATACCTGTACATGCTGTGGGAGCAACATGCCACAGTCAAGCTTTGAAATGTTTACCAAGCTATGAGTCACTGAAATCACTGGTATGTAAGCTCTACATCTGCATAAGCACACGGCTCACCCTCAGAATAACCTCTGACTCAACCGAGGGGCGACCAGTTTCTGTGTGTCAGAGCAAGACCTCCTTTAATCAGATCTTCCAAGACCTTGATCTAAAGTCTGTCCGTTGATTCATTCAGGTCAAGCTGTCTCATAATGCTTGTCCTCGTGCCGAGACCCTGACTTTTTTTTTTTTTTTTTTTTTTTTTTGCCATCAGGTTCATTAAATGTGAAAGACCACATTGTTGCTCCACATTTGTTAATGTGCACTTAGATCTCATTTATGGAGCATTTGGTGAAAAATATACATTTTTGGAGCCTGTATGGGAAGAGAATGTGGTTTAATTACACAAATGAAAAAACATTGTGTTCTCTGTCCTTGTTTAGTAGTTTGTGTTTGGGCTCCAGTTGCCAGGTAGATGCAGAGTTTAGCTTGTGCGCTCTAATGAGCTGTAATGGAACTAACTTTTCTTCATGAGGGTATCCGGTTTCCCAGTCCTGGTGTTCATTATGGCTCGAGTGTCATCACTTATTCAGGATAAACCTAGATGTTTGTGTAGTGTGTGTGAGGGTTTATGAATGAGTGGATGCGTGCACATTCTTACAGATCCAGATATGTGATCCTCATGTTAGCTTAGCATCTCGGTTCTATGTCTGAGCATCAACCTGAGGGTTGCACTACTTTCTCATATGCATGGCTGCATTCCTTTGTGACTGAGCAGGTCCTTACTGAGCAGAAGGCTTCTCTGTTGATCATGTGGCTGCAATACATATACAAGCAAATCATTTTTGGCTTTTTAATGAAGTTCTTGCTGCGACACGCCTTCCTGGTGTGGAGTTTGCTCATACGTTCAGGGTCGGCAGATATCGTAAGCACTAGAACTCTAAACTTCCCTCATGGGAACTGAAACGTGAGATGGCTGCTCTTTCTTGGGACAATCAATCCTTTGTTTGGGTTTTGGAATGAAGCGGGGAGTGGTGCGGCACGTACCTGTCAGAACCTCAGAGCCAGAACTTTTATCAGCCACCTGAGCAGATACTTTTTCAGATTACTTACACACTCAGAGGATGAAACAAGCTACAAGAGAACAAACATTTAATCTAAGATTGTCAGTCCCTTTTTTAGACACTACTTGTTTCTAAAATTAGTTTAAACTGGATATTATAAATAGGAAGAAACTGGACGAGATGAAAACTTTGAAGTTTTTTTTTTCAACGAAAGAAACTGAAAATAACATCAAGACTAAACCAGCAGCTGAAACCCAGCGACAGTCACAGAGATGTTAATGTTTACCTGCATGTTATTATTCTGGTTAACTATTAGAAAGCCAAGGTTCAGTTTTTCCCTCAGTTGGCCATATAAATCTGTCCCTGTCCCAAACAATTTTAATGATACTTCTCTGACTTCCAGCAGAAATGTTCTTGGTTCAAACTTGACGTTAGTCAAAACCAGCCAGAGAGAGAGAGAGAGAAATGTTTTATCATGTGTGAGACATGAAAGTGTTTATAATATGTCACATTTAATATCAAATTACTTGCAGAAAGTTTGAAGCTTAAAATAGAAAACAGTGAGTCTGATTCAGTCAGGTCCAGCTAAGACCATTTCCCATCAGCCCTTCTAAAGCTTATTAATTAACATGACATCTTTCTTAAATCTCTGCCAGGCTCTTACAGCATGAGACGAGAGAGAGAGAGAGAGAGAGAGAGAGAGACGCCACAAAGCCTCTGCAGAACCATAAGTTCTTGTTTTTATACATTGTTTTAAAATAAAATAGTAAAATATAGAAATCTTTAGTCAGATCTGACAAATGGATTCTGGTGTTGATGAGAAATATTGTTTTGTATTGCTTGTAAATTGGATTTATTGTTTTATGACTTGTTAACGTGTGAGTGGCAGGAAGCACTGAGTGAGTGAGTTTCTCTATTTCTGCTCAGAACAAAAACAAGTCCAATCTTCTTTACATGTTTTATATTTTGTGTTGCTACTTTCAGGAAACCCTTAATGTTTTGTCATTACAGATTGGTTCTGGTTCTTGATGCTTTATATAATTTTGTATGTTGTTTATGTTGTCGACTGTCACCCAATCGTTAACAGACTTTTGTAGTTTAATTTTAGGAGGTTTTTCCTGCTTATTTTAGGATTTTTTTAAGAAACTAGTAAGAGAAATTGATCGTAGCAAACTGGGACACCAAGCTATGAAATAAATCATCCCAGGCTGACCGACCGTGCACACCTGTGAGGCTGCACACAGAACTGGGAGAGTCAGTTTTGGGATGTAGCGTGTCTGAAAATGCAGTTTTGGGGAAAAGCTGGGAGTCGTGGTGAGCGACTTGTTGGCTGCTGTAGCAGTTTAGATCAGTGGGGCTTGAGGATCAACATCATATCTGTGTTCAGCAAACACAAGATGACACTCTGAAGCGATGCTTCAGGCTGAAAGCATTATTCATTCTCCCAAATTATCTGATGCAACACAGTATCAGACGGTTTGATATGCAACATCTCGCGGTATAAATAGAAACTAACCAGCTTTTGTTCTGTTTTTCTCTCTTCTTCCTTCTGAAACTTTCCACCTTTTGTCTCCCTCTCTTCCTCTTCTCTGCTTCTCCTTTTCCACTTCCTCTCACTTTTATTTTGCAGAAGAAGCTGACTACTCAACGTTTGGTACAGACTCGCTGACCCGTAAAAAGAACACGGTCCTTTCAGCCGTTCTTCTCCGGCCTGACACAAACAAGAAGAAACCTCCAGTGATCATCAGCCTCCCAAAAGACTTCCGCCCTGTATCCTCCATCATCGATGTGGACATTCTTCCAGAGACACACAGACGGGTTCGCCTTTACAAACACGGCCAGGAAAAGCCTTTAGGTTTTTACATTCGCGATGGCTCGAGTGTACGGGTCACTCCGCAGGGTCTTGAGAAGGTCCCAGGGATCTTCATCTCCCGTTTGGTGCCTGGTGGGTTGGCTGAGAGCACAGGCCTGCTAGCAGTTAACGATGAGGTGCTGGAGGTGAACGGCATCGAGGTGGGTGGCAAGTCTCTGGACCAAGTCACAGACATGATGATCGCCAACAGCCACAATCTCATCATCACCGTGAAGCCTGCCAATCAGCGGAACAATGTGGTCCGCAGTGGAGGAGGCGCCGCATCTGGTAGTTCGGGACGCTCGTCGGACAGTGGTGCCAGCTGTTATGGTTACTCTTCACATGGGGCTGCAGCTTCTATGCCATCACACATCATTCAGAACTTTACCGCCGCAGAGCTGGAGAGCGATGAAGACGAGGATCTGGTGATTGAGGCAGGAGGCGAGGCTGAGGCCATCAGAAGTGCTCCTTCCAATTACAGCATGTTCTCAGTGCCTCGCTATGAACCACACCTCAACCTTCGTACCAACTTCAGCTCCGCCTATTCAATTAACACCAATGGAAACCTGCCTGGCAGCGGCAGCAGTGGATCAATAAATAACACTAATGCCCATTCGGCCTCACCGTCTCCAGACAGAGCGAAGGAGAGGCGGAGTCTGGAGGAGGACGGCACTGTTATTACGCTGTAGACTGGAGCTTTTACACACTAAGCACTGGAAAACATCCTCTGATACCTTCACACACTTTGGGAAGTGGTGGGAAAGTCATGGACCAGCATATCAAACCCAGTCAGTGTCCCTGAGGAGCACAGACGTCTGTACATCTCCACATTAAACTGAGGCTAAACTGTTTGTATGTACTTATATTTACATATTAAACACCGTTCCATGCTTTTCTCTACATGCCAATTCTAACTCTCGTGTGCCATCGTGGTGATCCTCTGCACACAAACATCAATGAATGAACACAAAGTGTAAGTTAATTCCCCGCTGGTCTCCAGTTTCTGTCTGAACCTACAGGAAATGCGTGTTTTTAAGGTTTTTATGGTTAATCTGAGCTTTTATGAAGCAGAAACTGGACATTTCAGTCCTTGATTATTTTCTGTTCTGTGAAGAGGTCCATCTCATTAACACTTTGACTCAAGCAGCAGTCGGCTGCATTGTCACTTTACATTTTGTCACCATGTGCTTTTCTTGTGTTTGAATTTATACTGTGCAAATAGTTAATAAGACTTTCTGCAAGGTAATGCCAAAGCAGTTGACCAAATAGTGAGATCTGTAATGCAGTTTTTAATGAAGTCAAAACCACCTGAAAACTAGTATGAACTGTTTATACTGGCCAGAACGCTTTAACCACTATTACTCTGCTTTCTGTGTTTAAACCTCAATGTGGTATGTCTGACTGACCGATATAGAACTTCTTTCTATCTTTTTTTTTTTTTTTGTCAGATTAATTTCAGATTGTGAATAATTCCATGAAATGATTGATACTTCCTTCTTGTCGCACTCCGTATCATGATGAGGGCCGATTCCCTGCAGTACGAGTCCAAATTTAAACAACTCTGCATGTGATTTTCATATTTTGGTTTTCTCCATATTGTTTCTTACTGGATCAGGATTTTTCAGATCTGAACATTTCTCTGCTGTGTTCTCATTCAGAAGCTGAGTTCTTATAAATATGTTCAGTTCTAAAACAACCTTTCTCATTAAATTCACTTACATTAATGCTGAGTGGCCCAGAAACAGCTGTTCTGTGATAATATTAGGTAAGTTAAAGTAGTTTCAGACTGAGTCATTTTAAAACACACATGCAGGTACATTTGGAACAAACATTCCCTTTCTGTGTTTGTTAAAGGTGAGCCAGCTCTGCTTTATGTACCGAGTGTCGTGGCTCGTACCTGTAGGGTTTTTCCTCTTGAGGTTCTTTAGGCAGCAGATCGTTGACTCAAGGTGGTTAAGAAAAGAATCTTCAGAATTTACCTGATATTTAAAAAGATAATTTACTACTCTACACATGAGCTTTTAGAAAAATCCTTTCACATTTCACACAGGAAGTGTCCTCAGGTCATCAAAGGGATCTATAATATTTATTAGAAGTCAACAGTTTAAAGCTGTTTTTGTTGCGTGCTGTTGCTAACTGCCTCCCTGAAGAGACAGCAGATGGTCCGATATTTCCCTTATTGATTTTTTTTAAAGCATTTCCTCTCCTGGTGAAATGCTAAACCCCTCGTTAGCATTGATTTTTATCTTGCATGTTAAAATAAATTCTACAGTCACTTTCAGTCACATCTACTAGCTTCGTTTCACTCTGTACTTGTGAAAGACATTTATTGAGATCCTTGTCCTGCTGACATTCATCATTTGTTTACTGTTTTATTGTCCAATGAGCCTCTTAGATTATGAAAATCTACGATTGAAAGAAACGCTTGTGTTTCAGATCCACCTGTGCAGCGAGCGCCAGTTGGATTCTGTCGTTCTTCAGTCTCAACATGACAAAATCATGAAACACATTCTGCAGGAATCATTTCTAATTTATTATCTGTCTTTTTAACTTTACCACAGGACACTGGGATTGTAACACACCAACATTATTTATTCTGTAATCTTTCTTCTGCATATGTTCTGAACACATTTTATGACTTTATTTTTTATAACAGATATGTTTTTATGTATTCGTGGTTATTGATTTGGTCATAAATCTCAAGGTACGGTAGAATTTTCATAGAAAGGTAATTTCAGTAGCTGATTTTTCAATTTTGGTTCAAAGTATCAAGAGGATCCGTGCAAGATATGAAACACTATTTCTATGTTTTTTCATACTGTGAATTATTATTTTGGGTGAGACTGTTTTAACAACCTCAAAAAAAGCAATTGTTTTGCTTTGAGTCAGTTTGTAAGTGATCGGGCAATGATTTTTGCTTGCCAGATAAATCCTATTATATAGATTTGTAATGAAGAATGTCAGTATTTTCATATCAATGCTATATATGATGAACATTTTTAACATTTGAAGGAGAATGTTTTCTGGTTGAACTGGAGATGTAAACCTGTAATGGATGATTGGCTGAGCTGGATAAAATAAACTAATGTGTAGCAATATTTACTGTTTTGTCTATTTTTTACGTGTGGAGACAAATGGACAAAGTTTGCTTAAAGTTATAGATTTTAATTAGCAAAACATGCAGTAATTATGAAACAATTTCATTAAACTGCTGATTGAGTTTTTTTAAACATGAAATGTGGTGATTGGCAGTGTTTGTCTCAAGGACTGAGGAAAATGTGTAAAGTTATTTCCACAGTTTTGATAGACAGACAGACAACTGACTGTTATGATTCTCACAGCATGTAACTATAAATATCCCAAGCCACTAATGGTTTTAGAATTTGCATTTGTGAAACATCCTGCACATCTAATTATACTAGTGAGAGCAGATAACAGCAGGATGACGGACGTCATCAAGATTCCTCAGTCAGTTATTTTCTTTACCTGCTTGTTCCTGTTCAGGGTCGTTGGGAGCTGATGTCTGAAAGGCGGGGTCACACCTGGGCAGGTTGCCAGTCTGTCACAGAATCACATGGAAACAAACAACCACACACACTGAGGGAACTTTAGAGGTACCGTGTTGTCATGCATGTTTTTGGCCTGTGGGAGGAAGCTGGAGTCCCTGGAGGAAACACGCACATGCACTGTGAGAACATTTAAATGATTTATATTGTGTGCTTTTATATTATTATATCAGACTCTGACTCACAGAGTACTTCACACTACAGCTTGTCATTCACGCACACAATCAAGTTTTGTGGTGATAAACTACACACACATGTTGTAGTCACACTGACAGGTGAGACTACCTGGCCCTGGAACCACTGGACCCCCTGACCAGCACCAAACAGGCAAGGTGGGTGAAGTGAAGTGTCTTCAAACCCCGACCAGAAAGGTCTGGCTGTTTTCGAACCTAGGACCCTTGCTGCAAGGCGACTGTGCAACCAAGTGCACCATCGTGCAGCCTGTTAGCTCAGTTGTAACAATGTAAATGATTTTAAAATTCCTTCAAGTAAAAGGAAACGTAC